>OW388300.1:38371857-38716857 GCA_936450465.1 Gibbula magus
AATTCATAATTGTTAGATAATGACGCATTTTAAATGTACTTTACCATCTAGTTATACACAAACTAAATTAAATGGATATATGTCAATATGCTACAACAAACGCAAATTACCTATACCCATCCAATGGTCCATTGAAACCTAGCCTTTTTCCAATTATCTTACGAGATCTTTTTTCCTAAGAACTATGGAACATCTTTAAAGGAAACTAAAAAGACACCTGATTAACATCACTTTATCTCGTTTCTAAGTAGGTTCTCTCTAGAATAAGATGAATATACGACAATAGATTTTAGTTACATATACTAAACTTCCCTGACTTAATTACTAATTATTTCATGAGTAAATCATATCTTTGATTAGTCTAGAAGGTTATAAAAAATCTACGTTTATGGTTTATGGTACGTAAAGCTGTTTACTACCACTATCATATACATACAGTTTTAGTTGTAACAGTTTGATCACAGAAATAAAGAACTATGTTTAGATAAAATAAATAATTGAAATAGTTGATAATTTATGTTTAAGTAATTCATAATTGTTTTCTAATTTTCTAACTCCTGCAACCAGCATACTACTATTGACATTGTCAAGCTCATGACATTGATGAAGGACGTGAAAGAAGCTAGGATAACAACTTAATGCAAACTATTAATATTCTATAACTAAAAATATGAAAATATCAAAAGATATCATTACTTTTTCAAATAATGTTAATGAAATTTTGCGAATTAACTGTTCGAATAAATCCTTGTCTCTTATAACTGTCTGACCAAGATTAAATTGCTGTCCTAGTTAGGCTATGTAGACAACCAAAGCGTGTTTGTAGTGCTCCAAATTGTAATAATTGCTCCAAAATGTAATACCTGCTCCAAATTGTAATAAAAACTGCTCCAAATTGTAATACCTGCTCCAAATTGTAATAAAAACTGCTCCAAATTGTAATAACCCAATTTTCGAAAAACGTACTGTCAAGCTGCTCCAAATTGTAATTAAAAGTGCTCCAAATTGTAATAACTGCTCCAAATTGTAATAACACAGATCAAGGCGATGTAAGCTTAAATATCTTTAGTTCTGATTATTTGACGATTTTGGTTTTATGGTGATCATTGATTCGGTGTTCGTTTTGATAATGGTAATTACAATGTTTATGAAGATTGTTATAATCCCTCGCCTCAACGAAGTTGTCAAGGGATAAGGAAATGACCTCCGTCGGTCCGCCCGTCCGTCCAACCGTCCGCCGAACCGTCCGTCCGTGGTTCGTTTCGGACCAGAATTAAAAAAACCGTAAGGCCCAGCTCAATGAAACTAGGTATGTGGAATATTCATCATGTATAGATGTGCCTTTTTGAGTGTTTGACTTTAGAATTATATTTTTAGCTGTTTCGATGGAAATTTCGTTCCCGGAACAAAACTAAAAAACTTAAAGGGTTTTCAACTTCTTTTGGATTTTATTTTTTCAGTCGTTACCAAGGAAACATGACTTAACATTTTGTTTCCAAACCAGAACTAAAAAAAGTTGTAAGGTCTAGCTCAGTGAACTTGATGTGTGGAGCAAACATCATAGCAAGATGTACCTTTTAGGGTTGTTAACTTCTTTTAAATTTTATTTTTAGCCATGGAAAAACATCTACATTTTGATTCCAAAATACGAAATGCGTTCTACAATATCGCTTCCGGAACAGAACTTGGTTATTTTTAGATAGACAGTATTCTATTGTTGGAAGTACATTTCCTTCTGTAGCATGAATTAATAACTAATTAGGGATTTAGGATTTATTATAGCATAAAGTTTCATAATCATTGTTCAATACATATTTCTGTAACAGGTTTCCATTTGCCGGGGTTATAGTAATTTAGACTCTGTCTGCTTGTATTGATTTTAAGATTGATTTCCAAAAACATTTGTGTAAACAGTAAGATAGATATACACGAAAGCTGATCTATATGCATTTAGATGTTGATGTTGATTACGATTTACATATTTAAGTTGACATATACGTATATATGAAGTTGTAGATGGAGATGTATATGTTAATGTAGACGTAGACATAGCCATGTTAACGTTGAAGGACATGCATGAAGATGTAAAATGTCCTGATTATCAAGCTGAATATGGAGATGTAGATGTCTGTATATCACGATGTACATGTTCATGTAGACGTGGACATGACGGGGATGAAGATGCAATTATTAATGTATAATGGGTACTTTAGTTTTGATGCAGATGTAACTGCTGATGTGATTTGGATATGAATTATAAATAAAGAGTGCTTTAGACGCATAGAAGCATGCGTTGGTGTAGATGTGGATCAAACGGACACAACGCGGAATAAGATCTTTTTGACTTTCATGTTGACATTGACATTGCCAAGTTGATTATCGAATGATGTTTTTATATCATTCAATTGTAAAACAAGAACTCATTTTAGTCGCTGTAGGTCTTTAAATTTCTTTGTGCGAAACGAAATGTTGTAGGTATTAAAAAACCGAACAATCTGCTATTGTTCGAACAATCTGCAGATTGTGAGCTCACAATCTAGGAATATTTCACCATTCTTGGATTGTTTAAACAATTTGCAGATTGTTCGACCCTTACGTAATGGAGAATGCATGAGGAGCCGTGGATTCGTTAAAAATAATCAGTCTTTAGATGAAATATCAGAACCCTTCACACAATCTAGGAATCGACTAATACAGTCTGTAGATGAAATATCATAACCCTTCACGATCTAGGAATCGATCAATACAGTCTGTAGATGAAATATCATAACCCTTCACAATCTAGGAATCGACACCTGTAGTCGGTATATAAGATAAAGAAGCGAGTTGAAAACTCCTCACAATCTAGGAATCGACCCCTATAGTATGTAGATTAGATAGAGAATCGAGTTGAAAGCTCACCACAATCTAGGAATCGACCCCTACAGTCTGTGATTAGATAGAAAAACTATTTGAGAAGCCAACACAATCTAGGAATCGACCCCTGTAGTCGGTAGATAAGATAGAGAATCGAGTTGAAAGCTCACCACAATCTAGGAATCGACCCCTACAGTCTGTGATTAGATAGAAAAACTTTTTGTGAAGCCTTCACAATCTAGAAATCGACCCTATAGACTGTAGATAATATAGAAAAACTATTTCTGAACCCTTCACAATCTAGGAATTGACCCCTATAGTATGTAGAAAAGATAGAACAACTATTTTGAGAAGCCTTCACAAACTAGGAATCAACCCTATAGTCGGTAGATAAGATAGAAAAACTAGTTTAAGCCTTTAAAATCTAGGAATCGACCCCTGTAGTCGATAGATAAGATAGAGAGACGAGTTGAAAGCTCAACACAATCTAGGAATCGACCCAAATAGCCTCTGGATAAGATAGAAAAACTATTTGAGAACCCTCACAATCTAGGAATCGACCCTTATAGCATGTAGATAAGATAGACAAACTATTTGAGAAGCCTTCACAATCTAGGAATTGACCCTTATAGCATGTAGATAAGATGGACAAACTATTTGAGAACCCTTCACAATCTAGGAATCGACACTATAGTCGGTAGATAGGGTAGAAAAAACTATTTGTGAACCCTTCACAATCTAGGAATCGACCCCTATAGTATGTAGATAACCTAGAACAACTATTTTGAGAACCCTTCACCATCTGGGAATCGATGCATACAGCCGATAGATTAACTATCATAACCCTTAACAATCAAGGGATCGACCAATACAGTCGGTAGATAAGATAGAGAAACGAGTTGAAAGCTCCTCACACTCTAGGAACCGACCCCTATAGTCTGTAGATAAGAATTTTTTTTCTATTTGAAAACCCCTCACAATCTTGGAATAAACCCTTATAGTCGGTTTATGAAATATCAGACCCCTTCACAATCTATGAATCAACCAATACAGAAAATATGCTCACAATCTACAACATACAACTGCAAGGTAACACATTCCTAGATTGTGATCATTCTTAGATTGTTCAGGTCTCACAATCTGCAGATTGTTTAAACAATCTAGGATAACCATGTTATTATTCTTCACTATCAAAATGGCTACTTTTTCTAATATAGGAATGGTTAAACATTCCTAGATTGTTCGAACAATCAGCAGATTGTGAGCTCACAATCTGCAGATTGTGATGATTCCTAGCAGATTGTGATGATTCCTAGATTGCAATGAACATTTACAATGTTTAGTGCAATTTGGAGCTGTTATTACAGTTTGGAGCAGTTATTACAATTTGGAGCAAAGGCTTGCTCCAAATTGTAATAACTGCTCCAAATTGTAATAATGCTCATAAATTCAATATCATGTTACCAAAAATAGAAATGCTGTAGGCATAAAAAAACAACCTTTATTGATATCAGATGTACCATTGTGACTATCATCATCATAATACTACAACCAAATTTTGGGTATTTACACTGCTTAGTGCAATTTGGAGCTGTTATTACAATTTTGAGCAGTTATTACAATTTGGAGCAAAGGCTTGCTCCAAATTGTAATAACTGCTCCAAATTGTAATAATGCTAATAAATTCAATATCATGAGACCTAAAATAGAAATGCTGTAGTCATAACAAAAACAACCTTTATTGATATCAGATGTACCATTGTGACTATCATCATCATAATCCTACAACCAAATTTTGGGTATTTACACTGCTTAGTGCAATTTGGAGCTGTTATTACAATTTGGAGCAGTTATTACAATTTGGAGCAAAGGCTTGCTCCAAATTGTAATAACTGCTCCAAATTGTAATAATGCTCATAAATCAAATATCATGTGACCAAATATATTCAAACGGACACAATGCGGAATAAGATATATTTGACTTTCATGTTATTTTTTAAAAGTTAATGATATTGCCAAGTTGATGACAAATGATTTTTTATTTTATTCAAGTGTGAAGCAAGAACTCATTTCAGTAGCAGTAGGTCTTTATTTATTTGTGCAGAACTAAAGGATGTAGGCATAAAAAAAAACTCTATTGATATCAGATGTACCTTTGTGAATGTCATCATCAAAACACTACAAACAAGTTTCGGGTATCGACACTTCTACAATTTGGAGCTGTTATTACAATTTGGAGCAATTATTATTAATTGGAGCAAGCTTTTGGTCCAAATTGTAATAACTGCTCCAAATTGTAATAATGCTCATGAATCCAATATCATATGACCAAATATATTCAAAGGGCACAACGCGGAATGAGATATATTGGACTTTCATGTCATTATTTAAAAAATAATCATATTGCCAAGTTGATGACCGAATGAATTCTTATGTCATTGAAGTGTAAAACAAGAACTCATTTCAGTCGCAGTAGGTATTTATTTCTTTGTGCAAAACCCAAAGGCTGTAGGCTTAGAGAAATCTCTATTGATATTCGATGTACCATTGTGACTGTCACCATCAAAACATTACAACTAGTTTTCAGGTATTAACACTTTTAATTGCTATTTGGGACTGTTATGACAATTTGGAGCATTTATTACAATTTGAGGCGAAGGCTTGTTCGAAATTGTAATACTTGCTCGAAATTGTAATAAACAATGTAACTAACTGAATATTTATTGTAGTGTGTTTTTGATGACAGTGTACATGTACGACAATCAGGACTATTACACTATCAATCTGCCATGGTACAATAATTATAATGATAAAACTTATATAACTTATATAAAAAAAAACTATTGACATAACTTTCTCTTGCAATGAGACTTTCTTCTTATATCAAATGTGTATCGACAGTTTTTTAAAAATAAAGTTTATGTACAACTAGAATCACCTCATCCATCAAGATTAAATTACATCCAGTGAAATCTCCAAATGGCATGTACACATCTATCTGCATCTGTATCTACGCATACATTTACGTTTACAGATACATCTACATCTCCATCAACACCTTGATCTACGCGTAGCTCTACGTTTACCTTGACATCTACATCTTCATCTACATCTACACTTACACCTATATATACATTTAAATGAAGATCTAAATCTGTATTTAGATTTAGATAGATGTATGCATCTAAAACTTTGTCGACCGACACTGCTACATATTTATCTACCTCTACATCTACATCTTCATCTACATCATCGTCTCGATCTACATGTTCATTTACGTCTAAATCTACAGCTTTACGTACATCTGCATCTGCGCCTGCGTTAGTATATGTGTCTCCATATACTTCTGCATCATCTCTTATATCTACGTAAACTCTTATATCTACATCTACATCTCTGTAAACGTCTATACCTAAATCTAAGTTTAATCACCACACAGATCTACATCTACATCTACATATTAAGATATATCTACCGGTACGTCTTCACCTAGATTTACACATACACATACAACTGCATTTGCATCTGCATAACCATCTACATCTTCGCATAATCTTTTCCTACAGCTGCATCAATACATCCATGTGCAACTGCATCTACTTCAACATCTATTTTTATGACAACTCATGTCAACTCATACATGTATATCCATCTACATTATATGTTATATCTATTTCTACGTCAACTCCTATATCTACATTAACTCTTTCTATATCTTTGACAGCTCTTATATCTACCTCACATCAACACCTACATCTTCATCTAAATCAACCCTTACATCTACATCTACATCTACATCTACATCTACACCAACTCTTATATCTACATCAAATCTCTCTATGTCTGTATATATGTATATATATATATATATATATATATATATATATATATATATATATACATATGTAACTACACCAACATCTACGTCTACAACCAACTCTTGCTATATCTACACCAACTCTTCGATCTACATGTAAATGAACTCTCAACTATTATATTTAAATCCACATGAACTGTTTAATCTACATGTACATCATCTCCTATATCATCATCAATGCTCTCTGTATAAACATCAGCTATTTTATATAAATGTACATCAACAGTTATATATACATCAACCATTATATCTACATCTACATCTTCGCATTGCTGTATACTTACATCTACATCTACATCTACATTTAAATCACCACCAGATCTACATATACATTTACATATGTCGTTGCTTCTACATCTACATTTACACATAACCTACATATACTTATCTATACCTTTTATATCAACATCTACCACAACATCTACATCTACATGTACAGCTATGTCAACATCTTCACCATCTACATCTACAGTTAAATCTCCATCAAGATCGATACCTACATTATCCCTTATACCTACATCTACGTCAACATATTTGCAGATATATACACCTATATCTACTCTTATATCTACATATATATCTACATATTTACATACACTACATAAATATCTATTTCTACATCGAAATCGAAAGAATATTGTAACAGAACAAAATCTGTATTGTGATCTACTCATGATTGTACTACGAGCCTGTGGCCTTCTAAATACCGTAATAAAAATGTATTGAAATCGCCACCCAGATCTACATTTACATCTACATGTTCATTTTCCATCTCAATCTATGTATTTAATTCCGTCTCCCAGTACGTCTACATTTACATTTACACACACAACTATATCTGTATCTACATCTACGTCTACATTTACATCGTTTTTTTTCTACATCTACACCAACTCTTATGTCTACATCTATATCAGCTCTTCTTTTCATCAACTCTATATATTTTCATTTTCATCAACACGAGATGTAGCTTTAGAACAGTTATTACAATTTGGAGCAGTTATTACAATTTGGAGCACTTTTTATTACAATTTGGAGCAGCTTGACAGTACGTTTTTCGAAATTGGGTTATTACAATTTGGAGCAGGTATTACAATTTGGAGCAATTTTTGTTACAATTTGGAGCAGGTATTACAATTTGGAGCAATTATTACAATTTGGAGCACAACAGTGTTGTTTTAAGTCTGTTTCTATTACCATCACCAGAAAAGTACCTATTCTCGCAAAGTCTTACTTTGATGATGAACTTCAAAGAATCTTGAACCTGTATTTCCAATGACATCTGAGCACCAACGTGTCTCTAGTTAAATGATTGTGGTGACCTTTCTCAAATCATTTCTTCCCACATAACCTTTCTGACCAAATGGAGCGATTCCTTGGGTAGAAATATTTAATTCCTGATTGGTTGCAATCACAGTGAGTTTAAAATCAATGATCATGCTTCAAACTAAACATAGGAAATGTTACCGTAGCCGTGGACAAGCCTGGAGTTCCTTCACCTGTGCGATGCTCACATATTTCATACAGAACAGAAGTTAGAAGCTGTTTCAATAGGAAAGAAGAAAAGACCATATACGTGTTATGAAATTTTGCCCGTTGGAGGTATTTTGGGAATTAAATAACTTGAGTGCCCTATGAAAATATGGGATGACTGTCTTCAGGGTATATGGGATAACCTCACTTCACAGAAATTCAAGTGGTTAGCTGGGCAATCATTGTTATTCACTACCATATGAATATATATTTATGCAACTAAAGAGTGCATAAAGATTCGAAATTAATCATTTATCATTATGCACCTTCCTGGATGTTGATTATAACAGAACTGATAACTTGAATTTTGTTAAGGGCTATTGAATTTAAGTCTAATTAGAAACATTTGCCATGTATAGAGACATACTTTTTGGATAATTTGTTTCTGTTAAAATGTAGAAAGTAGAATATTTCATAATGACCATGTTATACATGTATAAAACATAACGACGTAAACAGAGAGGAATTTTGTTACATTTTCTTAGAAGCAGAAAACAGCTTTTTTGTTTCCACATTTCTCCTTAATTACTCGATGAACTCGACTGTGTGATACGCAATGGTGGACAGGACTTCAAAACACACTTATCTGTCATCATTTATCTACCAATGTAAATAAATCTAGATTGTTTATATACACCTTTTACAGTCATAGGGCAAAACTGAATAATAACAAAACAATGTTGCAACCAGTCTCGAGGGATAAAGCTTGACCTGATCAGCTGTTGTATTTGTTCCAACTAATGTTCTTGACATGAAAATAAATATTTAAAAAGATGTTAATTGAATTTGTAGGAATATTCGAAATTGATCTTTTAATCGATGCTGAAGTTATCTCTAAATTCAATTTAAGATACAACCCATTTTAACATTGTGCGTTCAATAATTATTTAAATTTCAATTCAATTTAAAATCAATTCTTAGGGGATGTTTTTCCTGTTCGAAGTTTAACTGAACATAACATTTTAAATCAAACATGTTTCTTTTCAATCCCTTCTGTCAAGGTCATCAGTTTAAAGTATTGATATGCAAATTTTAATTTATTTCACCCAAGACAAGACTCCTTCATAGGTACAGTTGAAGTGTGTCCATAACGATTTCGCTGACCACAATATGAAATATTTTGTGAATATTCCGTTTATCATTGTTTGTGTGTATGTCACAGATCTGTAAATACCAAATAAATGTTAAATAGGAAGAAATTATAAATATTATATGTTCAGTATAGATCGAATACTTTTCACTCATATTAAAGTCTACCTTTTGTTACAATTACCATTCAGTGTATGAGCAGAACAATATGTTGTTTTATCTATTAACAACAATAACGGGTATGATCAAACCTCCGTTTACTCTGCTCATCATACAGAACAATCTCAACTTTTGCTGTCAGACACATCAGTATCTCTGCAGGCAAATCCCACTACGTTACTGCTTCAAACAAATGACGTATCCAAAGTGTACTGTTTCTACCATCATCACTATCATCCATTACTCAAGCTTGCTTATTGCCAATAGTAGCTATATAGTATGCGTGTTTGTATTGCCAATACCACTTTACAATACAATCATGTCACATAAATTACTCTACAAACGGTACGTACTTCATTAAACAGTTCTACACATGCATTATTCAATATTGTGTTTAATGTTAATTGTTTATGTTAAATGTTTAACATCATGTTAAATGTTTCCTGCAGTGAATTGTATGTTCAATGTTTATGTTTGGGGAACACAAAGGGTAAATCATATATTTATTCAAATTAATGAAATAACGTTAAAAATGAATTGCAAGGATTTTGTAGGAACTGATAATACATGAAAAAGATGTCTAAAATTCTCAACGCCGATTGCATCTTTAATAAGGATGAAATAATTTTATACATAGCTCAAGGCTTATCTAATCTGACTTAATCTAATTTTGGGAAGGGTTTCAACACAGAGGCAACTTTTATTGATTCTTTGCATACTGCAAGCAATATCGAACACAGAAATAATATGCATTTTAAAGAAAGCATCATTTAATAAAAACCTTCATTTGCTAAATTAATTAAAGTGCTTCTCTATACACATTGCATCGGTAATAATTGCTCCTGGTGATAAAAAGTGTAAACTATTAATCAGGTAGAGGACTTTATTTATCTCCGCTTTTGGCAATGTATCTATTGGTGAGTACTTTTTGTAAAGGTAGAATTTGAGTTGTTCTTTCTGAATTGCCATGCCCTTTTTATTTGCGCTACATTTAAAATATGAATGGAAAGTCTGATGGATTAATGGCAGCAACTAGACGATCACAATGTCAATGTGTTTATATTTTAGATTTGTGTTATCATTCTCAAGTAAGGAAGTTTTATCTGTTGTGTGTACTCATAATAGATATATGCCTAATGATGTAAAACTAGTTAAAATCAATGGGGTTTTTTTTCGAACAATAAATATACTTAGAAATGTCAAAAAGTATGATGACCCTCCAGCTTTATCTGTTCTCTCTCTAGCCTGCGCGACTAAATATGAGTGAATCAGGATGAGCGAAAAACATACGGCAATGGGAGTGTTGTAACCTCTACATATCAAAAACACTTTCAGACAGCTACAGCGGAAGAAAACTGAATTACCTAATAACGATGGTGGCGAGTAGATACTTAGTGTATACTGTAATTACCTGCCCTTACGTAACTGATGTGTACTGTCTGGGAAGATTAGGACAAACATGTCTCTGATCATATAAACATAAAGACAGACATAAACGTGGACAGGTCATTTGGAAAGGAGTCTGATTTGCCTGATGAGACAATGAAGTCTCATGGTAATAAAGATGCTCTGTATTTAAGACTCCATGTGAGAAAAGAAAAGCAGGACAATTTGTTCATACAAGTTGTAAAAGTTTCTCTGAAGGCTTTGTTATAAATTGAGTATCTAATGATAACCTGAGGGATTGATTTGAATTTTATATAAAGTTCTAATGTTTATGGTTCATACTTATGTGTTGTGAAATTGTTTTTGTCACCTGCATGGATTTTTTTCTAATGTGAGTGGCAATATTTCACCTCTTTTTCATGTCATTACGTTTCATGGTTCATGTTTTAAGACATAATGTTTTGTCATTATCATGTTATTTTCACATAGTACATTTGTGTACTTTATAATATAACTTTCCTACATTTATGTTATATGATTCCGGCTTATATATTATGACATTTTGTTTGTCATGTTCGTGTAAAATTCATGAAATACTTTCTCTTATAATTTACTTTCGTAAATATATAAGATTTGTCAAAATTGTTAATTCTTTGTGATTCTAATTACATAATATCAAAATTAAAACAAAAATTACTGCATTTAGTTGGTTGTATCTTATTGTAAACAGCAGCACTATTTGAAATGTTTAACCTTAATTTTGACATCGAGATCCATTGCTGTAACGAATATAGTAATGAAAATCCAGGAGTAAAATTGTATTTAAACTTGTCAAATAAATCATGAATTATTAGTTCATCTTGATTTGTAAAAGGTTTAACAGGTCCTTTAATGTCTCTTTGATATTCTTATTTATTTGCAGATTTCAATCAATAGCTGTGTCTTGAAGCAATGGATATTGTTTTTTGTTCTTTATAACTAATCTCTTTCTTAATCACAGCTTAAAGACATGTGAATCTTTATTGGACACGCATCCGATTTATTCCTTGGAAGTTAAGCAGTAGTAAGGCCAGGGTATTGATATCATTTATTTTTTATATCTTTTTAGGATTCCCAAATGAAGGATTGAGATGGTTATAAGTGAAACTTTGACAACACTATTACGACTCATGATTGACATTCTAAACATTGAAGAGATGAAGAAGGGGACACTTTTAAGGTTGAAACTTTGTTTATTATTTTATACAGGTAATGTGTGTATGTTTGTTTAGACTAAAGCGTCAACTGATAATTACATTAATGTAACACCCTATGATAAATGAAATCTGAAAGGTTCAGTTATTGACAAAACTGCTGTGGATATCAAATGGCGTAGGTATAATAAATGGCATCTGAAAGATAAACTTTCACAACAATATTACAACTCTTGGTTGACAATCTCAACATTGAAGATATGAAGAAAGGGACACTTTTAAGGTTGAAACTTTCTTTAATTAGTATACAGGGAACGTTTTGATGTTTTTCGAAACTAAAGCGTCAACTTTTAACACCCTAAAATAAATGACATCTGAAAGATATTGTTTGTGACAAAACTAGCGTAGATATAAAATGGCGTGGGTAATGATCTATTCTCCTAATTTCAACCTGTCCTTCCTTCATATAAACAAAATAGCAATGGTAATATCCAAAGTGAATAACTCTTTCAGTTTATTTCATTTCAAGGACTAAATTAACCTTCTTGTTTCAAACAGATAAATTATATAGTCACTGAAAATTATCCACGAGTTTCTATTAAATGCATTATGTTAAGTCTTTAATTCTTAAAGTTCTCACTTTAAAAAAGAGTCATCTACTTACTAAAGTGTTAGCTCATGCAATTATCCAATATTGTATCATTCACATGTTGTAATCGTATCCCTCAGTCGAACAGCATCACAGATAGATCTGTCGTATTGAATCAATCAGAACTAACAACATGGATAATTAGCTAAACAGACATTTTGATTTTGTTCTCATTGTTAATGGATAGTGTTATAAACAATAATTTCAATGCTAGTAATCCTACAGAAAGTAAAATTACAAAATTCACATTTTCACATGATAAAGGTGGCGGATTTGCTCTTTTAATGTGTTTTCGTTGATATACAGGTATTAATTTTCCTAGTCTAGCCTGGTGTCCACGATTTGTTGCTCCCTAAAAATGGTAATAGATAGAGTTGAAAATGTTGAAAGATGTTAGGTGCATTTCATACATTTATAATTCAATTATCCATTACTTCTGGTAATATAAAGGAGAAAACATGTTTAGTTTATATTTTAACCTATAGAATACTTATTCCTATAATTTGTGTATAACTGGTATTAAACTAACTTCATGAATAATCTATCAAGAGAAATGTGTAACATTAGGGTTGCGTGGAGACCAATTTGGTAGGACAGGAAGCATGAATTTTGTATTGCCTTCACATGTCTACTAATGTACTGGTAATACATCCTCTGGACGAATAACACACCCGAATTTTGTCATACATGGATTAGTCGAGACACATATGTCAGCAAGGAAAGTAGCGGGATTTTATGTAAATATACCCATTGTAAACCAATCAGATTAAATATACATCAGAGGCAATCTCATCACGTTCGATTGAACACAAGATTGCCTACCAGTCACGAAAATAAGATGTATTATCGTTCTGTTATTTGTTAATAATAACGGACACGTTTGCACAATATGGATTTTGTAAAGAAAAAACTCATCTGTCTAGGATTTTGTCGAGCATAAGTGCTTTATCAAATGTTTAAGTGGCACAATATAAGAAGTAGTTTGTATTTATTAGTGTTTATCGGTGTGAAAGTGTGATGCGGATCATATATAGAAGAAGAGGGTAATGACCCATTCCCTTTAGGTCATTTACAAATGTGACATTTGTGTTTTTGAAAAAGTTTTATACTAAACTGTAAAATAATTATGATACCAAACTTATTACTTCTTATTCAACCATAATGTTTAAACATTGAACAACAGGCAAGTTTGTGCTTATATGTATAATAGTTAACTGTTAGCCTCCAAGTTATAATACGGAATAAAGATGCATCCGTCTGTTTGTCTTGAGAATCTCAAAAACTAACATGTATTATGCATGATACGTTTCATCTGCAGAGTGCTATAAAAGGTTAATTTTGCTATTCACGAATATCTACAAAATTGTTTTATTTCCCATGGAAAAATCGTTTTTTTTAGAATTGTTCATAGTGGTGGGTGGTAGCATATATATTACTAGATGAACTACAAGCCCAATGAATTCAGAGTCCAATGCACACGTAGATCCTTCACCAGTCTGTCTAATCAGGAAGTAAGTTTGGATTTTTTAAACCAACATTTATCCACTGTCGTATGTAAGGACATGTCTATGTCTAAATGGCCTATATAAAAGACGTCTATTACCGTGTTTTGAGGTAACAGTTAGATTCCATTATAAAGAAGATGATGGCATGAAGCCCCATAATTAACCAATTATAATGTAATCTCAGATCTTATAAGCAAAATGCATCACTATATTCGCTGTCTAGGCACGAAACTATCAAAAAGATTCAATTTGTTTTTGTGGGAAGGTTATGGTCAGTGAGTTATTATTTGAACACATTTTGGTCAGTTTGCATCTATAAGCGAATGTTAGCATAGATGAAATAAATCAATTTCAGCATAAAGCTATGATCTTGTGTGACAAATGTCTTTACAAAAATAAATGTGGACATTTTAGATTTCTTTTAGCAAAATTGTTGTGATACTTGTGTCATTGCAAAATCTAACCATTGTCCGTGTGCCAAAACATGAACTGATAAACTGGATTATTATTGGTTATCAAGTTGACTTTCAAGCATCAAAACAGTTATCATTATGACTACATTTAAGATTTGAATACCTTGAGTTCAACCTGTTATTTAACGCTTTTGTTAAGAGGGGTCATTAGACATAATACTGAACAACTATAGTCATTAGGCAATATTTATTGAATGTCATATTAGATTTTTTTTTGGGGGGGGGGGGGGGGGGGGGGGGGGGGGGGGGGGTTTGAATGTTATAACTGACATACAACGTACCTAGTGACAATCTCTAAAGCTATTATTTGTTCATTATGACATTCATCACAACAATCAATATCGAAGTTCATTTGTAAGAATACATATTTTGTTGTAACTTGTTATTTGTATTAATCACAAAAGGTCCTCGTATTCAAATTACGTTTTTCTAACTTCAACTAAAATTAAGTATGTTTTATTCATTCCTTTGTACTTATAATGTCCTCATTAATCATCTTGGTTTTATGATCAAATAACTGTTCTCTATTGGGTTTAAAAACATCTGTCTCGATATCCCTTTTTGCAAGAATTCTGAATCGCTTTCATTTACAATGCTTTCTATTTCGCACTCTCTATATCCGTTTCATGTACAGTGCATTTTTATCGCTTTCATTTAAACATTTAAACTTTTATTGAAGTGAATCTAGAAATAATAAATGACTGACTGTGGTAGGAAATTCACTTTCGTTATGTGCAATATTTCGAGCTATTGTATGTGACATTTAAAAAAACATGATGAAAAGTCATTTTGGAATATCTTTAATTGGAAATAGGAGAGCAAAAACTATATCAATATCCGCTTGATGCGCAAAATTGTCAATATTTAATATGTCCACAGGGATTTAAGAATATATTTGTGCAAATTAGCACACAGTCTTCTTCTATTACATTCAGTTCTATTGTTAAACATCTATAAATGACTTCAACCGTAAGTATTTCGTTTTCCATTTGATCATTCCAAACCTGTCCTCATGAATGAGTGTAGTGCCTCACATTGGAATTGCATTCAGTTCTCTCAGATGTTTTAATTTCAAAGTAATAATTAGTCGCAAGCGACGACAACAGGATTCAGCCGTATATATGTAGATTTAATGTTTATTAACTTATTTCAGCATTCCTCACCATTCCTGTTAGTTTCTGCAAATTTTATTAAAATATATCAAGGAAAGGAAACTTTAATAAAGTCATCTTCCAACAGTAGCTTACTGTACTTGTGTCCTATTTACAAAGCAAGTTGTGAACTTATAATGTTTAAACCACCTTAGTTATATATATATATATATATATATATATTGCTCACTGTGAAAAAAACATTAGGAGTTTGCCAATAAAATAACAAACTTTTTATTCCAAAATGCCGCAGCTGCATATAAATCTAAGTTTCAGCGCTTCAATGAAACTATCTTCAGAGCGTCGTTTTTTCGCCAAAGTTAAAATTCAATATGGCGTCAAAACCATGTGACCTACGACTTCGCCATGTTAACATATTTGGCTTGTCTAGTTATTAAGCATCTTTTTAAACCAAGTAACGAGTCTCTAGTATGTCTATGTGAATATTTAGATCCAAATTTAACATGTCAAAATCAGACAAATTGAAAGAAAATGAAAATGGCAGCTAAACCACTTGACCTACGAATTCGTCATGCTTTACTTTTTTGCGTGTATTGTTCTTGTGCATTTTTTGCAAGACGTTTTCCCATGTTAAAGTTTTTCTTTATTATGACAGGAAATGACTGTATACGAGTTTTTTTTATTGTTAATGCATAAAGACCATAGTCCTGTCTTACTCTCCTGAAAAGATCGTTCAATTCGGTGTTTAGGTTTTTGAATTATCTCCCCTGAAAGTTCGCAATTTAACAAAATTGCCTGACTTTGAAAGGTCATTGTGAAAAAAGTCTTATGATTTTGCACAAAAAAGAACACACTTGTAATTCCCCAATGTAACAGCTATATATAAATTAATGTTCAGCTCTTAGGTGCATATATTTTCGGACTGGTGTTTCCGCAAAGGTACATGGGGTCTGAAAATGTGAAAAGGTTAAAAATCCAAGAAGGCGTCTGAACCACGTGACTGACGACTTCGCAATGATTTACTTTATTGCTCGCAAGGTCATTGCGGATCTTTTGGTAAAAGTTTCAGGTCTCTAGGTGCATTTTGAAAAAGTTGCTATGGTAAAAGTTGAAATTAGGATTCGAACTGGACCTTCAATGTCCGAAGCGATTGGGCCCAAAAGCCTGCTTTGGCGAGTTCATAGTAAGGACTGTCAGGCTATAAAGTTTGGTTGAGTTATTTGCAGCCGTTTTGGCTTAATCACTTTCACAAGAATCCGTGGAATAATAATAAACACGCCAATAACAATAAGGATTCTGCCCCATAGGGCTGAATCCTTTATTAAGTCCTTTAATAGTAGTGGGCAACTAAAATACACTGGTTGTACAAAGTGTAAGGATGCTAAAAAAAAAGAAACATTTCATAAATGGAACTGAGTACGACCCATAACTGTATCACATTGATTTTCAAATATTTTCAATGTTTAATTTTCAACAATTTTCAATATGTCAAATTCTACAATTCATATGTTCACATTAACTCTCGGTGTTGAAAATGTAGAGAAATTGTTATCATTTTTCCTAGATGCAACAAAAGGTTTCCATATATGAACAAGTACAATTGCTCAGCTATTATCAGTATTTAGATGATCATGTAAGCAGTCTTGTAGAATGGCACTCATATAATATCCTTTATATCTGTTTCCATCGTGTGTCTCAGTCCAACACGTTGCTATGACTAAAACCATAACTGCCTTTAAAACTGTCATTGTAGGTTGCATGAAAGAACATGCTAAAGTTTTTGTATCGTGAAGCTTATAGATGGCTCGTATTAAATTAAATGTTAACCTTTGCATACATATTATATTGCTATATCTATTTAAATAAAGACTTCCTTATCTGAAATTTAATACTGTATTTGTATTTCTTATCTGACAGTGTAATGCGATTGAAAAATGAAGATCGAATATTAGTTAATCATGAAGATAGATATTCAGTAATATTACCTTACAGATGTCTGTTACAAAAGAACAAATGCAAGATAATTTTTATCACATCGCGGGTTTATTTATTTTAATATGTCATATAACTACTGAGCATGTAAATGGAACGTGTAGTTTCGGTTTCTGCACATGTATAAGTCTTTTGCGATTTTGATTGTAAACAAGTACTTATTTCCATTAGAAAGAAACATATATTTGGAAATTAGAGATGAATATTCAAGTAATTATTGAATTGAAATTAACACAAATGGTATTTTGGCACGCATCAAACATTTATTGTCATTCTTTGATTTCATAATACTATTACTACCTGGGGTGAATGGTACCTCAGTGACACATCTTATTTCAGTTAAATGCATACGTTGCAGCGATGTAGTGATAACTCATATTACAACAAAGGCTGATACAAATACTTTGTATATCTGTCTCCTGTCCATGCATTAGGCTTAGATCTTGTTATTTATGCAACAATTACTTGAATAAACGTCCCGGGGCGCTGTCGGGATTACACGATTACAGATGTCTGGACTGATTATTTTATTAGAAGTAGCTACCAAAAATAACGAATTCATGCGGTTCTCTGATTCACAAAATCAAAGCAATTTCAAAGTTATTTGTAAGTTTTGTTCAGAGCTGGTATGCTAGTATATGTGGCTTGCCATATATTTGCATTGTATATTTGAGTAGCCACATGTTTCTCTCCATGTTCTGCAAGGTACCCATAAATTTATATCTTCTGTTTTGATATTGGGCATAGCATAAGTTAATATTAAGTATATTAGATTGTAGTTTTTCACTTTTATTCTGTGTGATAAGTGTTGATTTATTCTAACGCTAACAACAGTTTCACCATGGCTGTCACTTAGTTACATATGTGTTTCTTTTGACAAAATATCACAAATGCTATATAAATCAAAATTTAGTCCATCAAACTAAAGATACAATCTGAAGTAAAAAGAGTGGACTGGTGAGTTCAATCTAATTCTCTAGAAAAGCTTCAATTACTTCTCGGGATGGCCTGGGGTCGTTGTGTGATTAGACGACAGTTCATATTTCACGTGGCTTAGTTAGAATCATTTCATCATTTACTCTCTGGGGCGAATTCGACTCAATTACTATACAATTATAGACTGGTGATGAAGTCAATACCTGTTTTTATGAACCCGAGAAAACAATATTGACCAAGGACGAAGTCCGCTAGTCAATATTGTTTCATCGGGTCCATTAAAACAGGTATTGGCCGAATTAACCAGTTAATAATTGTTTTATTATGTATTTAATACAGATTCGAAAGGAAAAACAGTGAAATACAGTCAAAACTATAATTTTGGTATTAACGGCTGGTACTACGGCGACTGACGCCATAATAACAATAACATGACTTCATGCAACAATAGTTTGACATCATGCAACAATCTTTTGACGTCACTCAAGTCAATATGGCTTTTGGTCGGACTCAGGCTGGAGTCAATATGCTTTTCTGTCGAAGGTCACGTGATCGTCTCTCGACCAATCAGTTCGATGGAAAAATATGCTTACATAATAATTGACATTACTCTACCAGATGTGAATGAATTAACTGTGTATCCTGAATATTTCTATTTGGATCGAAACCATTAACCTACCATGTATTTTTCCTTAAGAATTGGAAAATTTGAAAAATAAAAACAATTGCTGGCTTTCGTCATCACATATTATAAGTCGAGGACCCAAAAGAAGAAAAGCTTAAAAATGAATGTTTCACAGCCATGTAAGATCATACTAGTTCATTTAAATACATTGTTAAGTTAGGGATATTGGAAGGTGAATGATTAATATTATAGCTGTGTGTCTATGAATAAATTAACTCATTGTAAAAATGGTTTACACGCCCTAATAGTTATAGGAATGAAATGTTATATAAACAACGTAACGTATCAGTTTCGATTGTTTTTTGGGTAAAACATGTTACTATTGGATGTCCTTTTTATGAATAGTGTCCTAATTCTCCACTTGAGTTTTTACCATGAGTTTATATATCTTTTTAACTTTTTTTTCGTTTCAAAATTACTTTTATCCCTCTCAGATTTTATCTACGATGACTCAATCGAAATTTTCATTGTCTCTCTTCCTGGAAGTCTAATGAATCCTCTGGAAATGAACTGTGACCCTTGAAGCCCAGTTATCTCTTTGCAATATGTGCGGTCATACATGTATTTTATTGACATGCAGTGTAGTGATATATGATTGACATCATATCAAGTTTGTGAAAGATGAAAAAATTAGTTAAATATAGAAAGGGTACTCTAGGTTTGGGCTCATCTTCGGCCTTCTTGACCGCCAGTCGTGTAATAAAGAATTTACTGTGCAATACAGCATTTACTATGAAATACGGAATTTGGCCATGGAAAGCATATTGCATGCCTGTATTACTATCATAAGCCTACACGAGTATATAATAAATATAATAAAAATAAAGCATGTGCATGAGATATTGTGTTCTTTTATTTTACCAGTGTATCAATGTTAAAGTTTTCACATTTCGAAATTTATGTTTATTGTTCATCACGTTATGCAAAAGACAGAGGAGGAATTATTATCATTGGTAAGCATATGTAAATAAAGTGTACTCCTCTATAGATTTCCATAACCATTTTGCCTTGTATTATCCAGTTATATTAAGCTTTGGTAACTTTGAAGTTATGTTTTATGTTTTTGCAAAACAAAAGCAGTCAAACTTAGGAAACGCAGATACCATTTTTGCCACGACAATCGACACATGGAAAGATTAATTGCTTATACCAGGGAATCGTATGCAGTGGTCATGGCTTTAGAACGCTTGAAGGAACCGATAGAAAGAGCATGGAAATGAAATGGATAACTATTTTAAATAGCAATGTAAGCAATGAAGCAAAATACATCTCATTTTAGATAAATTTCATCAAACGCCACGGACGTGTCAATTAATCCCTTTGTAAATGACATTGCCCATGGGTATCTTTCACACAAGAAGAGAGGTCCTTGAATGATTATCGCTCTTGATAGTTTTGATCTGAATGTTGCAGTGGTGTTAGTAACAATATGCTCACTAACTAGGGTGACCTTGTCAGATACCTTGTCAGATGATGCCTATTACAAACCTCGTGGTACGTACAAATACTTTTTGGGTTTTTATTTAGTTTAGGATAAGAAGGTTTAAAAATTGCTAAGGACTTTAAACGTCTAACTTCCTCCAGGACAGAAATTCAAAACCACTTTTCATATTGAAAACTGTATAATAAATAATACCTATAGCTACAAATACACACAAACAGTACATGAAAAGAAGTATTTACAGATATAACTTGTTGAGACATAGTAAGTGTATATAAGCTTTAAGTCTATGAACAACCTTTATAAGGTGCATGGCCTAAGAGTAATTGAAGGGTTCCAATGACAGGGTGTCTAAAATAGCCATGAAATGCAATTTTTCAGATAGCTGAAATAATTATCTATAGCATGATATATAACATGATATATTTGAATTTGAATGCAGATTTTAACTGCACATGAAAATCAGGACATATCTAAATTTGGTTGCAGTCCCTATAGGCAACTGCAACCAAACTTTTTAAATCATCAAAATACATGTTTTCATCAAACGGAACAGCCTTGACTTGACACAATTTGGTTGCAAAAGGAAAATATCATGATCTGACGAATGTTGGAACTTACCTTGCCTTTCATTTCAATATTTACAGTTAACGGAAACTTCTTAGCGATCGTTATCGAGTTATCGAGTTATCACTGTCATTTCTAATGCTATAGATAGAAACTACTCACTAAACTTGTTTAATTTTACATTTCCTACCATAAGACCTGTCTTGGTAGGCCCTTTTGACACATTTTGTCCAAATTTAAGCATTAAATTTAAGTTTTTGTTTACAACCAGCTGAAAACGTGGCCGCGAGATGAATTCGAATTGTTGTCATATCTTATCACAATTCTGATTGGTTGTCATATATATCTTTGATTGCTAAATTAGTTTTACAAGATATAGACAGCATTAAGTTATTTTAATGAATAGTTTAGAAACATGAAGAAAAGCAACCAGAATTAATAAACACGAATTTTTTTGTTAGAAATGGTTGATACGGAATGAGCCAATGGGAGGATGCGTAACATACATTGGTTTCATTACGTCATACACTTAGCAAGAGAGAACTTGCCGAAATGATTCAGAAAATGTCATCGATTTTTTTTAAATTTAGTAAATTGAAAACCTTTGCAACCAAACTAATCCTATGTGCTTGTCAACACACTCTTTTTTTCTCCGCAACCACATATTTATTTGCCATGGTAGGAATAATGATGAATAATTGCTGTAAATAAATTTGGTTGCAGATCCCTATAGGGGACTGCAACCAAATTCACCAAATACGATGTTTCAAGTACATTTCTGTCTGCAACCAAATTTTCTGATGTCAGATATGATGTCATGTAATAGAAAATCATCTCTGCTATTTTGATCACTTTGTATAATCAGTTTCTCTTACTTCAGTAGCATTTAAACATCATTATAGAGCCTCGTCATTTGGACCCTTCAATTACTCTTAGGCCAGGTGCATACATAAGAACATGACGATTTTCTGGATAACAACTAGTGCAATGTGAAAATTCACCTGATGAAGGAGTGAGTATATACTCCGACACGTTGTATATTTTCACATTAATTAAGTTGTTATCAAGAAAGTATTCCTGATCTTTTATCATATTAATGTAAATATAATACCCCTAAATGGCATGCATATGTATGTATCTGCACGGAACTTGGAAAGTTAGCAAGGCAACTTGATCTACCACCAAATCAACCTGACTTAAATACATGGAAACAGCTAAACCTAGAATGTTAAGTTCCAAACCCGAAATGTCACATCTGCATTTCTGTCTTGATATATAAACAAAGTTCCAAGTAAGCACGCCTGTTCTGAAGGCATTGATTCATTGACGTCCATCAATGTTCTTCTCTATATTCAGTTTTAGAGACAAGAAACATTCGCCACAACCCAAAAAGCTTTTGGTCAGATATTAATAGATGATGTTTTGGGAAATTTTTAGTTGGAGAATATGCATGGTTTTAATTGGCACTAAGGAAATAGTCTGTGTTGTCGAAGATGGCTTAGAAACGAGATGTACCGCTGAATAATAGTTTTTAAAAGGTTGTAGTGGATTTACCCAAAGTATGTCCAACGTTTTTTAAGTTAAGTCCTCCATGATCTTAACAAATTTTGAAGTCAATTCTTATTTTTAAATATACTCATACTTGATGTTTTCAAAAGAGTTCTATTGTCTAGGGTTTATAACAATTTGAACTGTACTATTTATGGGAATAAATGCAACACTCAACAACATGTAAGAGACAAAATGTTGCTCTTAACGGTATTGGATTATATCATATTTTATTGCCATGCAAGTGATATGTGATTGACATCCCATCAAGTTTGTGAAAGATAAAATAATCAATTTACCCTTGTTTAAACATGATGCTGCAAGTTGGGGCTCGATGCCGGCCATTAAACCATCCTATAGTCATTAATGTGATACGTGACAAGAGTAATGAACCAAGGTATTTGCATAAGGTAAATTATTTCATTGTATTACCAAAATGGTTGAAAATAATCGAGTTAATATTATTGATACGAGCACATGTGCACATATCAAGTTTGCCTAGCAACCATTGTGTCAACGCGACTTCCTGTATTGTGTCGTTTGTGACGTCATAAAACGGATGTCCGTGACGTCATTGTAGCTTGCCCTCGCAAGAGAAGTGGGCCGCTTACTGTCTATTTTTTACGTGAATTAAACGGACAGAATGAGTAATAAAGAAATTATTACACTCGAAAGTGTGCCATATGATTTTTGCGAAACGCGTGCAAATTCGTGTATAGCCCTGGCTCTCCCTCGGGTAATACAAAAATTCACACTCGTTTCGTAAAAGTCATATGACACACTTCCCCGGGTAATAATCTCTATATGTATCTTTTTAAATCTGTTAACTTTTTTTCATATTTGAAATTTTATGTTATATGTTCATCACGCAAAAGAAAGAGTCGAAATATTATTGTCAAGGCCATCATTCATCAAATGTTACATCGCCATTTTGCCTCATACAATTATATGGCACAGTGGCTTCTTTGAAGAAAAATAATTTTCATCCTTTAATTATATTGTTCATTCCACGTATTCGCCACAAAAATCACACATAAGAAGCCTAGAATGGTCTCATTTTGCCATACAAAGTATGAGTTAATTGCTTTTACCAGGAAACCGACAGGAGTGATCATGGCATTTGAACGCTTGAAGGATCGATGAGAGCTAAAGAGCAAGAAATTGAATGACTTTTTCAAGGGACAAAAGATGCAATGAGGCAAAATGATTCTCATTTTCGGTTAAATTCATCAAATGTCGTGGACGTGACTGTGAATTACTTAAAGCATATCCCATGGGCGTCTTTCTCTTAAAATGTCCTTGAATGTGTCGTTGATGGTTTGATCTGAATGTTGTAATGTTGTGTTCGTTAGTAACAGGGGGCGGGATAGCGCAGTGGTTAGCGCGTTCGGCTTCGGTCCGGGGTTCGAATCCTGCCAGGGGCACGGCAACTTTGTCTGCATTAGAGAACTGTTCTACACGCAGTAAGGTTTGGGTGCAATGCTACACTGAATTTCAGTTCAGTACCACAAATGGTTCGCTAGTTCCAGCCGATGCTCGCATGTTTCACCGCAATGCCTAGCCACATGGCGTTGTGGGCTTTCTCCCTGCCATAATACTAGCAGCCGCGATATAAGTGAAATACTCTTGAAAGCGGCGTTAAACCTCAACTCACCTCACCTCACGAAAAGCTCTAGAAAGCTGAAATGGTGTGTACAGACTGGCCACAACATTAAAAACCTATGTTCAGTTTCTTCTTCAGTTCTAAAAGGTCTAGAGAGCTGAAAAGTTGTGTGCAGACTCCTTGGCTAATTGGGATTCTAAATTGATCACAGGGTCACAGCCTAAAACAAAACTATTTTAACAAGCTTTGAACTGTACTCTTGAGATTTTATGTACTCTTCACTTCAGTCAGTATAGAGACTAACAGAGGTAACTCAAATATCTCAGTTCTAACACATGCTTTAAGAAAGAGAAATTTAGACTTGAAAATTAAGAATTGAGGTTTTTAAAAAACATTGAATGTAATATTTATTTATTAAACCATCTTTTTATAACTTTCATACAAGTAATTATTAATATTTTATTATTATTTAAAGGCTATGAGCTAATCTATAATGTAAAAGTAATCAGTTAAAGTTCCTTTAAAAAATATCTTGTAGTTAATATGATTCAATTTTGAGCTGCAGCCCACTTCATTATTAGGCACACCTAACAACATGACAATACTCATGTTTGATGTTATACAGATGCTATTTTTCATTTTTTGTCGCACTGATTTTGTAACCAGCTTTTTGACATATGTGTACCGGAGCGGTTTTGAAATAAGCTCGTTTTGGCTTGTTCGCCAATCCTATTTTCATGTCAATGAAATAAAAAAAGACGTTTAAACCATAATGTTGGAAAAATTCTGTTCTTCAGTTGCTAATTCTATGTTAAGATAATACTGTTGCTATTGATATCTAGTTAACCAAATTGTTTTACTTTTTCCAAGTCAGAATTTAACATGAAATTTAAAAGTGCAATTTAAATGACTAGTGAATAATTGTATAGCAATGTTTGAAACTATAATATAATGTATTTAAGGGAATGTGATTATTTTGTATGTGAGTGTAATGGATAAATTCCCAACTAAATAAGCCTATTCTCTTACAATTTTTTTAATACTTCTTTTGTTTAAAAAATACAGACTGAAAATGTGTATTTTAATCTGAATATAAACGGGGGAAATGTATTTAAAAAATCTGAATTATTTTTGTTTAAATTAATCAGTCAAACTTTAAAGTTGAAAGTCAAGTAATGTCATGCTGATCTTTGTATAAATTGTCGTCATATTAAAAGTTTTTTAACAAAACATTTTTGCCTGAAGGTGTACAATCTGTAACGAATATATCATATTCTTCTTTATTTAAATATGTTTGTACTTGTCAAATAAATACTAGATGTCAATGATAATGTAAAATACAGGTATTTCAACTTTTAACTTTTTTTACTAGTACTTTTCCCAGTTAACATCCATTTCATCTGTTTTATCAACTTACCTATTCCATGTACATCCATCTCAGTTGTAAAAACATTCAACTGGCTTCCAATCACCTCGCTAATCCTTCATACAGTCTCTGTTCATTCCACTCAATTAGCTATTCAACCTTTGACTAGTTGCGGAAATGCAATGGAAATCATCCAGATTTATTCTAGTTACGGAAATCCAGTGGAAATGTTATGTATTTATTAATGCTGAAATGCTATGGAAATCATGATGGGATTATAATGAATGAATTTCTGTTTGCTGAAATCTGACAGAAAGTGGGTTACTGAAACCTGGCGGAAATCTTCCGGAGAATGGTTCAAAATATTTCCGGAAACGTAACAGAAACTATATGTAAAGAAAAATTTCTGTCACATTTCCGCAAGTTTTCTACCTTGTGGAATCATGCTCTTTTGATTTGAGAGAGTTGTCTCCCTAAGTTATGATCATTTAAACATTGCACGTCTGGAATTGGACCCTAATTCAGTACCTGGTGAACTTATGTAAAACAGTGGAACTTTCATTGATCCTAAAAAATATTTTGTTTTTACAGTTATGTAATGGCAGCACAATGCCTCAATTGTCACATAATCATCCGAATTTGAAAAAAAAAACGCCCAATAACGTATGAAACGGAGTCAAATTACAAAACTTTAAAAAATATTTTGGTGGTTTAGCGGTAATAACGGATATCCGTCGGTAAAACTGGAAAGCCACTCCATTCATTTTGAAACGACTTTTTATTTGTTGGTATCAAAATCAATAAGAGATGCGAAAAATTAAAGCTTCAGTCGAGTCAAATCTAGTGAGGAAAAGCGATTACCCCTTCCTCATCTGCAGTATTTCAAGCATCAATCAAAATATACTTATTTCAATCAAATAGAATCATAAAATACAAGTTGAAATATGATATTTCCACCTACTTTTTCACAGCAAAGAAATTGTTTCCCAGAAAATCTACTTTTCAAATGTATTCCACTTCAATTTGCCGCTCAAAGACTTTGTTTGAGATTTCATAAATAATTTGTATTGTTTGTTATTTATAAATGTGGACTGATTTCCCAAGTAAACTGATATATACTAAACTTAAACGTTTATAATGATTCTAATGGCACTATCAACTGTAGCAATTTTGGTACTTTTAACTATAAAAACTCTTTGCAACCAAACTATTACCCCTTCCATTACATTAATATTTTAGATATTTACAGTCAGACCCCGTTTATCCGCAGCATTTGGTTACAGTTGGAAATCGTCCGGATAGCAAGACGTGTGGTTAAGCGAATGCATAGAGAAGTTTTGAAATACTATCGTGCAGATAACCGGGTTTCCAGATATACGGTTCAGTTAAACGAGGTCACTGTATCACTGTATTGCCTTTCCATAACATAGGGACATAACATATATATGCATTTGAAATATATTGTGTCTTTTGATATAATTTTAGTGAAATTGTAGTTTTGAAATTAAAAATATCTATTCAATATTCCAATAATTGATGTTCAATATTTCGTAAAGATGTTTATTTTTATTGTTTTCAATAAGCATATCTTGCAAGAGTGATTGAAAAATGAAATTCTCTCACTTTGTTGATCAACATTTCAGAAACTTGTAAATATGTCAACGCTGTTTGTTGTTGAGTATGGCATCCATTTAAAAAAAATTGTCCTAGATATGCATTGTACGTTCTAGATAAACACGGAGAGGACAAAGGAGAACTTAGGTTTTTTATTTTCACATACTTTAAATGTCAAACATAATGCTTGCAATATTGTTGACAGTTACTGTTAAAAGATTCATAGTATCATATCAAACTTTTGAAGAACGTGACATACATGCACTGCAGAAAGCATAACATAGCAGTTATCCTGTTGTTCGATCACCATATTGAATTTCTCTTTATTGATGTTGTTAATATTTTAAAATTGTAAATTGATTCTTTGCAATTTGTAAAACATAATTAATGCAATATCAGATTTGGTTAGATATCAATAAGGATATAAATCAATTTATTTTATCCATTTTCTTTCTCTTGTTAATAGAAATGAATTGTCATTTATTTCGAACTCTTGATTAGGCGAATGGAAGAACAGTGAGTGAAAGAATCCAACGAAGCAAGAAAACCTCTCATTCACCAAAGAACTCTTCAAATGTCATTGAACTGTACATCAATCAATTACAGCACCGCTTGAGGGCATCTTTCTATACGGAGAGGTCACGTTTCCTGACATGATCTGAAGCCTCCTGGTTTCTGTCTATCATCTGTCACAGAAAGTGAAATTCAAACTTCAATCACTACCGTGAATGTAAAAAGATTGTGAAAGGTTATGATTTATAGTCACTGAAATTGGAAACAGTCGACATGACAGTGACCAACATATTCAAATATTCGAAGATCGCGTTCAAAACAAAATGTACTGTTAAAGGATGAAAATGAGATCAGATGTATATACTTATGCTGATAAGCGTGTCTGTCAACGAGTCATGCTTCGCTTCACTGTTTACATGAAGTTTTTAATATTGCAATTCACTTCAATTGTATGAAATTGAGCGTCTGTGACTTGCTAGCAGACGCGCTCATCAGCAAAGGTTTGTAAGTCTGTTATTATATGCTAACCGATGTGAGACTGAGTTGTCTCAGTTGAAGAAAATTTTTTCTCATCACTGCAGTTTGATATCACTTTCTCAACACAGTGAAATATCACAGAGGGCATGACGTCATGTGTACAGTGGTATGACCTCATGTTTACAATCAACGCGACGTCATCGCCGTTGCTATGTGACAGTGGTATGACGTCGCCAGAACTCGCTCAATTGAAGCAGTTTTGGATGTAAAAACCATATTTCCGACCCCAGAAGCATATAAAAAACATATTATATCACATTTATAAGGCAACTATTGCTCACATCGACCTAAACTTCTCCCATTTAAAAAGACAGATTGAGTCCAACACAAACCTACCAAAAGATGTAATTGGTTACACCGGAAGTAGTACTTATTAAGCAATGATTGTGCCACAGTGACAGTTGTGACTGTGTTGAAGCAATGTCTAATGACACTTAAGGAGAGATGGGACAATGAAATCAAATATTTTAGAATTTGTTTATTTTTTCAAAATAGCAAGTTTTTTTTATGTCTTTTATCCAGAAATGTAAGAAATTTGGGGGTCACCAAGTCTGATTAAAATCGACGGTTTTCCGTGGAATAAACATTGCAAAATAGTGCATCTACCGGGATACGAACTTGTATCGTTCGTGGGTTTCCACGCCAAACCGCCTGAAAGCACCCCGTACACTAGCGTGTTCGGGCAAAAATGCCCAACAAATGCTTTCGGTGCGAGAAACTAGGGGCAGATAACTCCAAACAGCTATCCTTTTGTCTGTTCCGAATGCTTTCAAAACAGCAACCGTTTAAATACTATGATGTGATTGGTCAGCTATTTGACTGGGTTTTGGCTGCGCTAAACTGGTTCGGAACACACGCCTGCCTATACGGGATGTTCTCAGACCTTGTGGCGAGGAATCTACAGAACCTGTTTGTATCCCGGCAGATGCAAAAATTTGCAAATGTTATTCCTTGGAACAAGGTCGATTTTAATCAGACTGGGGGTCACCGAACGATTAAAAGAGTTATGGGCATTAATAATAATACACCCGTCGGCAAATTACGTAATTTTTGACTGATTTGGTGTATTTTAATTAAGCGCTCGCTTTCAACGAATAACCTCCGAATTCTTTCAGATCCATTTCAATCACATACGGGGATGTATAGCAAATCTATATTTTGAAAATTAATGACGCTGGAAATAGAAACAAAATTAAATTAAGCACTTTTTAATTAAAAACGGCATTTTTATCATCGTGTTTCGCATGTTCAACAGGTTTTGTCAGTAACACACATATTTTAGATATTGCTAAAACTTTAATATGATGTGCGCAGTTAACTGAACAAACGAATTCAGAAATAACAAAAGGGGGTCACCGAACGTTTTTTCATCACTTTAAAGTCATTTTTTAAATCACCTACATAAACGTAAAAACCTGACGTCACGGCAGTTTTGATATTTTCAAGTGTCACTTTGACGGCCTACTGTGTAATCATTATTCAACATATTATCAATCTAAGAGTGCACGGTGAACGAATAACTATCAGTTGATTATACCAGGCTATTTATATTCGTCACTAACTTCGTAATTCGAATAACACACGTATTGACATATTTACCGCGAATATATGTGACGGTAACGTTATGCGGCATGTCGTAAAATGACCGTTATAAAGTCGTTATTGTAAATTTAAGCACTCCCCGTTAGTGTACAGTTTTGCCTATGCCTAAAACAACTTAATCCATATATTTTGAGACTTTTTCACTACAATAAATTGTTGTCGCAAATTGTTGATACTCACCAATTTGCTTGTGACTTTCTCGCATCTTCTCTCGACTGCTAGACTGCTCAAGCGAGAATCTTCAACTGTCAAATGTTGAAATTTTTTAAATGAAAAGTGGAATAGCTTTTGGACTTAAGTACCCCGAGGCTTGACTTTCTACAGTTCAAGGATTTTTTAGATTTGTTCACAGAAAGCCCACTGGCATCTGTAATAAGTGTCAATTTCTAAGAACAACGTGCTTTTGAAGATAAGCTTCATTTACTTCTTCCTATGACCTGGGGAGATTCTATGATTACGAGTAGTGATAAACTACAAGTAGTCTGGCTTGGTTGATTCGATAAGTTTTTCTGAGAAGCATAGGAACATGGTGGAAACTACAAACATCCATCTTTTGGGTATTTAGAGTCTATTGAATGTTATTGAATAATTTCGAATTGGTTAGGGAAACAAATGCTCTTTTGCCATATAAAGGTTACATCCAACGTTATTCTGGCAAATGTTACAGGAATATAGCTTGGAAGAGTGAGAAGCATACAAAACGAAAGCAAACCCAATTCTTACAGACCCGTATTTTTGGGTGACAAATGGATTATGGGGTTTAGCATAAAAAGATGTAGTAAATTAATTATCTAGTTTCTTAAATGACAATATGAAACTGTTACAAGAACTAATACAAGTGATGCACCGTTGCCAGATAAAGTTTCACTGTATTCATGCAGTCTGAGACTTGTTTCATTAACGAAAAAACATTTCATACACAAGGAAAATATTTTCTTGCTTTGATTTGCAAAGAATATGTTGTTTAGTCATGCGCTTTCAACGAAGTAGATAGCATAGTCTACATATTATATAAATAGGACCTCAGGCGGGTTATTCGCTTTGCAGAGTAGAAATTAGTTATGTGGAACATTTCATCTACTTCTCAGATCACGCATTATGACTGCAAGTGTTCTTGAGTGAATAATTCGATCAGTTGTTATCTGAAGCGTTGGGAGTTCGAGGTTATCTTCGTATATTAGAACTGAAGAACTGACAGAAGCAAAACATTCATGTGGACACTTTTATTTGATCTGTGTTTGATAAGAAAGAAAAGTACTAGTTTTTCTTAGTTACACTAATGTACACTCTACTTGTCATGCTGTTGACGTTTCAAACCAATGAGAAAAACATGTTTGTCTTTCAAATCACACAACAAATGCACAAAATTCCAGTGACACTTGCAATTGGGAGTAGGAAACAATATACATATGTATTTCATAGACAATAGTTTTTGCTTGTTTTGTTTACCTTTTTTTTTATAATGTACATTTTTATTTTTATTTTTTAAAATTATTATTATATATTGTTGCCAATTAACATTACATGTACATAAAATGTATGAAATATTTATGATGTAGATAAGATAATCTGAAGTCTTTCAATATTTAATCTTTCTAAGAAAGATGGAATAGAGATCAGTTCTTTGAATATCCATGAAATCATGATTTCTTTTAGATATGAATGTTTAAGTGGAGAATATGTCCTTCAATTTTTTTATATAAAGGTTCAATTTAGGAATGCCATCTTTCAGGCTACAAACATAGATATGTCTTTTGGTCAAGAGTATTATATGATGAAGTAATGCAATAATGCAATGTTATACGGTAGACCCTCGATCACTAGATGCGTTCCATTGGTTTATAGAAAGAATATATCTTATTATTTAAATACCTATCTGTTGACTAGACCTACTTTGCCTTACCTCCTATAGGTAATGCTATTTCAACCTTAACACAGACGAACTTGAAGAGTGGAGAAGGGGTGCGTAAAATCCCTTATCCAAGAGCCGGTAAGTCTAGGTGGTCTCGTGACGTCACTACCTGTTCATGTCACTCTCCTATTAGTTGCAGAGCAAGACAGACGTGTTTGTTTTGTTCTGAGACTGGGTATTTTTAGCGACTTTGTTGCTAACTTGCTAGCTATCTCTTCCTATTTTGAGGGATATTTTCAACTGCTATATCTTCAATTCGTCGTTAGCAGATTGTTTAACAATCTGTTTTAGTAGGTGTTTGGGTACAAGGGCCTTGTTGACATGTGCTGGATGTGTGGCTGCCCGAGAGGTGGCTGCTTGCCTTGCACGTGCAGCTCGTGTCTTTGTGTTTCTCTCACCTGTCTTCATTGACTGCTTCGGTTCGCACGCCTTGTAAGGCGTACCCTCCGCCAGTCACCTTCGACTGTTGGTTGTTGACTCGCTTCGCCATACGCCTGTGACTTGCTTCGCTTGTCATTCGCGTCCGCCAGTCATACGCCTTCGGTCCGTATCAACTACCTAAGCGTTTCGCCAGTCACTCGCCTACCTTATCACTACGCGTGCGGACCCTTCGCCAGTCATTCGCCTTTGGCTTGATTCTACTGTACTAGCATCTACTCGCCAGTGTCTCGCTTACGCCAGTCATTCGCTTCGCTAGTCTATCGCCTTAGGTTGAAATCAACTTGACTCGCTCCGTCTCGCCAGTGATTCGCTTCGCCAGTTATTGGCTTCACCTACCATTCGCCTTTGACTCGATTCTACTTGACTCGCATCTACCTGCCTATGTCTCGCTTACGCCAGTCACTCGCTTCGCCAGTCCATCGCCTTAGGTTGAATCAACTTGACTCGCTACCTTCGGTCCGTATCAACTACCTTCGCGTTTCGCCAGTCACTCGCCTACCTTATCACTACGCGTGCGGACCCTTCGCCAGTCATTCGCCTTTGGCTTGATTCTACTGTACTAGCATCTACTCGCCAGTGTCTCGCTTACGCCAGTCATTCGCTTCGCTAGTCTATCGCCTTAGGTTGAAATCAACTTGACTCGCTCCGTCTCGCCAGTGATTCGCTTCGCCAGTTATTGGCTTCGCCTACCATTCGCCTTTGGCTCGATTCTACTTGACTCGCATCTACCTGCCTATGTCTCGCTTACGCCAGTCACTCGCTTCGCCAGTCCATCGCCTTAGGTTGAATCAACTTGACTCGCTACGCGGCGAACCCCCCTTCGACAGTATTCCCCTTTGGCTCGATTCTACTTGACTCGCATCTACTCGCCAGTGTCTCGCTTACGCCAGTCACTCGCTTCGCTAGTCCATCGCCTTAGGTTGAATCAGTGGGGTTCGTTTCGTCTCGCCAGGGATTCGCTTCGCCAGTCACTTGCTTCGCAAGTCTTTCGCCTTAGGCTCGATTCTACTTGACTCGCATCTACCCGCCTGTTTCTCGCTTACGCCAGTCACTCGCTTCGCCAGTCCATCGCCTTAGGTTGAATCAACTTGACTCGCTACGAGGCGAACCCCCCTTCGACAGTATTCCCCTTTGGCTCGATTCTACTTGACTCACATCTACCCGCCAGTGTCTCGCTTACGCCAGTCACTCGCTTCGCCAGTCTATCGCCTTAGGTCGAATCAATATGACTCGCTTCGTCTCGCAAGTGACTCGCTTTCGTCTCGCAAGTGACTCGCTACGCCAATCATTCGCTTCGCCAGTCATCCGCCATAGGCTTGATTCTACTTGACTTGCATCGTCTCGCCAGTGCCTCGCGTAAGCCAGGCACTCGCTTCGCCAGTCTATCGCCTTAGGCTCGTCGCTTGCGTTAGGCCCGATTCGATTTGACTTGCATCGTCTCGCCATTGACTTGGTTCGCCTGTCATTCGCTTCGCTTGTCATTCGTTTTGTTAGTCTTTCGCCTTTGGGTTGTATATTTGATAAGTCTCGTCTCGTAAGTGGTTAACTTAATCAGTGTAAGCCGGTTCGCCAGTCACTTATCTTGACTAACCATTACTTGATATTGACTTTGTTCTCTTCGAGTTCAGAGCCTTTGTTTCAACTCTCTCGATTAACTATTGGAGGAGTTGTTGTTCTTACGCTACGCTACTCAAGTGTCTCGCGTTAGTGATTCACCTCGTCTACGCTACGCGTGCGAGTGTCTCGTCTTTCGCTCCCCTGCGTAAGTGACTCGACTGTCACTACCTTCGTCTACATCACGTGTGTTAGTGTTTCGCCTGCTCCGCCATGTACTCCGCTTTTTGCACGAATTGCGGAGGGATGTCACGGCCATTCGCAAGTCCGTGGCCGATAGGGCTTCGGTTCAGAAACGTGCGTCGTCTTATCCGAATCCGCTAGGGGTTCGAGAGATTCGCTCTCTCCCCCTTCGCGTTTGTGTTCATATCCGCGGACTCGCGCTTTGTGTAATTAGATCCACTTAGGTGTTTCGCGTCAGTGATTCGCTTTGTTTCGCCAGTTAATTACTTTGTCTGGCTGTTAGTGGATATTGACTTCGTATTCTTCGAGTTCGGAGCCTGTGCTTTCAGCTGGTTGCCTTGCGTATACTCACTTAAGCGTCTCGTTGTCTGCTTTTCTTGTGAGTCTTCGTTTTTGGTAATTAGCTATCGGAAGGGTTGTTTTACGCTACACTACTTAGGTGTTTCGCGTCAGTGATTCGCCGGTTATGCAACTCTTCCATTCGTCACTAGTCTCCAGAGGAGGCGGTAGACATTGTACTTACGGAACGGGCGGATGATTTCGACAGGGAGTCGCCGGGTTCTTCCGACTCCCCTAGGGGTTCAGAGATTCGCTCTTCCCCCCTTCCGTTTGCGTTCTCGTCCGCAGACTTGTACGTCGCCTCCCCCTTCGCCAGACAGGCGTATGTCGCCTTTGAGACTTAAGGTCAGGGGACCCTCCACACGCAAGAGCAATTAGAAGAAGGCCAAGAAGGATAGGTTTGACCAAGTCAATCCGTACCTCCTTCTTGCGTCCGTTTAGGACAGGGTCTCTTCATTGCTGGATGCTCGGTTGGGTCCGCTGGCTTTGCCTAGTCTCACGATCCCAGCTACTACGCTAGATCGTGAACCCAATGCGGACTGCGTGTCTCAGGGTTCGCGTCCCACGTCCTCAAGGGCCTCCGGGTCCGCTGCCTCCTCGCGGGCTTCTCACACCCCTATGCGTCGGGTCACCGTGGTGTCGCCCACACGGGATTCCTAGCTAGACTCGGCGGAGCGTGACGTCCGCTTCGTTGATGTCTCGGACCCTCAGTTCATCAATATAGTGTCGGATGCGGAGGGTGTGGGGTTGTCGGATGATCCGCCGGTTATCGACTCAGTCCCAAGGCTGTGGGAGATGGCCTCATTCGCGGAGGTACCACTCAGTCAGGTAAGCGTGTCGGGACCCCGTTCGTCGGCAGCCAGGAAGGCTTCCTTTTGTTCTGAAGGGGAAGGGGAAGTCTCTCGCGTAGGCTTCGCCGGTCATTCGCTTCGCCAAGAATTCGCTTCGCCAAGCATCCGCTTCGCCAAGCATCCGCTTCGCCAGTCATTCACCTTCGAGTTGAATCAACTTGACTTGCGTTGCCTCGCCAGTGACTGGCCTTGCCAGTTACTCGCTTCGCCAGTTACTCGCTTCGCCAACCTTTCGCCTTAGGCTCGATTATATTTGACTCGCATCATCTCGCCAGTGATTCGGTTCGGCAGTCACTCGCCTCGCCAGTCATTGAGACTCGACTCGCCATATAGGCTCGACTCTGCGTTGACGCGCCTCGTCTCGTCTGTGATAAGCTTCGCCAGTGTCTCGCCTCGCCAGTGGCCTGCCTCGCCAGTCACTCGTTTTTCGCCTGTCACTCGCTAATCATTCGCGTTAGGTGAGTTTCAACTCGACTTGAGTGCCTCGTCTCAACCTTGCGTATTACTCACTTAAGTGTCTCGTTATCTACGTTTGTGAGTTTACACTGTTTACACGGTGTTGTTGAAGTATATAACTATCGGAAGGGTTGTTGTCTTAGTGTCGGAACTGAGTTCTTACACTGCTTTGATTAGGTGTTTCCTGTCAGTGACTCGTTTGTGTGATGTGAGTGCCACTCACCTGTCACTCACCTCGTCTAGACTACATGCGTTAGGGGCCCGCCTGTCACTCACCTCGTCTAGATAACACGCGTTAGGGGCTCAGCTGTCACTCACCTGTTAGGTGACTAGACTGTCACTCGCCTCGTCTAGATTACACGCGTCAGTGGCTCGCCTGGCGCTCACCTGTTAAGTAACTTGAGTGTCACTCTCCTCGTCTGGATTACACGCTTTAGTGGTTCGTCTGTCACTCACCTGCTAAGTGACTCGACTGTCTCTCACCTCTCACTCACATCGTCTAGCTTACTCGCTTCAGTGGCTCGTCTGTCACTCACCTGTTAAGTGAATTGAGTGTCATTCACCTCCCCTAGCTTACACGCGTCAGTGGCTCGTTTGTCAGTCACCTGTTAGTGACTGGATGGTCTCGTCAAGGTCTCGACTATCACTCACCTAGTTACTCTACTACCGCCGTTTTTGCTTCACTATGTACTCTGCGTTTTGTAATTGCAGAGGTAGGAAGTCTGCTAGGACTTGCCTTGTAGGTAGCCAAGGCTTCAGGAACATGTTTCCGATTCAGCCGCGAAGAGATCTGCTCCTCAGCAGGCCAAGCGAAAGGTTACACGTGAACCCTCAGGGTTTCTGCCTTCACGCTTGGCTTGTGTTAACAGAGGGCTAAACAGCAGTGGATACTCGAGGTCCGTCGCCAATGCCAAAGCTACCTCTCATAGGAAGGCCACTAGGAAACTCTATGTTTTCCAGTGGCAGGTCTTCGCCTCCTTCTGTGCTCGGAGAGATTTCATCCCGACAGTGGCCTCAGTTCCTCAGGTGGCGGAGTGATTAGTATACCTACCCTACACCAGGCGTCTTAAGGCGTCATCGCTTAATACCAACATGTCTGCTATCCTCTCCGTTCTCAGGAAGAGGGGGCGGGATAGCGCAGTGGTAAGCGCGTTCGGTTTCGGATCAAGAGGTCCGGGGTTCGAATCCCGCCAGGGGCACGACATTTTTGTCTCTAGTAGAGAATGCAGTAAGTTTTGGGTGCAGGCTACACTGAACTTCAGTGCAGTTTCACCCATGGTTCGCTAGTCCAGCCGTTGCTCTCAGGTTTCACAGCAATGCATAGCCATATGGTGTTGCGGGCTTTCTCCCTGCCGTAATACTAGCAGCCGCGATATAAGTGAAATATTATTGTAAGCGGCGTTAAACCATAACTCACCTCACTTCGGTAAGAGGTCGCCAGGGGTTAGTTGTGTCGGTCCTCATGGGCCTTCATTAAAACCTTCCGCTCTGTGGACGACAGAACGAAGCTTCGTCCCCCTGAGTGGGACTTAGCAAATGTGCTCAACCATCTTCGCTCCGATACGTATGAACCGCTCTCTGGCGTACCCCTCCTCACTCTCACCATCAAGGTCATTTTTCTGGTGACCATTTCGGAAATCCATGCGTTGCAGGCGGACCTTCTACGTTTTGAGGTCTGGGAGGGGGGATCGGCCTCTTTTGGGTTGGCGCCCGACCTTGCCTGTAAGAACCAGGCAGCTGATGAAGCTGGCCGTACGTTCTCTATCCCGACTCTTGGTTCTGACTCAGGAGAGGTGGATCTCTCTCTGTGTCCGGTGAGGGCTTTGAGGGTGTACACGCAGCGTACCCGCAGGCTGAGAGATGGCAGGCGTCGTCTGTTCTTGCCTCACTCGCCGTGGAGCACCAAGGAGCTAGATAAGCGAGCGTTGGGGGTGTATCTAAGGTCGGCAGTCATTGATGCGTACATGGCCGCTGATTTGCCTCCGCCTTCGCGTTCAAACCCTCATGAGATCCTCGCAGTATCAGCCACGATGGCGTATCACTGCAACATTGCAGATTCGGATGTCATGGCAGGATGTTTTTGGGGTTCATCAGAGGGTTTCGCCAACCATTACCTACGAGATGCCTCAACAGCAGATCTTGAAGGCATCTCTAGGCTGGGTCCACAGATCTTCGCTCAGGCGAAGGCAGTCCCCCCAACCAGACCAAGAAGGGGTCAACCCCCTTAGGAGCTTTAAGGCTCATCGTAAATAAACATGGTTTACATTGCTAGCTCTCGTGTCTGTTGGTTTTTCTTTAACTTCGCTTTAACACCCCCTCCCTGTTGGGGTTGGGGGGCAGTGTGTTGATCGGAAGTTGAGTGGCAGGGTTGTCTCTTCGATCCGCTTAGCGGTAGAGATAGTATCTCCCGGGCTGTGCCTTGTCCTCACCACAGGGTGGAGGACTCGTAGGTTAGCTTACACTCAGGGCTAGTCGCTGGTCTCGTCACTACCATATATCTACTGACCCGCCTCCATGCTAGGCAAAGTAGGTCTAGTCAACAGATAGGTATTTAAATAATAGTACGTTTTTGATTAAACGTAATTATTTATACTTACCTGTTGACTAGACCTACGCTCTAGGCCCTCCCATCCTCCCCACTTGGTCTGTCTTGCCTTTTGGGACTTTCGGAGAGTGACATGAACAGGTAGTGACGTCACGAGACCACCTAGACTTACCGGCCCTTGGATAAGGGATTTTACGCACCCCTTCTCCACTCTTCAAGTTCGTCTGTGTTAAGGTTGAAATAGCATTACCTATAGGAGGTAAGGCAAAGTAGGTCTAGTCAACAGGTAAGTATAAATAATTACGTTTAATCAAAAACGTACTATTTTAGGGCAGTTTTCGAAGTGGTACAGGTGTATTGTTAATGTATCACCAGAATTTTTACCAACGCTGCATTATGTTTTTTTATGAATTCTAAAATTATGGAATAAAACCCATATATACAGTAGGAAAATAAGCTTCTTACAGATTTCTAATGACGTCATAGCAAACACTCATATAATTATTCTTAGTTTATCTGAAAACGTTCAGAATGGAGTGTGTCCCCACGTATTATTTTAAGTTTCAACTGACAATCAGTGACGTTATTGTAGCTCTCGCCACGTCCATCCTGCTGCAGATACTGGTTTTGTCCTGATAAATCGTAGAACACTAGTCTGTTTTCGACCAAATGATTTTAGCACCGGACGTAGGACTTCATTTTGTTGAATGTCCTTTGCCATCTGCATAGTCCAGACTGGAGCAGACACAACACTAAACATAGTGTTACTGCCCCCTCAACTCACTATTGCTGATACTGCTGTGTACTTCGTTTGAGGACAAAATGTCGTCTGCTATTCGACCTGCTCCTTCGAGCCTGTAAGGTACTGTTCGACCACAAATCCAAAATTTTGTTGCAGTCCTTCAATTGTAAATAAGCCTGCCATTTTTAAGTCATTAACTTCTTTGGCATGTTGAGCAAATGTTCAATACTGACTTTAATGTAAAAAGGGATTCTTACTTTGCATTTGAAGTTGATATTCCGTAAACCTTTATTCAGCAGTATCAATTACATGATTTATTTATTTGATGAGCTTGAAACATAGTTCAAGCAAGCGTTGCATTCTGATATAATATGAAACTAGGATGAACAGCTTTTTAGTATATAATGTATTACAGTGGATGTCTGACTTAAAGCTGTTACTGCCACGGTAAACAAATCGTGCAGAGAAACGGACAAAAGCGAATCCGCATTTGCATATAAATGCATAGAGACATTTTGAAATGCTACCGTGCGAATGGCCTGGTTTCCAGATTTATTGGGTTCAGATAAATGAGGTCGGAATGTATAATGAATCCTCTATTCTATCCGAACATGCCCTTTCAAATCAATACCAATAAAAGCAAAAACGTTTATCTAGGCCTTATCAAATCCTAAACACTCTTCTTTTTCTTTCTAATCATTCTTCTATCTCTTCATCATGACATGAAAACAGGGGCTCGTAATGAGTTACTAGATCATCTAGTGCAAAAGATATGTCATCTAATGAGTTCTTTCATAACCAGAAAGTACTTGATGTCACTAAAAGTTCGAATTAATGTCAATTTACAAATCAAGAGACGTCTTGCTGTCAATATTGATGTATTAAAGACGTTCTCTCGTGATGTATAGTAACTCGAAATATGGTCTCTTTGACCAAGATAATCAACCATTAAGAACCAATCATGTTTTGGAGAGTTGAGCGGATTTCTCATTCACTTTAAGAGATGCATAATGCTTCCTGTTGGGTGACCCAGCTAATCTTATTTGACGAGCCAAAATGACTTGCATATCATGCAGTTGTCAGGCGTTATATGTTTGCTATAAAATACGGTATTTGAAACAGTGACTGCATTATTGACGGCGGAATTGAGATCAAACATTCTTTCAAAAGCCCCTGCTTGAGAAGCGGCCATTAATGGGATGGGAAGATTAAAGCACCTGTTGAATGCAACTTTAAAAAAATGCAATTTGATTAGAAAGGTGTTGGTGTCAGGGGAAAAAGAATAACACCTTAGATTTCATTGGATAAAAAAAACTATACATGGTACATAAGTGGACGTATGCCTGATTTAAGTTCCTGTCAATATGGCGACCTATCACGAGTATAGTCGTCTGATATATTGAATACACCGGTGTTTCATAAACACATCTTGTTTTATTATTTGTTCCTTGTGACATGTGTTTGTGCGCGGCGTGATTTGATAAGTTCTAAAAAATACAATAATGTACACCATAATACAAAAATATACACAATAACACAAGAATGTACACTATAATACAAAAATATACACAATAACACAAGAATGTACACTATAATACAAGAATGTGTATAATACAAACAAGCATACGATATATGTACACTATGACACAACACAATGAAACAAGTACAAACACAATAGTATCGTCAACGAGAGTGTAATAAATGCATATTATGATTAAGACAAACAGCTAGATTTTCTTGTTTTGTTCATTTTTTCAGGATATCATGTTCATTTTATAATAATAAAATGTGTCATAATTACAAGACTGAAATCTATTTTGGGGAAAATTGATAAATCGTTCATATTAACAAACATGAATTTGCAATTGAAGACCCCAAGAAATGTTTTTTAACCTGCTAGTTCGTTTGAGGTTATATTGAACGACAACCCATCAGAGATGGTATTAGTTCTTTTTAAATGATTTCTAAGAACAACCTCTGACAAAATGATAATGACATTTTGAATAAATCGTACTGCCAAGTTATATACGTCTTCAATACTTGTCCACAATAAATACCCGCCAGATGATTGACAACTTTGTCTGCTGTAGAGAACTATTCTATACAAAGACTGGTTTTGGTGAAATGGTGCATTAATTTCAGTACAGTACAATCCATGGTTCTTTAGTTCAAAGCGATACTCCCGGGTTTCACTGCAATGCAATACTAGCAACCATGATAAAAGTGAAATACTCTTGAAATTGGCGTTAAAACCAAATAACATCACCTCAACTAACAATAAACATATGATATAAGTTGAAAAGATAATTAATATATAGATAGATATTTGTTCTCGAGCAGTACTTATTGTTTCTATTAATTCGTATTTTTCTGCATGGTAGCTTAATTGAATTGGTGTTTAAGTAAATGGTCAGGGTGATGCCTTGGTTGATTTAGTTTTAATTATGAATAGATAAATGGTTGCAAAAATATTGTGTATATTTGTAGATGTCTGGCAATCTCAATTATAGATGAACTATTGTGATCAAATTATCTTGGTTATGGTTTTAGTCAGTCTGTCCATAAATGCGTCTTCTTGGAAGTGTCTGAGAGTTTTATTTCGATTATTTGCTTTTCTCGTCTGTCTCAGTTATGGGTGAATTATTGCAGGAATGTAATCCTAGAACAGATATGTTCTGTCTCATAATTGTAGATTACTTTCATACGATCCATGGAAACATTGTATTTGCTAATAGGCTTTGTCTGGCAAGTTATTTCCATTATTTCCAGAAACAATATGTGTTTTATCGGTAGATATAAAGCATGTTCAGATGCACGTTGAGTTTGATAGTTTCACTGGTATTATATTAAAGCAGGAAAACTTTACACCCACCATTTGATTGCATATTGTTAGCAAATTGTATTGATTGATAACTTCATTATTGCACGATTGCGATGTTTCGGTGTAGATGTCAACACTGTTTTACATGTTATGTTATCTTCTTTGATTGAACAGTAGGGAGATATTTATTACATGGACAAGAATAAAGAGACCCAACTTGATGTGAAATAATTCAGACATTTGATAACATTTGGCTTTTGATGTGTGCATTATACCTTCCACAGACAAATCAGAAGTGAAAGAATGTAGCATACTGAAAACACAATTCTGATGTGCTATGAAATGATATCGTTTTGTTTTAACCTCCACTGGTCTTTTGGTGTTTCTTATTTATTCAAATTATTGACCTCAAATATATGCACTTCAATTGAAAAATACAACGAGGTCACACGCTTCCTTATTTTCAGCTATTAGATACATCAAAATACATATGTAGACTGACAGTTTTTATTATGAAGGAAGACATACAATTGCGCCCCTGCGTTGCAAAAAATTACCAACATCAGTGCCATATCACAGTTTGCAATCTACACTGTTCACTGACATGACTTACTTAGGCAGTTTGGTTTATATTATTGATGTATGTTATTAATATCAATCTTCATAAAAAACAAACTAGTATTAACTTAGTGAGGGGTGATATAATTACTAATTACTAGACGTGCCGTTAATAGTTGTTGTATTTACACAAGTAGGCATTTTGCATTAAACATTTTGCAAATTAACAATTCTAGCCTAGGAAGTATATCTATAATGAATGTCATGTTTGTGTGTTTTGGTACGGTATCTGTCGTTATGACACAAAAGCAATATATGGCTTGCCAAGGTTCTCGAAGCATCGTGGTGTTAAATTAGGTCAGCGTATTGTTTAAAATTTAAACTCAAACAAAAGATATTGCAATACTTTCTAAAATTGATTGTTTCTAACTCTGGTTGCTCGAAAAGAAAGAGGGTATTTAAAGAAACCAATATTTCAGAAATGTATATTTTTCTTATAAGTTGCACTTCTTAAAACCCTTCAAATAGGCTTTAATGGGTAAACATGAATATGAGTGAATCAAGTCATATTCAGATTGTCGGTACTTTCGTGAGCATTGTCACTTATTAACAAAGCTGTCATTGAAGTAGTGATCGACATTTCAATGATATTTGATTAATCTCCCATAATATTAGTGATTTTGCTTCAAAACATCAATGCTACTTTTACATGCGGTCCATTACATATACGTTTTAATTTGCTGCTGCTTTTAGTCGTTTGTATCGTAAATCATGATGTGATGAAAATGTAAAGCCACATGTGAACTGCTTTCAATTTCCGGGATAAAAACAATACATTAATATGTGTATGTGTAGAATAATGCGACCAAATTGGATCTAGAATAACGTTTTTACTTTTACCAGTATCCAATTAAGAATATTGTTACTTGCAGTGTTTCAATACTTAACTGTAGGTTAACAATTCAAAATTCAATACACAGTGCCTTTAAATCTTACCTGTTGAATTAAAAGGTGTATTTAAAAATGTAATTGAATATTTAACATTTAACATTTAACGAGTTTCCCCACTGCCAATTAAAATATTGGGATTGTTTTAAGAAATGATGCTAATCTTCTTCAAAATTAATCTTTGTTTAAGGTGAAATTGATCCCAAATCTTTGAAGAGAGGAACAACTTTTCTAGTCATGTATTTAGTCTCTATCATCTTCTGAATTCAAAACACTTGATTGCCTAAATATGTTATCAGAATGCCATTAGTTCTTTTTGGTGTTGTTTTCATTGAAGGTAGTCTCTATAGAAATCAATACATTACACTGCTTTTCACCTAGTATCACTGAAATAATACAATTGAATTTAACATATTTTTTCAAAAATAAGTTGATTTCAAGAATATTAAAACAAGATGTTGCCATTGTTCACACATATATTAGTGACACTCAAAATCATGCAGTCTCAGTTCTTTATTTTACAAAGCAAGTGCGTTGAAAGTTTAAAGGGGCAGTAGCACATTTTTTCCCATTTTATTTTTTCAAATTTCCCATTTATAATAATAGTTTATGTCATGTATATACACTTTAGAGGGTAAAACATCTTATACACAAACCAAGTATTCATTGTGGTAATATCTGTGATGCGTAAAAAGCCAAAATTGCATGGCGGCCATTTTATTGTGAACACATTTTATTATTTTGAATGACCAAAACGATTCCAATGACTTTACGAAACCATGTACACTCATTTTTAACTTGATTTTCCGAAGAGAGAAGGGTTTTTTACCATTGGTGAAATTATTTTTCAAATACATTTCATCAACCTATTTGAGCGAAAAAAACGTGCTACTGCCCCTTTAAGTTGCAGTGATGATGCAGAGACTAATTCACTTCAATTGCTTCTCGAAGTTCACCATATGTCAAAAGTTATTTTCTATTATTTAAGTTTCTTCCTTGAAGATTTGCAATCTACAAACAAAAAGTCTGAAAGTTTAATTTATCATGTTTCAAAGCATTTAGAAATATGTCTTACCTGTAGTTTAGCTTGAATATCTTTGCTGCAATGTATTATGATTGAATTTTATGAAATGAAGTTTCTTATATCTTGCACTTAATATAACCAAAAAATATCTAATGTAATCTTGAACGAAACTTGTTTACTATTGCTTCTCGAGTGGCGTTAGAATACCCAGATTTTGTTCCACTGAAAACGCTGGCCTGTTTGATGTGTGAATGATGAAAGGGAATTTCACCCCATAAAGAGGCAAATATCATAAATATCAATACCATAATTTGTATTATTAGGTTTCTAATGTCATCCAAATACATACCTCATGGTTCAAAATTCAGATTTCATCGACTCATTTCAGAAAAAAAGTTATACACATGGAAGATCTGAATGATAATATAATCATAGACATGTAATTTTAACCATTTTAATGGGCTTCTTGTCATTCTATGTTCTTGCCACCCAGAAAATAATAATGAACAAACAAGGCAAAAATTGTAATTAAAAAATGTGTCAATGTGTCACGATTTCTAGTGATCAAGGTCTTGGACTTGAAAGTCCCGCTTATTGCTGTAATATTTGTCAAGTGACGTTAAACAATAACTCACTCAATTCAAAACACTTTCATACTGGACACTTTCCTTTGTGAGGCATTACTGAATTACATTTTTAAACAATTAAACACATATATCTTTTAGAACATCCACAAAGTAACACATAATTTATCATTACAATGATAATCAATATCTGGCTTTCCACACTTGTAGCTTAGATGAATCAATTCAGGATCAATTCTCATTATTGTGGCGTTTTTTTTAAATTTTATTTTGGTAATGAGTGTGCGATATTCTAAATCAAATTCACAATTGAAATATTGAAGAGTGTATTAATAACATACAGAATGTACTCTCGAATTCCAACAATGAATACTCGGATAGAACCCTTCCATTATGATTCCGTGAACATAGTTAAGTGTGTTCAAGGACGTGTTAATACATCAATCAAAATAAATGCTTATTTCATGCAATTTTCCAAATGCTTGAGTTACATAAAATTTCATCCGTTTTCGTCCTTTAAATCAATTATCAAGTTCCTAAAGCCAAAGCAAAGTTAATATTATATTACAGATATCCTTCTTTCAAAGTATGCAAATTTGTACATTTGTACTTGGGTAATACTTACTTTGGGTAATACTTTGAATGATTTAAATAACTTTCAAACAACTTAACCCTGACATGATATTTCACCTTTTATTAGCTACCAAAGATTAATATCAAAGAAAATGAAACCTCATTTATTCCCTTCATACCCCTCAAACTACAAGATTGGCATGAAACAGAAGGTCTAGAAAACTGAAGCCCTCGCCGTTATCAGAGAAAGACTACAAGATGTCCATTCAAGCCTAGACACCCACCTCACTATAGACAGCATCATCCGCCTTATCAACTCAGCTCGACATACTTCACCTGGTCTGACAAGATTCTCCAACAAACCCATGGACTCCCCATGGGTTCCCCCCTCTCGCCCATCATCACTGAGATCTACATGACTCACTTGGAAGACAATGCCCTGCAGACAGCCCCAATCAAACCAACATGCTGGTACCGGAAAGTAGATGACACCTTTGTCATGATCAACCCAACTGATGACCCAAACCAACTCCTCAGCCACCTGAATTCCATACATCCCCGCATGAAATTCACAATGGAAGAAGAATCCAACAACAAACTACCATTTCCCGACGTCTTTGTAGAAAGGAACAACACCCAACTCATCACAAGCGTCTACAGGAAGCCGACCCACACCGACCAGTACCTCCATTTCACCTCCAACCATCCCCTCCAAGTCAAGAAAGGTATCATATCAACCCTCACCCGAAGAGCTAAGAATATCTGTTCCACCACCCAAACCCTAGAAGCTGAACTCGCCCATCTCCGCCACGTGTTCATCAATTACAACCAGTACCCTCCCAAATTAGTCAACGAAGTCATCAACCCAACCCTCAACCCTCGAGAGATACAACCCCGTCAGCAGTCAGCCCCCTTCATCATCAGCATCCCATACATCAGACCCATCAGCCACCACATCCGCCACCTCCTAAAACAACAGGCCAACATTGATGTCTTATTCCAGAAGGGAAGATCTCTCCAGAACCATCTCCATGCCAACTGTCGACCAGCCTCAACAAAACAAGAAGATCCCGCTGGTGTTGTTTATCACATTCCATGTGAATGTGGTGACAGCTACATTGGCGAAACATCAAGGCCACTTCCGATGAGAATCAAGGAACACCAAACCTCTGTCAAGAACAGTGACTCCAAATCTGCCGACTACTCAATCCTGTGGAACAACATTAGCACATTGAAAGTAAACTGCAGTGACTTTAAATCAAGGAAGATTTTGGAAGCAATCAGCATTAAGCGCTTTAATCCTGTTTTGAATAGAGATCAAGGCTATTATGTAGCCCTAGCCTATCATGATCTAATTAAATCCAATCACCAGTAATCCACAATCTGCTCATCTGGCTTAATTTAATTAATTTTCTTGTGTACACCCATTCTCTCCTTAACAATGTTGTAACAACTATGTACATCAATCCAATCACATGTAAATACATAATTACCAAAATTGTATATATTCTCCTGGTTGTCATGATAATGTACCACTTGCTTGATAAAGGTGCTAGTATCTACATCGAAACGTCGCACTCATATCAATAAAGAAGTTGACTATCCACTGAAATTGTTCTTATGCTAGTATTATGGCAGGGAGAAAACCCGCAACGCCATGTGGCTATGCATTGCGGTGAAACCTGCAAGCATCGGCTGGAACTAGTGAACCATGGGTGGTACTACGCTGAAATTCAATGTAGCATTGCACCCAAACCTTACTGCGTGTAGAACAGTTCTCTACTGCAGACAAAGTTGACGTGCCCCTGGCGAGATTCGAACTCCGGACCCCAAACGTGCTAACCACTGAGCTATCCCGCCCCCGTATGAACACGAAAACACCTACATGTACAACTGCATACCGAATGTTCACCTACTTGTGTATATCAATGCGAATATCAACTAAGTTGGTATGTCTTTAAGACATTTGTTCTCAGTTAATAGATATTCAGATACAAATCGAAAATGTCTTTAAATTTCGGTTAAACTTACGAGCATCGGTTGGAAAAAGCAAACCATTGGTGATACTACGCTGACGGGATGCGATCTACAAACCTCTTGATTCTTAGTCAAATGCGCTAGCCACTGCGCTATCCCACCCGTATAATCAACAGAATAAGCTACCAATGACACTATACCGCAACCATAGGACATTCTCAATAGTTTTCAAAAGAATTCCAAATTTTGCTTAAAAACAAATGAGACAGCTAATGCCATTTACCCTTTAACAGATGCTTGTATTTATTGACAGATTGATGTCATTCTTTCTACTAATTTACACAGATCAAAGCATCATTTGGACATTTTATCGATTCTTTCTGTCATGGTTTTGTGTTTTTCATTAAATGAAACTCTCCGTGTATAAGGGATGATAAACTTATAGTTTTCTTCAGCTATCTTGAATACATATACACATGTAGCAGAAATCAACTACTTTGAAGATAACATTATCTGAATATAACATAGAGTTAATTATTAAAGTCACTGTTTCAGTTTGGCAGTTCACAAATCAAATTTTAAAAACGTCAACACACATGTTGCTTAAGTCGGAAAAGGTAACCGAATAATATTAGAAACAAGATCAGGTGATTTAGGTTTAGAACATTTTTCTACAGCACAAATTTGCCAACCATCAGGCAGGATTCTAAGCCTGGACTTCTTGATCTTAAACTACTGCGCTATCCTGCTCCTATTATAAATATGTTGTGCTGCCGTATATGGCTATAGTTTCATTTAGAATATTTGTACTCAAGGTAAAGAGTGGAAAAACTACTACTACTACTACTGCTTCTACTACTACTACCACTACTATTACTACCACTACTACTACCACTACCATCACCAGGACCACTACCACTACTACTACTACTACTACTACTACTTATACTACTACTACTACTACTACTACCAATACTACTACTTATACTGCTTATAATAATAATAATAATTAATAATTATAATAATATATATATATATATATATATATATATATATATATATATATATATATATATATATATATATATATATATATAATTATACTAAAATTATCTCGTTGGGATATTTTCGATATTCAACACTCACTCGTTATGTAATTTCTATTTTTATTATAGCTGATGAACAAATGTTTGATGAGTGATTTAGAACGTGTGTACAGTCATCAGTTTGAACCTTAACATATTATCCTCTTTATATAAACAAAACTACGGAATCTATCTTTCAAATCTAAAAACATCAGATTAAATGTAACACTCGTATCCCGTTGAGTTTCGAAGTGGGCGTTACTGATAAAAAGGAATTTGTATTGTTGTTTTTTGGGGGGTTTTTTATGCATCAATTATCTTAATATCAGAAGAAGTTTTCTATTTTTTTCAAACTTCTTATATAATTCGCTTACCTAACGAAAGTAATATGTCAAGAGGTAATTGTATGTTTCCTGCTTGTAATTTGTTCAAATGGCATTTCATCTTGCATTTCTGTTAGGAATCCATTTGTTAAGGATTAGAATTTGAGGAATTTTAAATGTAAATACTTTCTTATAGACTGATAACTGACTATTTATACCTAACCAAACAGGCAGAATACTACCAATTCATGAAGAATCCGGGTACACATTTATTTATACAACAAAAAACAGTTTATCCAGTTCTGAAAGATCTTTAAAACACGGCTCTCATGTATTTTCTCTTAGATCCTTTGAGCTTCAGACACTTCTCTGTCAACTATTGGCCTAGGGTTATTTTTGCGAAAATTCACCTTGTCAAGAGTCATTATTTTTGCAAAAGAACCTCAAAATTGCTTGAAACGAAAAATTGAAGAGTGGCATCTGTTTTTAAAAAAGTGACAAGTTCATGTCAAGCGTTATATCATATTTACTTTTTCTAAAAAATTATCGACAGTTTATTTTTCAATTTACTTTTAGAGATCAAACTATCAATTGAATATATTAACAAAAGTTATAAATGGAACTATACAATGAAATTCTAGTGATGCAATGTGTGTGTATAAGATGTATAGAGGTGTATCGCTTAGTATTCTTCCAGTTTGAAAAGCCGGGCTTCCGAACGTGCATCTCAATTCAAGAATACACTTCAGGATGCGACGATTATTGAATTGGCCCTAAATGTGCTCAAAATCACATATTTTAATAAATCCCCTAGCAGGGAAAATCTTATTTTCATCTCGCTACTTTAATCCAATGAAGCCACACATATGACTCACTTTTAGTCGCTTTTAGGCTTTGAACTTTTCTAATTAGCATATATACTTCGAGTATATTTGATATGAATGAAACAAATACTCAGTTAAAGTTTTTATCTCGGATTTGGTCTTCAGTATGTGTATTGTCAATCGTTTTCAAAAAATAAAAAAGCTTCTCTAACGTTTTAGTTTCAATAATAACATTATGACTTGTCATTGGCAAATTGTCATCTTTACAACGGCGTCATCGACTAACTGAATGCAACCTTGGTACGGGATGCCTGAAATACATGGATTAGTGTCATTCAATTAAACAGTAAATTTACCATGTAAGCTATCAAAATACTGGTGAATAGAGATTGTTGTTCAGAAAATGCACGCCTAGCCAGGTAGTCTGATTAAAATATATATTTTTATAGAAAAAAAAAGTTGCAAAACTACCGGTATATGACCTCATATTGTTTGAAGATTGCCCCTTGAAACAGTCTGATGAAGCTCGTGTGCCCGCATGTTTTCATGCAATTCAGTAAGCCAATCATAAGATCTCCAACACAAACTTTCAGTACAGGGACTGAGGTAAGTAACTCAAGACAGCAACCCTTTCGTCTGTTTCCAAATGTGTTCAAAACGGCTATCGTTTTAAAAGTATGGTGTTATAGACGATCTAAATAGGGTTTTGTCTGCACTAAACTGGTACAGAAAACCCCCATATTGGATGTAATCAGAATTTATGAATTTATGGAACTAGATAGTATACAGCAGATGTAGTATTGTGCAGATTTTATGCCTCGAAACAGAATCGATTTCAATCAGACTGAGAAACTCATCAATTGAATTAATCTTTTATAATTGTTCTGTTCTCAATCATTATTCTCAGACGTGTATAATTTTAATTGAAGAGTGGCATTTCTGTCATAAGTTGAGGATGTAAAGATAATACGTTTTTGCAAATTCATAAATATATGCAATCTCAACACAAAATTAGTTTACTTAAATATAAAGAGTGAATTTGAAATTATTTTGATGAAAGAGAACATTTGAACTTCTTCAGTAGGATTCAAATAGAGAACTTCTTCGTCGTATGAGACGTTATATGCAATGCCAAATTGTCATAATTTTTATTTATTTTCAATTTCTTCTTCCAATCATTCTCAGTATGAATGAAAGTCCTTTGTCATTCTTCACAATTTTGTCTAACTGTCAAAGTAATTAGTTTGGAACACTGTTTACATCATTCGTTCTTCAACGTCATCCATATCAGTAATTTGACAAAAAGGATGACACTTTCATAAAGTTGCAGCACATGCATTAAATTAGAACACTGGCAATGTTTCAAAATGATTTTCAATTCAGAAGTCATTATTAAGCAAAAATAATGCAAAAAATATTGTCATTAACTATCTGTCTTCCATGAAATTCAACACTCTTTATTTGCTTGCTAAGTTTATTGTTCTGTGAAATATGACAATGATGTTCAAATATTTTAAATTAAATATGCATGGTGTCAAATACATTTTCTTTGCATTTAGAGAACGAGGAAAGTAAGAGGAGTAGTCTCAGTTTTAGTTTAGATTTTGTAAAGTAACAATCTCGTTACACACTTGTGGAAGTCAAAATGGGCAAAATTTGAGCCATGTTTAACTTAGACATTGTCGTGTATTAGCAAGGTTATCGACATTACTTTGGAGAAATGTGAAGCATTGTCAGCAGAAGATCTTGCCCACTGCTTTTCTGCTCTGGGGATGAGCTTGGAAGTGGGCAAGATCATCCTCGGAGACGAAGTGCTTAATACTCTGATAACATTCTTCACGGAGCTGTATTACACCTGGGAGGTTTCATTAGGAAATAATCCTACTCAAAATCCTCGCCCTGTTCATAGCTTGTTGAGAATCTGAACACATACGCGTGACTAGCATATATTTAGGATACTGCCACAAAGCGATATTCCAAATTAAGTTTCTCTGAAAATGTCATCATGTTAGAGCCCTGACAGGTCAAAGACGTGTATCCTTTATATGTTGTCCGACTGCTATGCCAGTTGGTGCGGTGTAACACTTTCCCATAGATAAGATATACCTCATAACAGCTACGAAGCGGGGACAGACTCTCAGTGAGATAAGTGGACAAACATCATTCTCTAGAATCCGTTGTGACTGAGGCAGTTTTTTTTCTCGCCCCGGGTCCTTCTCAGTTTTGGTTTAGCCTCAAAAGGCCACTATCAAGTACACATGGAATTTATATTAATATAACAGAAAGTTCTCAAGTCAAAGTTCATTCCACATTTGTTTATCTTCCAAAGCGTGTATGGGATCACGTGAAATGTAGGAGATATCATTTTGAGTGTAGGGCTTGGTTGCATACTTCCCAAATATATTATATCACAGTGATCATCAAAATTTTAAAATAAAAAACGAGATCAAATCACCAACTGCTAATGTGCTAATACTCATATGCTTAAATCCCATTGATCGCAACCCTTGCAATTTGTAAAACAGAAAAAGCAAGATCCGATTTGGTTAGATATTAATAAAGATATTAATCGATTTTTTACCCCATTATTTCTTCCTCATGTCACCAGAAAAGACTCTCATTCATTTCAAACGATTGATTAGACAAATGAAAGAACAGTGACTGAAAGAGTCAATGAAGCAGCAAAACCTCTCATCCACCAAGGAACTCTTCTAGTGTCATTGAACGTACGCGTGTTCATCAATCAATCAATTAAAGCACCGCTTGTGGGCATCCTTCTATACAAAGAGCTCACGTTTTCCGACATGATCTGAAGCCTCGTAGTTTCCGTCTGTCATCTGTCGCAGAAAATGAAATTTAAACCTTCATCCCTACAGACAATGTAAAAAGAAAGCACAAGGTTAATATAAGTTATAACATTCAGTGGAGGTTTACATCGTGAATTATAAGACCCGCATTATTTTTTATTCTACGAGCCGGAGGCGAGTAGAATAAAAAATAATAAGGGTCTTATAATTCACGATGTAAACCTCCACTGAATGTTATAACGTTTTTATCCTACCGAATGTCTCAAAATATTATTAAAAACAAACAGAAATGCTCGAACATCGTTTACTCAAAGAAGCAAAAAATCTGGGTTAGAGTCAAAATAAACTGTATCACGTGACATGGACTGACTGACGTGGACGCACGCTTTAGTTCGGTAGCGGGGTATAAGGCTTTTATCACCCTCGGTGACATTTATCCACCTGGGTGAGGGTGAATATGGTTATTTGTTCAGGGTCACGTGGACCAATCATAGATCGACATTCTTACATGAGGTTGGATAATCACTGTTAGGAAATTGGAAATTGTGACGGTGACCCAGAAAGTCCTTATTTAAAACAAATTGCAATATTAAAGCATGGTTGAAAATAAGGGACTAACTTAATGTAAGATTTATTCAATTTCATTTTAGTATTGAAAAAACTCTTGTTTTATATTAGGATTTGATGACAATTACAAAGTGAAAGGGTGAGAGCAATATACCGTCTAATACTAGCATAAGAGTGCGCAAACAACGCACTGTTTGTTTTAATGAAATAGTTGTGGGTATAACTTCACTTATTGTTCAGCCTTGTGAATAAAGTAGACATTTGATAATTAGATACTTTAAAAAATTGATTACAAATTCATTTTGATTTAGATGTAATACATATTGTGAGGTAATATTCCACGTGGCGTGAACTTGTGGGCTTTCTTCCTGCAATAATACTCACCTCACCTCAAAATTACAACAATGAACTTTTGTTATGCCTATTCGTTGATTTCTTAGATCTCTTATATTAGCTGCGTCACACAGATTTCAGGCTTACTTATTGTATGTCAAACGTCAGTATAATATATTAATAGAAACGTATGATCAATAGATGTTTTCTTGATGATATTTACTCTACTAAATAAGACCAAGCAAGAGACGCCAGCTGAACTGTTCAGACGTCTCTGTGATGTACTGTGTAATTCGTATGACGACACAAGTTTCGCAGATTTTCGACCTGCTGCTTCGAGCCTGTAAGGTACTGTTCGATCACAAATCCAAAATTGTGTGGCAGTCCTACGATTTTAAATAAGCCTGCCATTTTAGAGTCATGAACTGTTGTGCCAAGTTGAGCAAATGTTCATTACTGACTTTAATCTAAAAAGGGTTTCTCACTTTGCATTTGAAGTTGATATTCCGTAAAACAATATTCATCAGTATCAATTACATGATTTATTTATTTAATGAGCTTGAAACATCATTGAAAACATTCAGCAAGAGACGCCAGCTGAATTTTGTTAGCATGACATCAAGGACTGATGAAGTGATGCCATTGCATTCCTGCATTTGTTTATGACTTTGTAGGAACGTCGGGTTTAATTTCAACAATTCAGAATGTTGTATGGACGTCGTGTTTCAACGTTCTATTGCATCAGAAGTTCGAATAAAACGCTCTTATGACGTTGTGCTAAACTTAACCTAACCTAATATAACCAATGCACAACGTTGGATTAACGTTAGAATTTGACATTGGAATACAACGCCTTCTGACGTTGTAGGAACGTCGGCTTTAAACCTGACCATTCACAATGTTTTCTTGACGTTGAGTAACACAAAAGTACAATCTATATTAACAGATTGAGCTGACATGTATGATTGTGTATTAAGTATTGTGCTTCCTCACTACACACATTGCAGGAGGCAACAAACAATTACTCAACAACAACGAATTTGCTTGTGAGGTTATCGCATCTCGTCCAGTCTGCTAGACTGATCAAATGACAATCTCAAACTGTCAAAGGTCGCAATATAGAAAATGAAATATGGAATAGCTGTTGGACACACGTGCCCCGAGGCCGGACTTCATACAGTTTAAGGAATGCTTGGATTTGTTCACAGAAAACACACAGGCATATGTAACAAGAGTCAATTGCTAAGAACTACGTGTCTTTGTAGAGAAGCTTCCTATATTTCTTCTTTCGATGACCTGGGGAGATTCTATGATTAGGAGTAGTGTTAAACTACAAGTGGTCTGGCTGGGGTGACTCGATCTGTGTTTTACAGGATCATGGTGGATTTTGTTTGTGTGTGTTAAGGAGGTTTAAAGCTTGAACACAGCTTCCAAAAGGCATCTGTTGGACGATTGGATTCGTTAAATACTTTCAAATTGGTTAGATAATGTATGGCATATGAGGTTGCATAACATGTTTCTCAGCACGTTATTTTCAAAAGATGACAAGAGCGAGGAACTATTTTACATTTTTTAAACAAATAATGCCGATGGAAAAGTACAATTTTTCAAAGCAATATAGCTTTAAAGTGTTCAAAGCATACACAACGATAGCAGACCCATTCTTACAGACCCATACTCTTGGGTGTCAAATGGATTATGGGGTTTAGCAAAAATGGTATAGTAAATTCATAATTATATGATCTAGTTTCTTAAATGACAATATGAAACTGTTACTAGAACAAATACAAGTGATGTACCGGTGCCAGTGAAATGTTCACTGTATTTACATAGCCTGTCACTTGTTTCATATATGAAATGATATTCTGTACACAAGGAACACATTTTCTACCTTTGCAACTAATATGTTGTTTAGTCGTGCGCTCCCAGCGAAGAAGATAGCATTGAACCTTGTATCAATGTTCCCTCTACATCTTCTATAAGAAGGACCTCAGGCAGGAAATCCGCTTTGCTGAGTACAATGACATTTCATTTACTTCTCAAATCACGCATTATGACTCCAAGTGTTCTTGAGTGAATAATTCGATCAGTTATTATCTGAAGCGTTGGGAGTTGGAGGATATTTTCCTATATTAGAACTGAAGGAAGCAAAACATTCATGTGGACAATTTTATTTCATCTGTGATGGATAAGAAAAGCAAAAAGCTAGTTAGACTTATTCAGAAAAAAAAACTAATGTACACTATACTTGTGTCAAGTGTCATGCTATGGATGTTTCAAACTATCGCAAACAAAATGTTTGTCATTCCAGAGATACATGAAAGTAGGAGTAGGAAACGAGATACATATGTATCTTAGAGACCATTTTTAGTATACTTCTGATTCTAATTTGTCAGGCTGATGGGATGTATAACCCTACAAGACATGTCATACGACGGTTTGACCTTGACCTTAGAAGGAATGCGGAATTTAGAAAAATGCTCGACTTGGTATATCAGTATCAAAATCTATAGTAACAAACGTCAAGAAAAACTTGACCTTAGCAGGAATGCGGAATTTAGAAAATTGCTCGTCTTGGTATATCAGTATCAAAATCTATAGTAACAAACGTCAAAAAAAATATTATCTTATTCTTTAATATTTGAAAAAACAAATTTAATGGAATACTTTTGACTTGCTGAAAAAACATCCATTTTATCTAGCGTTAAGCAATACAATGTAACGTTCTTTGCTGTTTTTTTATTTCTTCTGTGGTTTCATAGCAGGACTGCCTAAAGAGAGCGTTCGAAGGTAATATGTCAGGGTAGGTAACACGTGAATCGCCCTCACCGCCTTATCTTTTCTATTAGTTCTACAACAATGATATTCTGATATAAGAAGAAACTAGGATGAATAGCTACAAAGTACATGGTTTATTAACAGACTGGATTTTCTTACTTTAAGTTAAGCTGTCATGGCACAAACAAATTGTTCTTTCATTTGTCTTTATTTCTTGCTGTGATGATTATTCACGCATTATATATATAAATAAATATGCATGAAAATTTAACCTTTGAGAAAATATGAGTACAGTATTTCTTATTATAATGCTATAATCTATCAAAGGATGCCCTTTCAAAAACATAAATAAAAGCAAAAACATTAATCTAAGCTTGTGTAAAATCGTCAACATTTTTAAATTTGTTTCTATTTCTTTTCATCTGGACATAGAACAGGGGCTCGTAATGAGTTACTGGAGCAACTATTGTAGGAGATATGTTATCTTATGAGCTCTTTCATAACGAGGAAGTACTTGATGCGACTAAAAGTTCAAGCTAATGTCAATGTTCAAATCAAGAAACGTTTTATTGCTGGTATTGGTGTATTGAAGACCTCTGGTTCTTATCTGATTGATGGTAACTTTAGATATAGTTTTGGAAAATTCTAATCAACCCTTTAGAATAAGACATGTTTCCGAGTACCACCTCTTCTCCCCATCCTTATTGAAAGAATACTTCCAAAACCAAGGAGTCCATCATCCATTTCCAGACAGAAACTTGTTACCTTTTACTATGTCATGTTCTACTTCAAGCACAGTCTAGCATTTCAGCACTGAAGCTATGTATTGGTTTGTTTATCAACCACCTTCTCAATGTTCTCTCTTCCCTTGGAGCATGCTTCTTATGATCAGGTCATTGATTTTGAAAAATCAGCTGCTGTTAATCAGGATCACAGCAATCAGTCAACTCAACATGCCTCAGGATTTTGCCAATGAATCACTGGTAACTTTGATCACAATGAAGGTACTGTATATTCTCAAGATACTTCACATGTAATGGAAATACTAACTTTTCCAAGACAGAAGATAAAATCTGATGAGATTATGAAATCAGGAACTTTTTTTTATACTTATGAAGCCATATCAACAGCCATTCAGAAGTCAACAGTCCAATGTGATCTTTGAAGAGCTGTAGGGATTCAATCTTCCTACATCCCGCTTCCAAAGAATGGACGTGCTTTGGATAGTTTCTCGCTTATTTAGCAACTCATCTCCAAGTTGGAAGGGTTTTATGTCTCGGTAACAGACGGTACAATTGTTTGTTCTTCAGTGATGTACAACCCTATCATCCCATTAAATCCAGAGACGATGGAGGCAGTGTACAGCGCAATTACTCATTACTAATTAAGATCTCCAAAGAAAACAATCTGGCCAGATCACATTTGACCGACCTCTGTTTGCAAAAACCTATAGAATAAAGGTTGACAACCCTGAAGAAAACAAGCACCTATCATATCGGCTTGGCGGATTCCACCTACTGATATTGTTTTTTGTTGTCTTGGAGCTTGGTGTATGTGTATGCAGGACTGGAGATGGGCAACATTTTATGCCAACGAGTCTATTCCAAAGATGATGATGAACGGAAAGGCATACACAGAAACTCTGAGAGCATGTCTTTTGACTGATGCTGCTCTTCACATGATCATTCTCAGTCCAGAAGAATTATGAAGCAGCATTGACCGGAGTCAAGGAATGATAAATAAAACACTGAGTGAGCCTATTGAAAACATCAAACTGCAAGAACTTAAATCTCTTCACATTGGTATTCTTGAAAATGAGAGGACCTACATGTATTAAGATGTGACAAAAGATACAAATGTTCAACAATGCCTTCGGTTTGTTAATGAAGAAAAATGCCAGCTTCAAAAGTCAAGAACTGGCAAACTATAGATTTAGTTCATGGAATTTGTTACAATTGTCCGCAATTTCATCAGAGCAGAACGCACTGGAAACTGGAAATTCCATCTTAAAAGTTCCTCACAAATGTTGTCGTTTTTCGCAGCTGCAGGACACAATAACTACATCAAGTACTGTCGACTCTTCCGGTGTGTCAAAAGTTGTGTCCTTGTTTGCCGAGACAGATGGAAAAAGGTAATTTCACAAAAGAAGAAATGAGAATTGTTTTGGACTGGAACGTGGAGTGATATGGTAATCGATCGCGAGCAGTGTTTGATGAGAGTTTGCAAGACCCAAGGAGGCCTTATCAATATTACACATCGAGAAGCAGCTCACACAAAATAGCTGCTGTCTGACCACATTGTCACACAGTACACTGAAGCTTTACGCATCTTGACAAATCCTCAAAGTGGATCCTGGTCTAAGCAGCGCATGGAGGTTAATAAAGGCTGCATCAAGCAAGACCTAAAAGACATGCTTCCTGTTAGATGACCCAGCCCATCTTTTTTGATGAGCTAACATGACTTTCATATCTTGTTGTAGTCAGTTGTCAACTTGAGAGACGATCTGTTTATGTATCTGCTATGGAAAAAAGCGTATTCGAAACAAAGGCTGCATCATTGACGGCAGAGGTGGGATCACCATTCTCACAAAGGCCCCTCCTTACGTAGCGGCATTACTGGGGTGGGGAAGCCTGCACCTGTAGGACGTGGGAACTTCAAAGAAATGAGACCTACATTATAATGTGTATGCTGTCACAACAACACCTTAGATTTCTTGGATTAAACCGTTACATGGAACATAAGTTGATGAATGTTTGATAAAGGTTTGCTGTGATCTCATCACGAGTATAGGCCTCTGACGTATAGCATATACATGTATGGGGTCACCAGTGTTTCACAAACTCATCTGTTTTATTGTATTTCGTTCCTCATAACTTGTGTTTCTGCTAGGTGAAGTATCAGTTATCAAAAATCAGTGATAATGTGTACAATGTACACCATAATAAGGATTTACACTATAATACAAACAAGTATGTCTAATGATAAGTCGCTTGTTTCATGAACCTAAAATTCATCGAATTGTGATCTAAGCAAATTAAGTAAACTTACAATATATGTAAATTTTAGCGTGTCAGTTGTGTATATAACATTAAGGGCATTAATGCCTTGATGGAGTTCAAAAATGAAAAGTTATTGCCCTTGTACCCTATTTTTGGACTCTGTTCATGGTATCTCTAAAGAGGACAGCTTTTCTCAGATACTATTTACGATAGGATTACTCAATTTGGTGCGTGGCTTCAGGGCATTAATACCTTGATGAAGTTTGAAAATGAGAAGCACCCAATTATTTTTTTCCAGAGTTATTGCCCTTGTTCTTGATGCTAGATGATGCTATTAATACATTTATGGAGTTTTAAAATAAGAAGCGTGTGATTATTTTTTCCGGAGTAATTCATCTTGGTCCGTTTTTTTACTCCGTTCAAGGTATTTTCAAAGGGGATAGCTTTTCTCAGAAACCGTTTAAGATCAAATCAGTTGTGTGGCTTGAGGATATCGAGACTTTAATGAAAAGAAAAAGGAGAAGAGCACAATTATTTCTTCTCGAATTATTGCCCTTGTTCCGATTTCCTGTGTCTAGCGGGGATGTTGATGACTATGTCTTCGTGTATATTTTAATAGTGAGGAGTAAGAACATTATCAGTAAACATGTACATGTACGACTGACCGTTAATAGTCAATTATTTATACAAGCAGACATATTGCATTTGGCATTTGGCATATCACAAGTCCTAGCAAGGGAGTATGATGAAACAGTATGATTAGGTTGTCGTGTTTTTGTGATTTGGTTTGGTAACTTTCATTATGACATAAATCGGATATGTATTTAGCCTGCCAAAGCTCGCAAATCATTCAATGTTTATTCAATGTTAATGCAGCATATATACCATTCCAAAACACCACCATATCAGTACTTCTGTAAACAAGTATATTATCTGTAAATATATGATTATATTAATTCAGTTTTCAGGGACATTTCAACGACATTCTCAACTGTACATATTAAGCAACATGGTTTCAATGTAAATCAATTTATTGTGAAAATAATATACTCAATCAAAAGTAGTCCCATACAATCGAAAACTTACAGTCTCTATCACCACAGGACAAAAAATGGTGGAATCAGATTTCCGGATTCTCCATAAAATTGGCTGTTTACTCGAAAAGAAATAGGGAATTTAAATAAATCAAGATTGAAGAAAATCTTGTATTCTTATGTATTTCACTTCTAAATGCCCTTCAAAAGGATTTAATGTGCAAAAATGAATATGAGTGAATCAGGTCATGGTAAGAAAGCAGGTCCTTTCGTGAACAGAGCCACTCATTGCAATGCCGTCATGAGAAGATTGATGAGCATTTTAATGACTTTAATTTGATGAATCTCCCATGATATTAGATGTAGTTGCTTTAAAATATCAATGCTAATTTTTACGTTTGATTTGCTGGAGCTTTTCATCTTTTGTATCGCACATCAGAATCTGAATCTGGGGAATGACATGCCTTTTGTCACATTTCGGCAACCAAAAAGAAGATTTGAATTATTATTTTAATCATAGATCATGCTACTTAAACCATTTTACAGGCTTGTTGTCCCCCGCCCATAGTATTCAGCTCCGTACGTCCGTCCGTCCGTACGTCCGTCCCGCTTCTTGTTAGCGCGATTTCTAATGAACCGCTCAACCTAGAATCTTCAAACTTGGTACCAGTCTTCATCTGGGGAATACGCAGACCTGAAACGTTTTCGGTGACCTTCACTTCATTTTCAAGGTCACGGCGAGACTTTGACCAGTTTTGAAAATGTTGTTAGCGCGATACCTCATGAACCCTTCGACCTAGAGTCTTCAAACTTAGTACCAGTCTTCATCTTGGGAATACGCAGACCTGAAAAGTTTTCGGTGACCTTCACTTCATTTTCAAGGTCACGGCGAGACTTTGACCAGTTTTGAAAATGTTGTTAGCGCGATACCTCATGAACCCTTCGACCTAGAGTCTTCAAACTTAGTACCAGTCTTCATCGGGGGAATACGTAGACCTGAAAAGTTTTCGGTGACCTTGACCTCATTTTCAAGGTCAGGGGGAGACTTTGACCAGTTTTGAAAATGTTGTAAGTGCGATTCCTCATTAACCGCTAGAACTATTGGTTTTAAATTTAGTATCAGTCTTCATTTAGGGAATAGACAGATACCAGTCGATTTGGTTGACCTTGAAATTATTTTCAAGGTCACTACAAGACTGATTGTCAAATGTTGTTAGCACGATATCTCATGAACTGCTGTACCTAGAGTCTTCAAATTTGGTACCTGTCTTTATTTGGGGAATACGCAGACACCATTCGATTTGGGTTACCTTGACCCCGTTTTCAAGGTCACTACAAGACTTTGACCATTTTAAAATTTGTGCCCGATATAACAATAATTGAATCAAACATGTAAATATCACTACTCGGTACAAGCTGTGTGTCCATTCTTTTAACTCATTTCTTAATTGCGGCGGGGGACATGGTCACGTTTGTGACAATTACTTGTTGTTATTAAAAATCTTTGTCAGCCAGAGCTTACAGGCTCTGTACCATGCAGTTCTTACTGAATTAAAGTGCTCTTACAAAAAGGTAAATAAGTGTTAAGAGCTCTTAAATGAATGTACATGTTTTGGTAAAGTAATGCAAGTCCATTTCCCATCGAGCGGCCATTTTAAGGTGTTCACGAAGGTAGTTCAAGTGGTCTGACTGATATAGCAATACCTTAGTTTTGAATATGAGACATTGATGAAATGGTCAACAATCTTGCTGTCTGAAATCTCAAAAGTGTTGCTTTATAGTCTCACCATTTGCTTCGGATAACCTTCTTCAATGGATACTACATATTTGGCCCTTGTAATGGGGTGTTTCACCCGCTATGATATAAACTTTAATGATAAATGGCAAATTTGAGAAGAAAACAAACGAGTTACAGCACCTTTAATATTTCGGTACTCTTTACTTATTCAAGTTATCCACAGTGAACTCGTGTTACGAAAACAATGAAATGGCATAGCAAAGTTGATAAAAGAACGGGTGAACTCTTGTTACGAAAACAATGAAATGGCATAGCAAAGTTGATAAAAGAACGGGTGAACTCTTGTTACGAAAACAATGAAAGGGCATAGCAAAGTTGATAAAAGAACGGGTGAACTCTTGTTACGAAAACAATGAAATGGCATAGCAAAGTTGATAAAAGAACGGGTGAACTCTTGTTAGGAAAACAATGAAATGGCATAGCAAAGTTGATAAAAGAACGGGTGAACTCTTGTTACGAAAACAATGAAAGGGCATAGCAAAGTTGATAAAAGAACGGGTGAACTCTTGTTACGAAAACAATGAAATGGCATAGCAAAGTTGATAAAAGAACGGGTGAACTCTTGTTAGGAAAACAATGAAATGGCATAGCAAAGTTGATAAAAGAACGCGTCTATGTATCCCGATGTGTAATATTTAGAGGATATTTGGCTTTTCTTGACTAATACCATGTTTATCTCATCGAGTGAGGTAGAAAGGTTATATTTTCACGAGTGGTGCAGCCACGAGTGAAAATATATAACTTTTCTACCTCAAGAGATGAGATAAACATGGTATTTGTCAAGAAAAGAAAAAAATTATATTTATTATATGACCAAATCCTAGCATATTCACCGAAATCGACTTGCATTTACGTTACGTCGGCTCCAGAATGAGCCTGTCGCCTCAGCAACGAACGTGTTATGACGTCGGTGCATTGTTTTATGACGTCAGGTCATTGTTATATCAGTCACCAGTGACTGATAACACGTTCCATTGTTATTTTCACTAGTGACAGATTGATAGATTCCGGTATTTCACCTGCAATCATATAATAATATCCTATGATCATGGTCCTGACTGATTGGCTAAGTAAAATAAGCTAACAACTGAAATTGAAACTAATATTCAATGCAAAACCACGTTTATGCAATATTAACCAAGTGGCGTTAAACAATCACCGACTAAATGTAAATCCATTGGGTGTTGTAACATTTCTTTTGCGAGACTCGCAGGTCTAACGGACGTAATATTTTTTATTTGCTTACATAAATCAAAAGCCCTGTTTATACGGCGAGCGTTTGCATATGAGTAAAGCATTACACATATTTTACAACCGTAAGCAAATGTTTCACTACCGTAAGCAAATTTGCACCTAGTCAGGGGCAGGTGTTAATGTTCACTACCGTGAGTAAATATGGTATTTTCACTTTTCTTGTAAAAGTTCGTCGTATACTGACCTAATGACTTCACACAGGTTGGGAAAATATATTAGAGAACTTTAGAAACTCATAATACTGTTTATCAAATTCTCTATATTGGATAATCTCCTTATTGCACGCGATGACCTTCAAAATCTATCTGACTATCCTATTTTCATTATACGATTAGGGCGATATAGTCAAAACAATGTTGACAAATATAAATTAATGTCATTTATTTAGTTTACATCTAATAAACATTAATTGGCATGTTTTAGGAATTCTCTATTCATATATTAAAAGAGTTGGAAGCCTATTTGCTTTGGCAGAAAATTAAATGCATGTGAACGCAAAGTAAATTAACTTTTACTCACGTGTGTATATTACTACCATAAGCAATATTGCGTATGTGCAAAGTTCGCCGTATAAACAGGGCTAAAGACGGGTATTAAGAGTAGGAATTCCCTGAAGCAAAGTATCATAAAGAGTATGTAAGTATATCAATGATAGAGTGGTGTTTCAACAGAGTTTTTTTGTTTATTCATTACCTTTATTAAGCAAAACGAAATGAAAATGTTGAGAAATATACACATCAGACTGATATGAACTTGTTGGTAGTGGCAATGCATTTAAAGAGAAGACTTTTTACCATTGTGTTGTTGTGAATTTCATGAAATGAAAACCTCGCTGTATATTTATCAATGTGTCATTTTTTTTAATAAAGGAGATATATTCACAGAATATCCAGGAACCAACAAATAATTTATCATAAGGCTGTGGCAAAACTGTCAACAAATGTTTATTTCTAAATGAATTTGCGGTAAACAAAAATCAACCAAATATATGTATTTCCCTCAGTACTAATTATTTTCTAATGAAGTGTGTTATAAGCATTAATTACTTTCACATAGAATGTCCACTCGAATATCATTCCACAAAAAAACCCTGATAGAACCCTCTCTTTAAATGAATGGATTAAAAACTAATTGTTTTAATTTTTGGTATATTTAATACCCTCAGTAATACTTATGTTCTACTGAAGTATGTTACAAGCATGTATTAAAAACATACAGATATCCCCTCTATGTACCAACAAAAATTACCAAAAAAAACTTCCCTTTAAGACTCCGTGAAGATAGTTTAGTTTGGCAAGAACTTGTTAATTCATCGATCAAGAGAAATGTTTATTTAATGCAATTTTCCAAATACTTAAATTACATAAAATTTCATCTGTTTTCGTTCTGTAAATCAATTATTGAGTTCCTAAAGCTTAAGAACGCTAATATTAGATTACAAATATCCTACTTTCGAAGTATGCACATTTTTACATGAACTTCGGGTAATAATTTCAATAATTTAATTAACTTTCAAACAAGTTAACCCTTTATATTAGTAACCAAAGACATCAAAGAAAATGAAACCTCATTTATTCCATTTATAAACCGGAAATGGAAATGTCTAGAAAACAGTGACACCAAGACCAGTAGTTCCAAAATCTATCATCATTCCGATGTTTGTTATATGTTCTGAATACAAATCTAGCCCACACACTTGGTTACTTTGAGCTTTTCATTCTTATCTACCAGTAGTGCATATATACTCAAAGGAAGGACACCTTCAGAAGCATACCGAATGTTCACCTACTTATTTCAGTGGGACCATCATGTAATTTGGTATTCTTTGAGGCATCGTATCAACAGGAAACCTAAGCTGATCACTTTTCATGTTTGCAATATAAGAAGACAGTTAAGTGTTCCATAACATAACATGAAAGTGAACAGTAACAGTTTTGGCAGCTCATTGAAGTGACCTGGGGTCTATCTTATCAAAATACAGTTTTTCTCTTATTCTGGGAAATATTCAGTAAGATATCAACTTTGACAAACATTCATCAAATATTACCTCGTATACTCATTAAATTTTAGGATGAAATTGTTCTCAGTTAATCGAAATGTGGTTATGCATTACTAGCAAACCGTGGGTGATACTACGCTGAAATGCATTGTAACATTGCATGCACCCCTGACGGGATTCGAACTATGTACCTCCTAATCCGCTTACGTAAAGACTGAATAAGTTAAGAGGACAATGTAAGGTTCCTGCCTGTAATTTGTTATAAATCTCAATAAAATCAGATTGAACTTAACACTCGTAACCCGTTGAGTTTCGCAGTGGGCGTTACTGATAATAAGAAATTTGGGTTGTTTTTGGGTTTTATGTATCAATTTTACCCATATCAGAGGAACCTTTTTATTTTTTGAAAACCCTTATTTAATCCGCTTACGTAAAGAAATGAATAAGTCAAGAGGACAGTGTGTGGTTTCTGCCTGTAATTTGTTATAAATGAGTTTATCTCATCCTGTATTTCTTTCAGTAATCCATTCTTGAAGGATAAATATTTGAGGATTGAAATGTCAATACTTTCTCACAGTCTGAAAACTGTCTATTTATTTAAAACCAAACATGCTGAATATTTCAAATTCATGAAGAAACCGTAAACACTTTTATACAAATGAAAAAAACAGTTCATCCAGTTCTGAAATATTAAAAAACAATCGAAAGATCAACACAAAACGGCTCTCGTGTATTTTCATTTTCGTGGTGCTTCAGACACTTCTCTGTCAAGTATTGGCCTGGGGTTATTTTTGTGATTTCCTCGAAAATATCAGCTTGTGAAGAGTCATTATATTTTTCAAAAGAAGCTAAAATTGCTTGAAACGAAATAATGAAGAGCGACGTCAATTTTTTTAAAATGACAAGCTCATATCAAGAGTTATTTCATATTTACTTTTTACAAACATATATTGACAGCTCAGTTCATGTTTTCCATTTACTTTTAGAGATCAAAGCATCAATTGAACTTCTTAACAATTGTTAATAATGAAACTATGCAAGGAAATACTGGTGCCAGCATGTATGTATTAGACTCATCCCTTAGTATTTCTCCAGTTTAAAAAATTTCCGAGGAGTTTCACTATTTCAAACAGGACGAATAATGTGCGTGAAAGGTTCCATTCAAGAATATATTTTAGAGCGCAAAGGTTTTTGAATTAACCCTAAATGTGCCTCTAATCACATATGTTTCAAAACCCCGGCTAAAACGTATCATAGATCTCTCTACCTTTTATTCAATCACGGCTTACAATCACTAGATTGGCCTAGTTACCCTTTGATTCACAGTGTATATCTAATTAGCATATGTACTTCAAAGTATGTCTGATGTAAAAAAAAAACACAAATAAACTTTTTTTCACGGATTTGGTATTTTTCCTTAACAAGTATGTGTATTATCAATTGTTTTAAAAAATTCAAATAGCAACAACGAAGGTTACACATTAAACGAGTAAACGTTTCTTCAATATTAATGTTTCCAAAATATTTATTTTTTCAAATCCTTAGCGTGGACGTCATTAGCTGCTATCAGTTTTTGCGCAGTTTCCGTGGCCGCCGCCGCCGCGTTTTGTATTCGCTATAACTTTTTTCCTGGAAGGTTTTGAGAACTCATATACGTAACTTCTTACTTCCCGTGGGGAATTTCTTTGACATGTTCATATTCAAGGTCAAGGTCACGAGTTCAAATATCGCTAAAAAAAATCATTGTAAATACGATAACTTGAAAAATACGTGTACTATAAGGCTCTTATTTGGTGTACATCAACTCTGGAGAAAGGCCAAGATTTTAAAAGGTTTTCGCTAACACAGCGAGGGCACGACTTAAGCATGCTTTTGCGAAAATGTCTTATTTCAACCATTAACACTTTGAATCATTAAATGATTGTTTTACACAATGAAAAGTGATCACTGATTGTGTGACCTTGAATTTAAAAGGTCAAGGTCACGACATATGGTCAAGGTCACCAGTTCTGAAATCACTAAATATCTTTTTTCCATGAAGGTATCAACACCTCATATATATAGCTTCTTTCTTGTACACCTGGGGAAATATTTTGACATGCTCACATTCAAGGTCAAAGGTCAAGGTCATGAGTTCTGAAATCACTACAAAAATCATTGAAAACACGATAACTTCAACAACTTCTGTGCTATCAGGCCCTAACTTGGTATATATCAACTATGGAGAAAGACCAAGAAACGTTTTTGCTAAAATCTGTCAAAGGTCAAGGTCACAGCAAGGTCACAACTTAAGCGTGCTATTGTGAATATGCCTTATGTTAACAATGAACACTTTGAGTCATTGCATGATTGTTATACACAATGAAAAGTAATCATTGATGGTGTGACCTTGAAGGTCAAAGTTAAAAGTCATGAGATATTGGTTAAGGTCATGTTCATCTTTTGATCCAATTTTGAATCAGAAATAGGTTTTAAGAACAAAGTTGTGAAAAGTGACCCCAGTGGTGATTCAACTTGTTAGAATAACTTGAATAATGAAAAAAAAAATTATCAAAATAAATTCCCATTTTATTTATGCTGAGGAGAAGGCGGAACAGGGAAAGGCGAGACCCAAAGTTTCGGAGCTGCTCTTCTTTTGCGGTGTCCCGCAAACGCTCTTCTAGTTTTTAGATTATTCTGTCTCAATCAGTATTCTGAAAGTGCATAATTTTAATTTATGTCGAAAGGTTGTTAGGAATACCTCGCTAAGGAAGCAATACAAATATGAGGTTTTTGAAAGACTTCATAATTCTCGGCAATTTCATAACATGATGAACAAAAAGATAATGTTGGCATATGTATTTGACTATAAAGTGTGAATGTGAAAGCATTTTGATCATAAAGAGAAGTATAACCTTTTTTTTCATCGTTTGAGCCGTTATATGCCACACCAAACTGTTGTTATCAAATTGCATTTTCAATCTGCATCTTCCAATACTTCTTAATAGGAATGAATGTTCTTTTCATTTGTCACAGTTTTGTCAAGCTGTTCAAGTAATCAGTTTATGAACATTGTTTAAACCATTCGTTCCTTATCTTCAAGCATATCAATAAGGACAAAAAGGATGACACTTTCATTAAATCGCAGCACAGCAGACATTTTGACACTGAAAAAGTTTCAGAATCTGTTATTAACTGCCTGTCCTCTAGAAAAATGAACATTTATTTCTTTATTGAGCTGCTAAGTTGATGTGCTAATATTCTTCCGTGAAATATGGTAATGGTGTTCAGATATATAGAACTAGATAAGCATGGTTTAAATCCAGGCTTTGAGAGCATGAGAACGAAAGAGTAGTAGTCCAAGATTTGGTTCAGAGTATGTAAAGATGGTGTCATGTGTAGGAGGTTCATGAATATAAAGTTCAACTGCACACGTAACACCCTATAATACGCACCGTTGGAAAATGAAGTCACTCAGGTAGCTATGGAAGACACGTGCTGGAGTCAAAATAGCCAAGAAGTGAGACAAGTTTGACTCGGATTTCTTGGATTAGCAAAGGTCATTGGGAGTGTTGAGAATTATGAGGCATGGTCTGCAGAAGACCATGACGCTGCTTTTCAATGGCTTTCGAGCTCTGGAGATTTGATAGGAAGGCAGAAGCTAATGGACACGATCATCCTCGGAGACCCAGTGCTTAATGTTCCGATACTCTTTTTACCTAGCCGTATCACCCGTGGGATTTGTCATTAGGAAACAGTCCTTCTCAAATTAGGTTGTTGAGAAACCGAACACGTAGGTGTGACAGTAAATAGGTTGGAAGTATTTGTATTGTTAGACATCAGGACATGATTGATTTATCTTTTTCACAATAGGATATCATATCTGGAGAGTACCAAATACCCAGACACCATTCATTCTTCATTATTGTGCGGATGAGCAACTTTGGACATACTAATTTAGTTTTTATATAAATGTCATTGTGTTGGAGCCCTGAGAGAAAACTATGATGGAGGTGATGGTTGAGGTCAAAGCTGTTGAATCATTCATTTCTGTCCTGAGATGAATTAGCACAGTTGTTAGCGCCTTTGGCTTTGGATCAAAATGTCCGTTTTTTTAAAATGGCCATTGAAGCCTTAGTCAAGACAATGGTGAACCCTCTTTTTGCGAGAGAGAGAGAGAGAGAGAGAGAGAGAGAGAGAGAGAGAGAGAGAGAGAGAGAGAGAGAGAGAGAGAGAGAGAGAGAGAGAGTGAGAGAGAGAGAGAGAGATTTGATAATGCAAAAATAACTGAAAGAATTTGCGAAAATGAGTCACTTTTTTAGAATCATTTAAAAACAAATAAAATATGGTGTGTGGATAATGTAATGTTTCAACTAAAAATATCAATTTGATTTTCAATCAAAATAATAATTTAAAAAATTTAATATATTTGGGTTCAAAGAGATTATTTATGTTCGTCCAAGTTTCTTGATTGGAATCATTTGAACATACGTATATACTTCCAAGAAATATGGCTGAGTAAGCTTTGGTAAACATTTCTGTGAACCTTTGGTGCCATGTTTGTCCTAGACTCCAACGTACTTAGTGTAACTTTTCTCTGTAAGTCGTACGAGAGTTAAGGAAATCATAACAGGCTTTCATTAAAACGAATGACAGAAAAAGTTCTAATCTCAGGTTAAATGATATAACAAATTTTGCAAAAGTAAAAAGAGCACTCAGTGATTAAAATCAGATCACTAAAGATAATCGCACAGTTATTATAAAGAAGCTCTTTACAGTCAGTCAAGTATTTTTTATTCGCACGAAGGCCATCGGCCCATATACAAGGATACATATATACAGTAGTTGATACATAGCATATAAATATATAATAATATAATTATTGACATATAGGGCATGATAAAACACATAGTAACTATCTATTAAGATGATTATGTCTTATTTCAAAACTTAGACATAAATATTGGCCTACATTGTTCAATAACTTTATAGATGTAGAGGACATTGATTGATTGAATTTACAGAATGATGGGCTATCATAATAGAAATGTGGTATATAATGGGATCTTAAATTGTCATAAAAATTACATTTAAATATAAAATGGAACTCATCTTCGATTCCTGTGTTACACATAGGACATACATTTATACGTCAGTCTGAGTATATATATATGTCTTTCCTAACCTCTGAAAAAGACATTACTTAACACATGTATAAAGAAAATAGTTTGGCGTTAAAGAACACCGGAAATAAGAATTACCTATTTTGAATGATCGTTGCTTGAATCAATCATCAAAAGTCATCAATGCCATCGAATGTTTCTTACAGACAGAACAATTGATGGGTCATTTAAAAACTGTCTATTAGGAAAGCTCGTTTGTAAACTAGTATGTTAGTTTAAATAGTTCTCTGAACTCTACGGCACGTCTGCTAGTATTATTGTAGAGAAAAAGCCCGCAACGCCATGGTTGCTATATATTGCGGTGAAAACTGTGAGCGTCGGCTGGAACTAGCGAACCATGGATGATACTGCACTGAATTTCAGTGAAGCACCCGCGAAAAACTATAAGCATAAATAAGTAAACATATTCAATAGATATCTAAAGCTATTAGTGACCCATGAACACAACAATCGGACCACAAAAGCCATTTTATTTACAAAAGAATTCCAAAGATGCTTAAAAACAAATAATGAGATAGCTGATTTTACAGATACATGTATTTATTGACAGTTTGTGTCATTCTTTCTACTAATTTTCACAGATCAAAGCATCCTTTGGTCGCCTTATCGATTCTGTTATTAGCAGTTTAGTGACATACTTGTTTCACTATTGTATTGTATTGTATTGTATTTTTCACTAATGGAAACTCTTCTTGAACCTTGTATGGGATGATAACATAATTAGTATAATCTTTTTAGCCAAGGTTTTTTCAAGGACATCAACTATTTTGAAGATAATAATATCTGAAAATAAAATGATAAAATAATTTGGATAGTCTTTTTCAACCATCTTATTTAAGAATTGACTTTAAAATTTATGAAGTTCATGGATATATAAATTGCTGTGCAAACTGTGTAAATCCGTGTAATAGGCCATAAGTGAATCCAGAAATTAAGGGGTGGGGGATTTGAAAATTTTGAAATGTCAATACTTTCTTATAGACTGAAAACTGACTATGTATTCCAACGAAACATGTTGATTACTGCAAATTCATGAAGAAACCGTATACACATTTATACAAATAGAAAACAGTTCTGAAAGATAACAACAATCAAAACTTTTTTTTTAAAAAGGCTCTTATGTATTTTGTTAGTTCCTCGAAAATATCACCTTGTCAAGAGTCATTATATTGCTAATAGAAACTGAAAATTGCTTGAAACGAAATAATGAAGAGCGACTTTCCTTTTGAAAAATGACAAGCTAATGTCAAGGGTTATTCCATATTTATTTCTTACAAATAGTTATTGACAGCTCGGTTTACTTTTTCGATTTACTTTCAGAGATCAATGCATCAATTGAACTTCTTAAGAATAGTTATAATGAAACTATGCAATGAAATACTATGCTGTCATGTATGTACACATGTATAAGATGTACCAACACTTTCCGAGATGGAGCCCTTAATATTCCTCCAGTTTGTAAAGGCGGGGCTTCCGAGAAGTTTCACTAATTCCAACCGGAGGAATAACATAAGTGAGAGGTCCAATTAAAGAATACATTTTAGCCGGGGCGCAAAGGTTATTCATTTGGCTCTAAATGTGCCCAAAATCTCGTATGTTGCAACATCCCCTACCGGCAGAAACCATACCATGGAGCCCCCTACCTTTTGTGAAAAGAAATCACGTTTAACAATGACTACATCTACCGAGTTACTTCAATAATAGATTTTGAATGAACGGGTCCTTCTGATTAGCACATGTATTTCGAATATGTCTGATGTGAGTAACATAAATAAACTATTTTCGGTTTTTCTCTCTGATTTGGTATTTTTCTTTCATCAGTATGTGCATTGTCAATTGTTTCAAAAAAAATTCAAAAAGGAACAACGAAGATTACACATTAAACGAGAAAACGTTTCTCCTACATTTATGTTTCCAAAATAAAATTTTTTCAAATCCCAAGCGTAAACATCATTTTGAAAAAGGTTCTGTTCTCAATCAGTATTCTCGAGAGAGTATGATTTTAATTGAAGAGTGGCATTTTTGTTAAAAATACTTCACTAAGGAAGCTATAAAAATATAACGTTTTTGAAAGATTCATAAATATCGGCAATTTCACAACATGGTGAACAAAATGAACACATACTTATGGCGTATAAATTTGAATATAAAGTTTGAATTTAAAAATATTTTGATCACAGAGATAATTATTACCTTTCTTTTGAGTCGTTAAATGCCACTTTAAATTGTCGAAATAAACTTTTATTTTCAATCTTAACTTCCAATAATTCTTAATATGAAGAATGTCCTTTGGTCCTTTGTCATTTGTCACATTTTTGTCTAACTCTTAAAGTTTAAAGTTTTTTAACACTGTTAACGCCATTATTCTTCATGTCTATCAGTAATTTGGCACTTTCATTAAGTCACATCACAGAAGAAAGTTTTACACTGGAAATGTTTCAAAATAATTGCTTATTGGGAAAATAATTTTTCAAAGCAAGAATAATGCAAAAATATTGTTATTAACTGCCTGTCGTCCAGGAGAATCCACATTTGTTTCTTTACTGTTATGCTGATTGCTCTATGAAATATGGTAATGATGTTCAAAATTATATACAGTCAGGCCTCGATAATCCGAACGCTTCCGTTTTTCATCAAAAACGTTCGGATAGTGAAATGTTCGGACTACTGAAATGAACCAAACAAGATGGAGTTGGTGCCCTTTGAATCTACAGACATACGAGAACGTATTTGGAATATCAAATGACTTTGACAAGCTGGATACTTATAACTATCACACAAAATGAGAAATTTCAATATATTACAATCACAAACTACTGACACACAATGTAAAACATTACAATTTATTAAAATCACAAACTACTGACACGCTCAATTCCGATCCAATCTGTGTGATGATCGCTTGTCACCGGATTAATGAAGCAGAAACAGTTCTAATTAACAAATCCGTTACGGCTAATTGACGTTCGGATTCGAAAACGGAATCAACGGAATAATGAATCAAATTTAATGAGTTTATATAAAGATTAGTTTGGTTACAGTTTGCTACCGTTCGGACACTGCGATATTCGGATTATCGGTGGCCGGACTATCGCGGCTTGTATAGAAAAAGAGAGGAAATACATCATAATAGCTAGGAAGCCAAAACAGACTCTCAGTGAGTTTAGTGGACAATCATCATTCTCAAAAAATCCAGTGTGGGTGAGACAGTTTTCTTCTTTCGCCCTGGGCAACTCGCAGTTTTGGTTTAGATTACTTGTGAATGTGAGATTCATGAAGCCAAACCTTAATTGTGCAGTGTTCATTGATTTCCTCAAATCAGTCTCAAAAGGCCTATATCAGGTAAACACATGGATTTGACATTCAGATAACAGAAGGGTTGTAAGATCAAATCCAAGTTAATGTCACATTTGTTTATCTTCCAAAACTTATATTTGGGATCAAGTGAAATTTAGGAGATATCATTTTGATCATGGTTGCATCCTTCCCAACAACCTTATATCACACTAATCATCAATATTGTAAAATCACACACGAGATCAAATCACAAATTGATAACGTGCTAATGTTCAAATGCTTAAATCATATCGAACGTCAGTCTAATTAAAACCGACGGTATTCCGCCGAAAAAAGGTGCAAAATAGTGCATCTACCGGGATACGAACTCATATCGTTCGGATTTCCACGCCAAACCGTCTGGAAACAGTCCGTAGACTAGCGTGTTCGAGCGCAATATCAGGTAGCCAATCAAAAGATGCCCAACAAATGCTTTCGATGCGAGAAGTTAGGGGCAGATAACTCCAAACAGCTATCCTTTTGTCTGTTCCAAATGCTTTCAAAACAGCGACCGTTTAAATACTATGATGTGATTGGTCAGCTATTTGACTGGGCTTTGGCTGCGCTAAACTGGTTCGGAACACACGCCTATACGGGATGTTCTCAGACCTTGTGGCGAGGAATCTACAGAACCTGTTCGTATCCCGGTAGATATATTATTTTGCAAATTTTATTCCTCGGAACAAGGTCGATTTTAATCAGACTGTATCGAACGTAACCCTCGTACCTCGTTTCCTGTAGAGGTCATGTCAGATAACCTTCACTGTGATCTTTTCACCTTCACACTTTCTCAGATATGGCATTTAATTTGGTGTTTCGTCTTTAACTTAAGTTGATCCGATGGCTATCTGGCCTCGTCGCTGATTGGCTTGAGTAAAAGGTCACCTGACATAACCTCTGTGTTACAGTACTCAGATCAGAAACGCAGCGAGGTACGAGTGATTTTAATATTATTTTGCTAATGCTATGACCCCATTACATCGCATGTCCAGACGTGTACTTATTTCACTAGAAACATTAAACAGATTATGGTCATAAATTTAATCGCACACTCATGATATCAAATGTACACTGTCGGCCAAAAGTGAAAGATGAAATAATTTCTGAAAAAGAAATTGATGGTGGTCTCCACGTTACGCTGAAACAATAATCAATATGAAAGTCCATTGAAATCGTGGCAAACTGTGATTCGAGTGAATAACATTCATGAAAACCGCGCCAAATGAAGACCTTTATTCCCAGTTGATCCAGTTGCGCACCATAACCACGTACATCTGTAGTGTCATCACCACTTTAATGCGAATGTGTGCCTGTATTAGTGCTTCTGGTCATATTAAAAGTTCAGATGTTTTTCTGATCAAGCACTGAACAATTTGTGTTGTCTTATTTCTACAGCCGCCATTCTTTTTCTAACATGGCAACTTCTGAAATTTTGATATTTTATGAAGAAATGGTGCAACTTCTTGATGCCTTATTATTGCTAAACTGTTTATTATTGTTTTTCCGAAATCGAATTCAGATATCTGGTAGGCGTTTCTTTTGGCCGACAGTGTATACACACCTGGTCAGGAAAGTTGAAGAACTCCTTGGCAAACCGATTGACTGTTATCAACCTATGAGTATTGATACATTTGATATCAGAGGACACATTGCTGAAAGTGTCTGTTTCTGTCACAGCGTGAAGCTCGGAGCACAGGTGAAGTTTAGCGCAAAGATGTTGCGCAACAGAGATGAATGACCACTTCGTTTGCACATACGGAAAACTTGTCATTCTTCTCATTTACGAAACATATTTGCGCTAAACTTCAACTGGTCATTCATCTCTGTTGCGCAACATATTTGCGCTAAACTTCACCTGTGCTCGAAGTTACTGTTATTAGTCTCTTTTTGCATGATCTTGGTTTGAGGAAATCATCCCAGGCTTTCATTTAAACAAATCTTTGAATCTCAGGTTAAACGATATAACAAATCTTGCCAAAGTAAAATAAACTTTGAAACCATTATTCAAAGAAGAGCACTCTGTATTTAAAACCAGCGATCAATGAAGGTAATCGAACAGTTATTATAAAGAAGCTATTTACAGTCCGTTCCATTATCAATCGCTGTCTTCCCTAACATCTAAAAATGGTTTGATGTTAATTGAGCACGTACATTTTATTAGAATTACTTGTTTTGAATGATCGTAGCTTAAATCAATCATCAACAGAAGTAATTAATATAATCGAAAGTTGTAATCTTAAAGGCACTGTAGTACGTTTCGCATATATTTTTATTTCTCCGGCGGTTATATTACTGGTAGAAAATGATGCGACGTGAAATGCGACAAGTTTGTGGAACTCTTCAATTTGAGAGGTCGATTTGTAGGTCTCATATGCAATTTTGAAAGTTCAGACAGAGAGATGTTTGGCCATTTCATCATGGTGCCATTTCTAATTATGTAGGTAGCGTTACATCAGTCAGATCCCTTTAACTTTTTCCGAGTGGCCATTTTAGTTTGAAGATATTAAAATTGTTGCTCGATTGGAAATGAACTCGCATGGTTTGACAGAACCATGTACGTTCGTTTTAGAACATTTTTGTATTGATTCAGGAATATTATTTAGCCATTGCTAACAGTTATTTTCCGTTTAGTAATAATACTTTCTGTCAGTAACAACGGCCTTTAAAGCACACTGTCAGTCATTGAAATATTGTGGAAACATTTGATAAAATAATATCCAAATATATCATAATTACTAGTTTCCAATTAAAATCGAGTAACATCATTATGCATGTGTAGAAACCGAAACTGCACGTCCCATTTACATGCACAGTAGTTATTTGATCTATTAAACATCATTAACCGAAATGTATTATTTTGTCTGTTATGAAAAAGATTCCAAAATTACGTTTGACTCATTGGCGCCCGTCAATCGCGATGCATTGTCCGGTTTTCGATCAGAAATTATTACTTTTACCTTCATATCGTCAATATACTGAGTCGACTATCATCAAAATGATAGTTTTCGGTAACAGTCAGTACTTCTCGATAAAGTAACACCATTTATAACGTTTGGAGTATACGATTCCTAACAACACAATACACCTACTTGCAAAAGAAAGTATAGCACTCACTTGTTTTCGATTAATTCAATATTTTAAAGAAATAAGATGCATTTGATTATGGCACGATACAATAACACCTCTCGGCAATGGTTTGAATCACTTAATTTGAGACTATTTTATTTTGTAACTAAAATATCATTATTTAAAGTAGACAGGGGTAAGAAATGAAATTTACACCAACATAACCCCTACCATGTTCAAAATGTTGTTAATGTGTGCAGGACGAAGCACATTTATTGATTTTCACACAGAGTATCAGTTATGTGTCGATGAATAGTTGTGTTTTATCAAAATTAATTTGGGGGAATTTCAAAATTTTAATTTTTAATTCTAATTTTAAAAATTTTAAACCGCAGAGGTATTCTTTGACTGTTTTAATGTTGTTGACTAATTTCCCAAACAAGCCCGTTTTTGAATACGACATAGAAAACTCGAGATATTTGACTTTGAAAATTATACAAATGATGATTATAACTGAGCCATATACTTTCTTTTGCAAGTAGGTGTAGATGTACCTTGAAGGTTTGACTAGTTGCTGCGTTACGTTCAAAATGTGTTCCCTGTTTGAGGCATTCGTTCAGTTCATGATTTACTTCTCTATACAAAACTGGAGAGCCGCTTTGGATAGTATTGCATTAACAAAGCGAATGTTAAGGTTAAAGATTAATAAAATACCGTTAATTATGATCTGAAGAACATATTTTATTGTAATTTCAGTGGCGAAATACGGCATTTATCGGTTAAAATAAATTTCGCATAAACGTGTTATGCTGCTGAGTGAAAACAACTTTCAATCATATATCGTCATCGTAACAATAAGATAACGTCATAAGATGACCTTGATAAATATAGACTGTCATGGATTCTGCATCATAAAATTAACGTCATTCACGAACCGTGCATAATTTGTTACATCTAATGAATAGAACATATTACAATTCTCGTTTAAAAACATGTACATTTCATATCGTTAAGTACAACGAATATAAACTGAGGTGCAAAAGAAAGTTTATCACTCAGTTGTTTTCCATTAATTCAATATTTTAAAGAAATTAGATACATTTGATTATGGCACGATACAATAACACCTTTCGGCAGTAGTTTGAATGACTTAATTAGTGACTGTTTTTTTTTAACTTAAATATCATTATTTAAAGTAGACGGGGTAAGAAATGAAATTTACATAAACATGACCCCTACCATGTTCAAAATGTTGTAAATGTGTGCAGGACGAGGCACATTTATTGATTTTCACACAGAGTATGTGTTATATGTCGATGAACAGTTGTATTTTGTCAAAATTAATATGGGGGAATTTCAAAATTTATTAAATTTAAAAATAAAATGCGTAGAGGTATTCTTTGACTGATTTAATGTTTTGGACTAATTTGCCAAACTAGTCAGTTTTTTAATACTACGTCGAAAACTCGAGATATGTGACTTTGAAAATTATACATATGATAAATACAACTGAGTAATATACTTTCTTTTGCACCTCAGTTTATTTACACGTGAAAATAAGCATTTCTACTTCGCTCAATGAGATATACATTGAACATGTATTCGACTAGAAATGTCAACTATATTCTAATGATCAAAATTGAGATAATAGAAATAAAACTCCTGAGATTTGGTATGCGTTCAAGTAGGCCTATGTATGACGTTAGCGATCAATCGTAACAGACAAACTCTTAAAGATGATCTACATGTATGCTTAAGTAGTCACGTCATGCTAATAGAATGATTTTATAGTAGAATAGAAATAGAATAATAGAATAGTTATTTGCTTTTGGGAAATGATATATTTTAATATAAGTAATTTTTATGACATCTGAAGCGCCTAATCACGGGTTGATAAGCTCCTAAAAAAACCACATTATTGGTTTTGATCATTTAAAGTGCTACTAAAGATGTACATTTAAGAGGTTAAACGTCACTTGCTATGCGAAATCGAAAAAAAGAATTTTATCATGAAATATACATTCACTTTTTTATAAAATGATATAAATCTGTCCCTACGACAATGATATCACGTGTGTCTTTAACATGGTGAGAAGCTTTTTGATATTGTCTTTATAATTAAAATTTCAATCTCGTCGTAAAGGAGGTATTTTTTCTTAAAGTTGAGCTTTCTACTCACACTAGTGTCAGTATTTCTACAATTGTAGGGGAGACCCTGCCATGGCCACGATTGACCGGGCTGAACTTTGATCCTCTAGATGTACGGTATCTCCCTACACAATTTCAGTTCCAGGGATGCAGTAGTTTCATCGGAGAAGTCGGATATGTGGTAAGTTTACGATAACAAGATTCGGACCATATTATTATTTTAACTGGCCATGGTGAGCTTAACATTGAACAATCAATATACATTATATTTCAGTTCCTTCAGATATGCAGTTTTAATTTTTACTTGGTTAAAAACACCGAACTGGTTTATAACACAGCTTTATTCATTACAGATTTTAATCTTAAATGTTAATTGGTGACAATTTGCATTCAAGAAAGAAATTATCGACTATTATGAAACATGTCGTACTTTTCACAATATAATTGCTTTGATGTTGAAAATTTAAATGCCAATCTTCCATGACAGATATTTGATGCAGAGACTTTATGGAAAATGGATAATATTCTACCTCAAAACTCGCAATAAATGAAAAATTATCTCTTTGAAGAAAGAGGCATTTAATAAACATCATAATGTGTTGAAGAACATGTTGACGTAATGTTAGTATATTGAAAGATACCAATTTTGTATTATTATAATTTTGAATGTTTGACAATTTATTCGAACAAACTATATATCAAATCGGCTACTAACCAATCTGCTCCGATGAATAGAAATTGCAAATATCGTGTACAAACTGGTTCGATAGATTCCTCTCCCAAGCTATAAGGGTCTGATGACACTGTGTATCAGGATCATGGTCTATGGCCACTTCCGTTCAGGAAAGCATAGTTTCCAGTCTGATTAAACAATTTTTTTACGAGAAATAAAAGTACCAAATTAGTATCGGGATACTAGCTCGTTCGGATGTTTCCTCGTAAAACCGTCTGATAACAGCCTTTATGCTTGCATGTTCTGACGCAAAGTAATGCATCTACTTGGATACAAGCTCATATCGTTCAGAGAGTTCCTCGCCAAACCGTCTGATAACAGCCCGTAGACTCCCATGTTCTGACGCAATTTAGTTAACTAATCACAAGACATCCAACAAAAGCTTTCGATGCGAGAAGCTAAGGGCAGATAACTCCAAACAGCTTTCCTTTCATCTGCTTTCAAAATAGCGACCGTTTAAGAACTATGAAGTGATTGGTCAGCTATTTGACTGGACTTTGCGCTAATCTGGTACGGAACACACACGGGGTGTTCTCAGACCTTGTGGCGAGGAATCTATAGAACCAGTTCGTATCCCGATATGAGCTATTTTGTAGATTTAATTCCTCGGAACAGGGTCGATTTTAATCAGACTGATTGTTTTATAAATGATTGCCATGTTAAATACATTCGGATTCATTAAAATGTTGTTGATGTTGAAGAACCGGATTGTTTTTCGGGATTGAGGGGGCGTGGTTAACTGGTGTCATTATTGACCAATTAGAGGCGCTTTCTATCTCCGAGCGATTGAGAGCGGCGTGTTTGAATTACGGAAAAAACGATGATTTCCCGATGTCGTCCACTATAATGTACAAAAAGGAGGGTAGGCTATTTGCGAGGGTCAGTGGTCAAATGTGAAATGAAGTTAGAGAAATTCAATGGGACACACAGAAAGGCAAAAGACGGGTCTATATGTTCAATACATTTTTTTTGTGAGAAAAGCAAAGGTTTATTGAACCGCACGTAAGAATAGTTTGGCCTTCCGGTTTTCGATCAGAACTTCGTAGAGCAAGTGTCCTCCCTTGTGTCTTTATATCCATAGCGGGGGTATTTATCTCCAATCTTTATTTCTTAACCGATTTCGCTCAAATTTGGAATATGAGCTCACTATATCGTATATACACAGTATATGAATGCAAAAAATTTTAGAATTTTGAAAATATTGTAAAAACAGTGATTCGAACCCCTGTGGATTGAATGGCGGCTGTATGCTATACCTTTTTCTAGCTTTTCGCACTGAATCTATGGTTTCATTTATAGTTATGGTTAATAGGTTTCTTTTTCGTTTGCTATTATTTATAGTGGGATGTTTCACAGTTCATTCTAGTGATGCGCTTGATAGTATTTCCATATTCATTTCGCTTCCAATTAAGATGATGACTTAAGCGTTAAGTATCAATTCAGCATTGGTCTTGCAAATTAAGACTGCTGCGAGAGAAGAATACATTATGAGGCTACCGAAGTGCTTACTATGAAATTTTTTTTAATTATTTCAGTTGAACATATGTCTTTTTTTTTAAAGTTATACACATATCTCCCTTCGGCAATGTGATCATTTCTTTGCAATTGCGTGTTGTTAAACGATGTCATGTATAGAAGCTATTGGAGTTGTTTTGATTATTAACATTACAATCTCCTTGTCTTTAATTTGACCTTCTTGTTCACAAATATCGCTAGGATGATGAAACAAACACATAAAATATTAAAGTTTTTTTTCGATCTTTAGTATTTATTAACAATCTATTATTTTACTGCTTGCAAAAACGTCATGTCACCACCCCCTTACTGCTTGCCAGACAAGCACCTGCACTGCCCTTTACTGCTTGCTAAAATTGTAAATTTACCTCAAAAATAAAATTCAATTAAATCACATTTTTTGGGGATAGTGTTACTCTTAAATGACCCTTGTGTGAGATCAAATGTCATTTTTTGTAATTTTAATATTTTGAATGCTCTTAATTAAGGATTAATTAACAAGCATATTTCCGTGCAGCGAAAAAATGTACGTTGACCTATTTAAAATAGTAAACATACAAGGTTATATTGATAATATCTTTATTTCAAGTTCTTATGCATGTACATAATGAAACAAGTCCCTTAAAATGTTAGTAATTGACAAATAAGGACATAAGTTAGACAATTTTACATTTTTAATGTTGATTAAGGGGAGATAATCCGGTTCAATCCTTATGGACAAAATAATGTTGTTGAGCCTGGCTCAACATATGCATAAACTTGCTCTTGGGGAAAAATAAACATTATTGCTTCAATTAATTAAATAGCAATCATATTGACTAATTAACAAATAATTTAATAGATATAATTTAGTTCTTAAACTCCTATGTCTGCTTGTATGATTAAATCTAAACATGATTTCATGTACGTATGAAAATAAATTTTAACTTTTTAAAAACAAATATTCAAATACTGATTAAGATAAATATCAACTTTCCAAAAATATCTTAAGTCAAATAAAACACACAGAACAATAGCCTTTGTTTATCAATCAATTAAGAAATTAATTCAAACCTTAAAATTGTTTTCAAATTCAAACATTTTCAAAATTAACTTCCTTTGCTGTGAAGACATTGACTGAGTGGTAATGCAGGCACCAAAAGTTAATGTATATCAACCAGAATTTAAACTGATTCCCTTATTTAAAAAATCACTATCAAACAAAGATATAGACTTTAAAAATTCATTGGAACAAGGAAATTGTTGGCAATAAGAACACATATAATTCTTAAACCAGAATTTAAACTGATTCCCTTATTTAAAAAATCACTATCAAACAAAGATATAGACTTTAAAAATTCATTGGAACAAGGAAATTGTTGGCAATAAGAACACATATAATTCTTACAGAAACAGTAATGTAACACATTTGACTGGTTAATTATTTAAGTAACAAACTGCTGAACTTCAACACCTATTTTCACCTTAAATTTCATTCCACCAATTTCTATCCTTTACATGTATCTAAAATTGTAAACCAAATTACTTTTGGTGCTGTCTTATAAAAGCACAAAATAAAGTAGGGATCATGAACAAGTTCATCTGAAACTCTCAAACTTAGGTTAAAGTAAAATGTAACATGCTCATCAATTATACATGCCAACAAATAATCATAGACATTTAATGATATCGATGCAATGGTTGTGTATGCATTTTAGACATGTTAGTCATAGTCATACCATTAACACAACTCTTGTCATGTATATAACCAGAGACAGTATATAGAGAGTCTCTTTGATAACTTAACCCATTAACTGAATGATATCCCTGAGGACATGTTTTAAGATTTGGAGGGGATCAATCACAATGTTCACATTATTCCTGAATCAAACAGATGTGTGCACAGTCTTTATGTGGTTGATAGATGTGTACACTCCAAACATATCAACATATCATCCAACACTGAACTGCATATGATTGCACAGATTATCCCAAAGTCAAGCACTGGTCACCAACTGTCAAGCCTGGATTATCTTCCAACTCTGATGGGATCCTGAGAAAGAAAGTTACAATAAATTATAGTGGCTGAATAAGATGAAACATGAATAAATAATCCCATTAAATCAGATTAGCAGAAAAAGAAAACAAAACCAACTATTATGTTTCCCTTCTGAATTTAACATAATCTTTAATACTAGATAGTCCAATTAAAATCCAACCCAATTGTATCAAAGTAAGTATAAAGTCAATTTATGTCAACTAAAACATAGATATCTCATTAATATGTTGGTGACAGCATATCATGCAACTTAAACTTACAAATGTATAAATTAACACATTCATTTGAGTCTTTCATTAAATCAGTCATGAATTCTAAAAAAAAACTGGTCATGTTCTACCTAAATATGTATAAACATAACAAATTATGTTTTAAATTATATCGTTCACAGATATTGAGTCAATAAATTTAAATAAAATTTGTTTATTGTCAAATATCTACATTTCTCATTAGAATAATTGGAAAATCATTGTTTACTTAATACTTATATTGTAGCTACATCTTGCATACTTCAAGTTGTTTAAAAAAAATACATATATATATATATAATTCATAAATCATTATTACATACACTCGTCACTTTTTGGGAAATAAAACAATTTCAGCCAATTAAGCATATGTATTTTCATCCAAAATTGTGTTCAACAGGACTTATTGCTTGGGTGAGATTCTCTATGTATATATATTTCCAATGGAAAGGGTTTTTAAAAATCACTATTGAAAAGGCAATAAAGTTTTACCTTTTATGTTTCTGTTGGTCCCTTTTTCATACTGTATCCCTTGCAGTCTTCTTTTTCCCTTAATTCATGTGCTGTAACAAATATACAATAATCACTAACTAATATTAACATTAAGTCATGTCTATCTGGATGAGATATGGTGAGAAGTTATCAAACACATTCAAGCGATCATTAGTCTCATCAATCATTCTATTTTTCTTATTCTAAAGATTGTATTACATATATATGGGCCCACACATGTTAAAAAACAATTACAGTCACATCATAACAGTCTTTCAGTTTCAAAACAATAATTTTACTTTCCAAATCCATGGTTATTATTTCATGTTTTTAAGGGATTTCAACTTTCCTTAATCTAAGATAAATATTAATTGAAATCTCCTGGTAAAATGTTTATATTCATAATGTACATAGAATTGTCAATGTCCTCTACTTCCCGGCATATTATTTGAACTAAATTATGTCAATATTTATAAAGATATCAAATCAAAATATAAAGATTTCAACATAGAAACATACATTTTGGTGCAATTATAATTATAAAAAAATTTTAAAGTCTGCCAGTATGAAATTGAACATTAAATTCAAATATTCTACATTAATTGTATAACAAAAATTATATGAATTAGGGCCTAATTAATTGTGTTTAAAAAAATGTTTATTCAAATCTTATACATAACTATACTAGTCATTGGTAATGCCATTATCATTTTTTATTCTGTCATATTCAATCCTTGTCAATCTATCACACTGAATATAATATTATTGGTTTCAAATTACTTTCAAGATTATCAGTAAGCAATGTATGAGAATGCGATCAAGATGAATCGAACTAAATGATTGTTGATTATGACAGTCAGCAATCAGCGAGACAGCTAGCCTATGAGTATGAAGGCAGACATCACACTGTAGCGACTGTTCGCCTGTCGATTGACAATCTTGTCAGACAAGACCACATTCAAAGTCAAGTTAGATTAATGGTTTGACGGGTTTTATCAAATACATATACACCCGAATTTATCTCAGTGACAAATGAAATACAAAAAGTTGTATACTCACTTTGACATGTGTTTTTCATCCGGAAAAGTATCTCTAAAAAGTTCAATCCGACGACAGGAATCGCGTAGGCAATGTAAACCACGCTGTGTTCACTTCCGGGTCGCTCACAACGCGAACAATTGCTTTAAACGATGTAATGAAGCAAAGATATGATAATTTTTGTTTACAAATATATTTCCAATGTGTAGATAAATCACTCATAACCTATGCACCGAATGTCAATTTATGTTCCTGGACGAAAACAATGGAAAGTCAACATGACAAACTTTTCCGTTATTGCGATCGCTCGTTCGTGACTGGCTGAAATGTCCCAAAGTTTGTTTTTTTGGAAACAGCTGTTTTAACCGATATGCTTTCTTTAGGAGGGTTTCCACTATTTTATTGCGTTTTTTTCACATTGAAAATGTACGAGAATAACTTCATATATTCCATAGAATGCATTAAATGCAAAAGTTAAGAATATTTCTGCAGGGTAATTTTACAATGAATCATTTTCTCGGACAGTTTGAAAAGTCGTAGAATCGCGTATTTAAGCAGTAAAGGGCAGAAGCGTAGAATCGCGTATATAAGAAGTAAAGGGCAGAAGCGTAGAATCGCGTATATAAGCAGTATAGGGACTGATTTCTGAAATACATACACGTGCCAGTTTCATGTTCGCTTTATCTGTATTTTACGAACGCCTCATTTTTCCCCAAGTGAATTTGCTCAATTCATTTGTGAACAGAATATTATCTTTAAAAGTCGGTATATCTACATGTATGAATAAATAGTATATAATCTTTGAACTGTTATTTGATATTGAGGTTGTCTAAAATGATGCTAATTAAACGTTTTCTGATGATCGCCCGTTTTGGTATTTTAAACCCCTGTGAATTTACAGGCACCGTAGCACACTTTTCTTACTGAAAAGCAAATTACGTTTTAACAGTGGTTAAATAATACTCCCCAATCAATAAAAAAAAGTTCAAAAACGAATGTTATGATAGTTGCTGTCATTTATATTGCCTGTAGAGGGTACAACATCTTATAACACAAATCAATTATCGTAGTGGTAAAAACGGTGTTGCGTATAGGCAAAAATTGCATGGCGGCCATTTTATTGTGAACACATTTTATTATTTCGAATGACAAAAACGATTTTCCATGGCTTTGCGGAACCATGTACACTTATTGTTTAACTTGATTTTCAAAAAAGAAGGGTGTTTTGCTATCAGTGACATTATTTTACAAATACATTTCATCGACTTATTTCAGCGAAAAAACGTGTTACTGTCCCTTTAAAGGCAATACGAAACCAAAGGCCACTTAAAAGCGTTACTACTCAATATCTCACATAATACTTACTAGTATATATATAATTGAGATAAAACATGTATGTACAAATGTTGGACTTAAGTCATTGGCATTCAAGGTCACTGGTTGGTAGGTATATATTTTCCTTTGAATCGGTTCTCCTTGAAGAGACGTATACTTATAGTCTTTGAACGTGAGTCAAAGTTGTTTAGCAAGTTGTTGAACTTATTGAAGAGTTCCTGCTCTTTGAAGTAATACTTCTATCAAACTATGCTTAATGCTTCTTTGTAACGATGTGTATGCCTATATCTATCTATGATTTTCTTGTTTGTGATTGGGATTTAAAGATTTCCAGTTTCCAGTTTCGTGACGATACTTCATTCAAGTGTACAGATGTCATCTGTTTACATATATCGTGGAGATAGGACATCAATTCAGTTCGTTTGACTCTCTCATACTTTGTGACATGCCGTAATTAATTCTTATCAACATCCAAGTGAAGCTTCAAAACGACTTATCCACATGATTTACGCCGTTTGATGCTCTTAGATATGCCTTAATAATACGCTTATCAAAATCTTAACGCAGGTTTGAAACGATCTATCTGTGATGTGCCCTGGTCGTTATAGACGTCAATATGGACTCTCGTTTTGAATAATCTTTTGTTCTGATTTATCCTATGAAATATCTACACTTATATTTAGTATAAAATCTACCGCTGCCATCCTTGTCTGTCCTATCAAGAGCACCGTCAGCCATGAAACGACTCGTCCTACTAGTGGGTCTTCTTTCAACGGCAGTGACAGCTTCTTCTAACAGTGATGGTAACGTCTTTCTTAATGTTTTGCGTCATAACAGTGTTACGTTATGGGGATGGATGGTTTTTCTTCTTTTTTTATCATAACTACATTATCTCTACATATACACAACTATGCTTATGGTTGTTGATTTTCCTGATTTTAGTTTTTGTCTTCTAATAAGAAAACAATTCTGGTTTGATAATTATGCTATGATATTATGTTTTGTTAGATTTACTCCCCACTTCCTACCGCTAAATTGAACATGTATATGAAACATAATTATTAAAACAATGAATAAGTAAAGTACTTGACAAGTTTCATAATTGTTTTGTTCCATATCCTCTGAAAATTACATATATTTCAGCTGAAGAACTCACTGCTTCAGAGATTATTATTTGCATTCTCTCTTTGTAATCTAACGCGACCAATCAAATCATATTACATACATCTTCAGTAAATCTTAGCTAATTAAACTAGGCGACAAAAGAAACGCAACAGCCAAAAAGCATGATGTTTTTTCGGATTTATCCGACGGGTGATATAAATAACTGAAACAAGCCTACATCATTTCTCCATAAGTCAAGTAATTTAAATCTAAAATTTCTGAAAACATACATCGTCGTTTTGAAATCTCCTTAACCAAGTGAGATGGGAGGGTGAAATTTGGCTTTTTCACCTCTTTTATGACATACTACAGCAACGATGCGTCATCGAATTAATGTCCAAGGAGGTACATTATGTCGATAACATATTGTATCAACATCATTCCCATATTTTATAAACATACATATGCATTTAACTTAAATGCCAAACAGTTCAAACCCGTTCTGAAATTGGGACTTTAGCACCCTATTCTTGTTTGAACAGACATGAAAATGAAAGTATCATACCCCGATGAATGGAATTGTGAGTCATTTTAAATTAAAAAATTAAGTTTACTAACGTTGAGATCTAACGTGACACAACGCTCGTTTCATTAAGAGATGTTTAGAAGAAACAGTAGGAGGGGGCAATTATTTCGGATTACCCACATGGTCAAGTGGAAGTGTTGCAAAATGTGCTAGATCTGTTTTCATTGGTCATATATATTTCCAAAATAGTATAACGCAAAGAATACTTGTTTAAAAATTTAGTTTGATTATTATAGAGAGAAATCCCAACACAGTAAGAGATTGGAGGCGTTTTGCGCCCCCGACCAGTAACTTGACGAAAGTGACCCAAGTGACTCAATTTGTACATATTTTGGAGGTAACGTGAAAGATAACGTTTTGAATAACGCTAACGGGACGACCTTGGTTCTTTTACTACGATAATAACATGCGAGTAGCGCCTGGTGAGCGCATAAATTCGGTGTGGTTTGGTGCGCGCAACATTTTGATATCTACATTGACGGGCAAAAGAAAGTATATGGCTCAAATGTAATTAGCATATGTATAATCTTCAAAGTCAAATATCTCAAGTTTTCGACGTCGTATTCAAAAACGGACTAGTTTGTGAAATTAGTCCAAAACATTAAATCAGTCAAAGAATACTTCTAAGCGGTTTGACATTTTTTAAATTAAAATTTAAAATTTAAATTTTGAAATTCTCCCAAATTAGTTTTGATAAAACACATAAAACTGTTCATCGACATATAACACATACTTTGTGTGAACATTAATAAATGTGTCTTGTCCTGCACACATTTACAACATTTTAAACATGGTAGGGGTCATGATGGTGTAAATTTCATTTCTTACCCCTATCTACTTTAAATAATGATATTTTTGTTAAAAAATAAAACAGTCACCAATTAAGTCATTCAAACTACTGCCAAAAGGTGTTATGGTATCGTGCCATAATCAAATGCATCTCATTTCTTTAAACTATTGAATAATCGAAAACAAGTGGGTGTTATACTTTCTTTTGACCGTCAGTTTACATTATCTATTACCATAATTGATAATTTAAATTCACAGGAAAGCATTCACATTTTTGGAATGAAGATCAAGTCACATCGTGGTCGGGAAATGGATATTTAGTTTTCTATGGGTTTACATTTTCTGTCAAATCATTCATCATTCAATTCATTCATTGCTGATGAAAAATCTTGTAATTCACTTTGCTGTGAATCGTCCCACTGCAGTTCATAAGAACACTATGCAGCTAGATTTACTCATGCATAATAAGGTTCACCCATGGTACCAATTAACTCAGGTACAGTCAGCCAAGGTACCGATGAGTTCAGGTACAAATCAGCTCATGTACCAATGAGTTCAGGTACAAATCAGCTCAGGTACCAATCATCCCAGGTATAGTATAGTAGTAGTAGTTATAGCAGTAGTAGTTATATTAGTAGTAGTAGTCATATAGTAGTAGTTATAGCAGTAGTAGTTATAGTAGTAGTAGTTATAGTAGTAGTAGTTATAACAGTAGTAGTTATAGCAGTAGTAGTTATAGCAGTAGTAGTTATAGTAGTAGTAGTTATAGCAGTAGTTATAGTAGTAGTAGTTATAGTAGTAGTAGTTATAGCAGAAGTAGTTATAGTAGTAGTAGTTATTTAGTAGTAGTTATAGTAGTAGTTATAGCAGCAGTTGTAGTAGTAGTAGTAGTTATAGCAGTAGTAGTTATAGTAGTAGTAGTAGTAGTAGTAGTAGTAGTAGTAGTAGTAGTAGTTATAGTAATAGTAGTAGTAGTAGTAGTAGTAGTAGTATAGTTCTCAATGCAAGGAGTAGTTGATTCAACAGTTAGTGACCTGTCGTCGAGAAGGATCGATCATCCATTGCTGTTTTAGTGATGGGGACCGACAATCGAAGGTTTTCGACAGATCGGAGGGTGCGTGGTGATATATACAAGTTTATAAGGCTTCTCAGATAGGCACATGATGTTTCATCATAGACACAGTTATCAGTCAGAAGGAGAATCTTGTACTGAATCCTGAAATTCACAGGCAGCAAGTGGAGGGTCTTCAGAATCGGAGCTATGTGATCAGTTCTCGGAGTGCGTGTGACAACACTTGCTGCTGCTTTCTCGATTCGTTTTTAGCTTGGTAGTAGTAGTAGTAGTAGTAGTCGAAGTAGTAGTAGTAGTAGTAGTAGTAGTAGTAGTAGTAGTAGTGGTAGTAGTAGGAGGAGAAGTAGAATGTGTGACAAAACTTGCTGTTCTGGATTCGTTGTAGCTTGGTAGTAGTAGTAGTATTAGTACATGTAGTAGTGGTAGTAGTAGTGGTGGTGGTGATGTTGGTAGTAGGAGGAGGAGAAGTAGTAGTTATAGTAGTAGTAGTAGTAGTAGTAGTAGTAGTAGTAGTAGTAGTCGAAGTAGTAGTAGTAGTAGTAGTAGTAGTAGTAGTAGTAGTAGTGGTAGTGGTAGTAGTAGGAGGAGAAGTAGAATGTGTGACAAAACTTGCTGTTCTGGATTCGTTGTAGCTTGGTAGTAGTAGTAGTATTAGTACATGTAGTAGTGGTAGTAGTAGTGGTGGTGGTGATGTTGGTAGTAGGAGGAGGAGAAGTAGTAGTTATAGTAGTAGTAGTAGTAGTAGTAGTAGTAGTAGTAGTAGTAGTAGTAGTAGTAGTAGTAGAAGTAGTAGTAGTAGTAGTAGTAGTAGTGGTATTAGTAGTGGTAGTAGTAGCAGGATGAGGAGGAAGAGGAGGATAGTGATAGTAGTAGTAGTAGAAGTAAAAGCAGTAGTAATAGTATTATTAGTAGTAGTAGTCGTAATATGATTTGTTTGCCTCACAGACTGTTCTGGCGGCCACGTCAAGCTGGATGACACCTGTTACATTCTTTACAAAGAACACTCGCAATGGGAAAAGGCGAAAGAAAGATGTTCAGATAATGCTATGAAATTAGCCCGTATCGACTCGCTGAGGAAATCCGAAACAGTGCGAGAGTTCCTAGCAACCAGTAAGTATTTTGGCCATAAACGTAGCTTAAGAAAATTTGACTAAATATTGTTTTTAAATAACGCCATTGGCTCTGTAGCTCACTGCAATATTTAACGCTGAAAATATAATTTTCAAGAAGTAGTTTTCAAAGGGCCAAAACATCGACACTTTATTATCAATATTGCCAAAGCCAGGACATTCCTCCCTTCTATGGCTTTTCGTTCTAAATATGGCTCTTATTAGGTGCAACGGAGTACCAAATCTACAATTGAAAATCCTCATTTGCCAAGATTCTGTATACAAGATTTCAGTTCTCTAAAGCAAGTTCCACAGGGGCTGGTATTGCTGAAAATAACACGTCCTAAGTCAACAACTGCGTCCTCTGTAGGTAGCTGTCAGAGGACGAAGTTTTTTTACTTAGGACGTATTATTTTCAGCAATACCAGCCCCTGTGGCCAGTTCTGCTAAAAAAGCGAAAAGTCTACGGACGGCCGGTCGCTTTGTCCAAAAAAAACATTGCGTTTTTGAGGTCCAATGATATTCAATGTAGACTGTCATTTGAGACTGCAATGTTTTTCTTCTCAAAGGTTTATTTATATATTCATGTGCACAGTTCTTATTCCTGAAATAATCATGTTATAGGTACATGTACACATCATATATTCAATAGAATATTGCAAACAATTGTACTTTTGTTTAAGATGGGATATATCGCGAGTCAATTGTGTTCATTTTGTAAAAATTCACAAGAAAGCCTTATTCATCTCTTTTATGAATGTCCGAAATCAAAAAGCATATTGAACGAATTCTTCATTTGGATTACACAAGGACAGATATCACATTAGATCTTGATTTGAAAATTTTACATAATTGTCAAGATAAGCCATTATTTATTTAGTGAAATAATAAACTATATATTAAACTACAGTGAAAATAACTATTTTCACTGCGACCAGTAAATGATATAATTTGACGTCATAAGATAATGGTCTGATGCAGCGAATTGGCTTATGACGTCACAGTCATACTGCGGTGACAGGATGTTCCAAGCGGCTGTTCAACATGAAAACGATCATTTTCTGGCGTAATTACAAGGATAACATCATATAGTAAATAGAATATATTTTATATTCTTGACAAACAAAACGTTTATCACATCCCGTGAGGTAGAAAGTTTATATTTTCACTCGTGTCTGTGCCAGAATATACACTTTCTACCTCACTCGAAGAGATAAACACGGTATTAGTCAGGAAAAGACAGATATCCTCTGTATAATTTACAATGTTCCAGAGGTGGACAGGCATACTTACACCTGGCTCGATATGATATTCGATGATAACCAGGATACATACATACATACTTCAAACCAAAAACCTGTGAATACAACATTCTGGGCTGATGGGGAACCGAGCAATGTGGCTGAGAAGTGCGTTGCGCAACATGCCTCTGGATGGGTAGACGTCTTCTGCGATAGAGCTTTTCCGTTTCTTTGTGAAAAACAAGGTAACCATCGAATTTTGTAAGCGGAAAATATTGGACAAAATAGGTTAGGGATAATCTATTATTTTCTGATTGATTTTATAAGAATGTTAATAAAAACATATACTCATAATTTCGAAATATTCATACCTGTTTTGTACAGTATATTAATAAATTGTCGTCACTGAATATTAAGTTTGAAAATAAGAATAAAGTATTGAGTTGTTAAATATTAATTTGTATTCGATTAAGAATTACTCAAATTAATATACTTAATATTGAAATATTGCAGTTTGTCAACTTAGGTTATCCTATTCCTTATTTACATTTGGTAACGTTAAGATACGTATACAACACTGAGTGAAATGTGACATTCTTAGACTCTTACGGTACCATATACATGTAGGGATATTGTTCACAATTCATCCCTGTAAACTATCATATTAATGCCATATTTATCTTTCAGGTTGCTCGTTCTGCAAGGACGAAAGCGGTTAGTGATCCTTTCAAAATGTTTAAACCCTTAAAGGGGCAGTAGCACGTTTTTTCGCTCAAATTAGTCGATGAAATGTATTTGAAAAAATAATGTCAACAATAGTAAAACACCCTTCTCTCTTCAGAAAACAAGTTAAAAAGTAAGGGTACATGGTTCAGCAAAGCCATTGGAATCGTTTTTGTAATTCGAAATAATGAAGTTTATTCACATTAAAATGGCCGACATGCAAGTTTTGCTTTGTACGCAAAACCGTTATTAACACTACGGATAATTGGTTTGTGTTATCAGATGGTTTACCCTCTAAAATAAATATAAATGACATAAACTATCATTATAAATGGGAAATTTGAAAAAAACAGTTTTCTTAAAAACGTTCTACAGCCCCTTTAAATTTCTGTTCGTCTTCTTAATTGGTTCATAAACTGATGACTAGAGTTTGACGAGGAAAATATTATCGCTTTGTTTGATAAATGTCGGATCAATCTGCTTTCATATTGGCATAACACTAGATACATGACTAAGATATCGGTTTCAATTTCGAAAAGAGAAACACATTGTGCTTGTAACATTGCGGTTGCATTCGTTACACAGGATAAAATAATTTTAGATTGCATTGCGTTGCACAGGATAAGATTGCTGATTCATTTCGTTTGACAAGATAAATAATGTGTGATTGTATTGTGCAACACAGGGTAAGATTGCGATTGCGTTACCCAGGATAAAATATTACATTGTTACATTAATTTGAAATAACAATTACCTTCACAAGTACAATAAATTGTAAGATTGCTATTGTGTCGCGTTACACAGGGTGAAGATGAGGTTGTATCGCGTTACAAACAGTAAGATGGTCCTTGTGTAGAGTTCGCTGCACAATTTGAGTTTAAGGTCTGAAAAGGGAGGATAAATCAAACAATATCCTTCTCCTTTTAAATGACCCAACTGTTTACATCAACGAATACCTCTGTCATAAATTATCTTGTAAAAATACCTGTTTTCTGCTAAGAAAACAAGATAGAATTTCTTACAACCATTTCAACCACAAAATATAACACTCACAGGACCAAAAAAGGGTGGAATCCGCTTACCTGATGCTTCCGGATCCGCCCCAAATTGAGAGGATCCGCCAGGGCGGATTCCTCCTCTTTTTGTCCCTTGACCGTCGTCCTCATGATGTTGTAGATATTCTAATGCATGTGTATGTGTATAACATTATCTGTGATATGTATAGTGAGCCCGCGGCTCCTGTGAAATGAAGCGGTCCCTTTCTCATCATTTGTGTTGTTACTGACACGGAAAACTATACACTCAACCGCAAAAGAAACGTCACCATACACAATACATGATAATTCAATCCATGAGTGATAAACACGTATGAAACAGAATTGCACCGTATCTTCAGAAGCTAACTAAACTAAATATGAAATCTGGTAAACACACGTTTTCAGAATCGTCTTTTTCGAATCTCCTTAACTAAACGAGATGTGAGAGTCAACAAGGTATATGTGGCTGGCTTGGTGACATCCTACAGTAAAGACGCGTCAGTAAATTTAAGTCAAAGAAGGTTATTTATGTTAACAATATCTTTTATTAATTTAATGTTTACATTCGAAGAAAATCAAAAGTTCAACGACAAACATTCTGGCCAAAACCACTTTTGAAAAAGCGATGTCAGCACCCTAAGTGTACTTGCATTCAAAATCGAGTCTCCCGGACAGCAGTATATCGTTCCATACACTGTTGAACATGTGTAGACGTTTCTTTTGAGGTTCAGTGTATGTTGCTTGTGTTATGTTGTAGATCTAGAACGCGTGCATTTCTACCAAAAACGTCCTCCATTCATATATAAAAAAATTTTTTTATATTATATATATAAATGAGTCGTTTCTCACGTGAAGTAAGGTTATATCATCATGGACAGCCAGGTGTTTCGGTCTTTTGGACCTCATCAGCATGGTGTGTGAGGAACATGGTTGGGCTTTCAGCTTTGAAACGTTATCAAAGCAACAAAGCAGTTTAAGAAAGTCCCACTCATTTGCACAAAGTGCTCAAACCGTATTTCTACAGTGGGCTAGCTTAAGGCCGTAGCAAATGAGTGTATCATGTTAGAGTGCTCAATCAGGCCAAATTAATGGTTTGAGAGCTTACACATAACCATGGACAGTCAGCTGTTTCGGTCTTTAGGACCTCATCATATATATATTGAAATAGGTATGTGGTATCAAACGTGGAGAAGTGTATAAGTAAATTTAAATAATACACTGAAGACGTAAATCAACTTTCATAATCAAAACTTTATATTCCGATATGCATATTTCTTCTTCTTGTTTCGAAGCTTCATCAGAGAATATTTGTTTGAAGCATAGCAATAGTCTTATAGTCTGTGTACAAATGGTCTGCCTTGGCAACACAGGTTGCTAATAACGTCAAAGCAATCAACAAACGTCTTTGTCTTTTATATATATATATATATATATATATATATATATATATATATATATATATATATATATATCCTGTAATCATGTCCAGTATCATTTGCTATCCATAGAACTCGTTCTCCTTCCTTTGAATATTGACTACAACTCTTATTCTGGACGATCGCCGATTGAAAATACTTAAGTGTGTGATGTAGGTGCGGTATTATCACGTAAGTGTATTACCGCCATACATATGACTTCATTGTATTCCATTTCTGACATCATCTGACACTTCCGCTGGGACATCACGCTGATATTTGAACTATCGCGAGACTTTATAATCCTGCTGTTATCTACGATTATCTGGCTTTATTTGTCTGGAAGCATAACATCAGAAATCGTTCCATTACCGAATCACGTTTTTCAGTTTACACGCCAACCGTCACCTTTTGCAACAATGAAAAGCTACACTTTGGTGGAGATACCTGCTTCTACATTAGCAAGGAGCATGACTCATTGACCCATAATGATGCCAATGCATCGTGCCAAACGAGGGGAGGACAAATTGCAAGACTAGACAGCCATGAGAAATATCACGACTTATATGCCTACGTTGCAGGTCTTCCTTACGGAAAATGTAAGTTAATAATAATAATAATAATAATAATAATAATAAGGTAAAGACATTTATTATGGATGACATGAACTTTTTATCAATACTCTTTACTTACATTACACCAACTTCTAAATGCAACTCAAGAACTAACGGTGACTATTCACCCAAAAGGACCATTGCGATAGCGATAGTCTATTGTGACCTACCATTGCAATCATTATCGCGATAGTTTATCATTAAACAAACAAGAACACATTTTAGAATAAGGAGTGCTTATTGCATTTATTTTGAACTTTCTTCTTTCAAAGTAACAGAATTGCAAAAGCAACAAGAATGATAACGCTGACATATCCCTGTTGTTATTTTTAGCTGTACATGGATCTGGTTGGAGTGTTCCAGTATTTTTCAGATCTAAAAGCTGCATTTGTGTGCAAATTTACTTTTGGGTTCACGTAAACAACTGGACTGAATAAACTATTGATCGTTTAGTTACTATCGATAAAGTACTATTGACACAGTGACTATCTAAGGCATTTACTGTTTTTGACGGTTTCTTAGTAAAAGGGATAGCTTTTTTCCTATATCTCGCAAGAAATTTTTGCTTCACTACAATATAAAAATAAATGGAAGCATAATTACAATCCATTTTATAAAAATGTTTTTCCTCCATACTGATAGTCTTGTAAACAAGCTTGTATAAGCTTCTGTATTACACACATATTCTTAAAAATTGACATTACTGAGGATTAACTTTCATATTAGTTCATTTCCGACCGGTTCCACAACATAGTGTTCATCGGGGAAACTTATACATTGTGTTGCTAATGATGTAGCGTCAACAATGACAAGGGACGTCATTCATGACGTCATATGCATTCCACAATAATAAAAAAAGATACAGTTAATGCGACGTCAACATGATTTCATATTAGGTACAGTTGAGTTTGGGCGTATATCCTTCAATAAAGAATCTTTCTTTGATTTTTTTTCTTAGCTCTTTATTGTCGATGCGCCTTTTGTAAATTGGACAGATTGTAAACTGGGGGCTGCAATTCTATGCGTATTCATCAATATGTGCGTTGAGGAAGATGCATCTGTAGGTTTGGGGTTTTAATCTGTTGTCTGTGTATACACACACACACACGCACACATACACTTATCTTTAATGTGTTCTCTTATATGAATTGTAATAACAAAATATGTCATGACCAGTAAACGTGGTAAGACAGTAACTACATGTACATCTTCACATGCAAGTAAACGGGTAAAAATAATACCCAAAATAGATTTTTAAAAAAAAACATTTTTCACATAGTTTGTATTGTGTTATCACAATTTAATCTTTGAAAGACGAGTTGTTGATTTCAAACTGTTCTGTTCTATCTGCTTTTAAAAGAAAGTTAACTTTCATTATTTTCCTGTTTTAACTCCTCACAGGGAAAAGCTTTTGGACCGCAGCAACAAGAAATTCTCAAGGAGAGTTTCAGTATGCCGATGGTTCCCCTACCACAATGGCAATATGGTCTGAAAACGAACCAAATAATCATAACAACAAGGAACACTGTGCTCAGTCGTGGTATTCATATCCTAAAGAGACGTACACTTGGAACGACGTTAACTGTGAATCACATGTCCAGTACATCTGTGAATTTGCAGGTGAGGTACACTACACTCATCCGCAAAAGAAACGTTACCATGCAAAATACAAGATGATTGAATCCACGAGTGATAAACACGATTGCAACAGGCATACATCATGTCTTAAGAAGTCTTATAAACTTAATTTGAAATTTAAAAACATTTCCTTTCATATTTTTGGGAAACACGCGTTTTAAGAAATCAGCGTGTACGAATAATCTTAACCAGACGAGATAGGAGAGAAAAAAGGGCATTTTGGCTTGTTTATGAAGTGCCACAGTAAAACGCGTCAACAAATCTGGTACAAGAATGATATTTATGTAGACACAATCGTGTATTAATTAAATTTCGACATTTTATTATTTTTTAAGCTAAATGCGAAACGTTTGAAAAAGCGATTTCAACACCCCAAGTGTACTTGAACAGATTTAACAATAAATTCATTAAACTCTGATGTATGAAATTGCGGGTGCCTCTTTACAAATCATCGTACTATAAAACGGATTTAAAACCGACTTCCTCGAACATCAGAATTTCGTTTTTCACACTGTTGACATTTTGGTGACGTTTCTTTTGCGGTTGAGTGTACTGGCCCAAACAAAAGTTCTTAACTCGAGTCCATTACCTACGCGTTCAAGGATAGGGAATTTAGTTTAAAGAGGATCGACTCTGCAACAAGGTAATTGTACATTCGTAACTTTTCTTCGAATAACTTAACCAGTAGCTTTTTTACAATGAGAACTCAAAACAGTACATGTAGCTATTTTTAAAATTAAAAAACGGAGTCATTTTCTTAGGGTAATCCAATCCGTAGTTCTTTTCACAGAATAACCCGATCGGTAGTCCTTTTCTTAGTCTAAGAGTAACCCAATCTGTAGTCCTTTTCTTAGAGTAACCCAAACCGTAGTCATTTTCTTATGGTAACCCAATCAGAAATCCGTTTCTTAGAGTAAACCAAATTCGTTGTCCTTTTCTTAGAATAACCCAATCCGTGGTCCTTTTCACAGTATAAACCAATCCGTAGTCCTCTCCTTAGAGTAACCCAATCCGTAGTCCTTTTCTTATAATAACAAAACATCGTACTCCTTTTCTAGGAACATTACACTATGTAACCCCTCTTATTAGAATAATGTAATCATTTGCCATAGTACACAACTTGTTATATTTGATACAATTTTACATCAAGTTGAGCAGAGACGAGAATCAATGAACTGATGTACAACTGCATACTGATCTTCACCTACATATGTTTCTTAGTGCAAATACCATGTAAATTGACGTTCATTGTAACGGTAATAAAACTACATCCGATACAACGACAATGGGATCGTTATATATCCACGAGTAATATAATAATTCTAAAACGTATACTGTGATCGCCACGCCAGTGGTGCTTGTTTATTAAATTTGCTATAATGAAATAGACAAAAGGGGTTACTTTTTTAAAATTCAGTTTCAATTATTTTTTAATAAAAGTGTTTATATCAACTAAATGAGAACAGTTTCATCACAAATACATTGATTGAGTATACGAGGAAATATGTTATGAATGTTTGACCAAGTTGACCATTTACTTGATATTACAAAAGAAAATAAAAACTATGGTTTTCAAAAGACCCATAGTCACTTCAAAGAGCTGCCAAAATTGTATCTGTTTATTATGAGGTATCAAATCAAATTATGTTATTGAATTCTCAACTGTCTTCTTAAAATAAAAAAAATGCAAATTACGAAACCATGCCAAATTATACACAATACACAAGTAGGTGAACAAACGTTCGGTTTGCCGCATGTACACAAACGCCAAAAGAAACGTTAACCCACCTCTTTGTTTAATAACTTTTTAAGTTTCAAAGATAATTGAGAAATGATTGGTTCAAAAGAAAGCTGAATAACGTAGCTTTATGATAATTACACGTTTAAAATTCCTGATGGATTCATATTGTGGCAAAATGCAGCTTGCTTAAGAATATCAAAATTGTCCGGTTTTCGACCAGGCTGGTAGTAACCAATAAATGTGATTTAGATGTCCAGAGGAAGTTGAAAGTAAACTTTTACTTTTGTGACTAGACAAAAAGGTTGTATGCTTTACATCATAACCCCTAAACGATGAAAATACTGTTATTGAGTAAGTTTAAGTGTGAAACTAATGAAATATATTTTTCTAGTCATAAAAGATCGTTTCTCGTAATTTATCTTAGTGAAAACCTGTTTAATAAGAAGAAAATTTCACATGTACTTAATCATTGTAACATTTGTAGATTTTTTTTAATGGATTTTAAAATAAATATTTGAAACTACACATGAGGCAGTATTGAGAGGAAACGTTCATGTCAAATAAATAATATAATTCGAATTTTTTTTTTTAAATACGTAGTTTAGCGGATAACGTTTAGAAATAGCAAAAAGCATTTTTTTTTTTTTTTTTTTTTTTTTTTTTTGACAGAGAGTACATTCTTTTATTAGTTCCCATTGGTTACAGAATGAATATAAATACATTTGATATATAGTGTGAGATATACAAAACATACAAAAGCATTTTGTTTCTACGTTATATTTCTAGGCTGTGACCTTGATGTCTGCTTGTCTACAACTACCGCTGCAACTACAACAACTCCTTCCCAGCCCACTAGTACCCGTAGGTATATACTACTACAGGTTCATCCTGTCGTACGGTATATACGTATACGCCATCACTCCACTTTCATACCATGGGTAAAGCCTCACTCAAACCTGTGCGCTGAGACGAAAGCTTCAGCCAATCAAATAGTTTTATAGTGATGGTTCCCGATACAAGTTCAGCCAACCAAAGAGAGCCTTTCAAACTGCATGGATGTCTATCTCCCTCTCTTCCGCACAATTGCGACGTCCTCAGATGAGCGAGCTGAAAGTTTTTCCCCGTCAAATTATCTCACCCAGACTGAGGTACTTAACCACCTGGTGAAGACGTTTTCTTGTCTTTGAAAACCGGGGGTGGCAAGATCCTGTGCTATTAAGCCATCTAATTTTGCCGATTCACCTTTCAAGCGCTGCCATTGGTGGTCTATTTTAGGTAGTCCCTAGGTCACAGGTCACAGCGCGCATGTTGAGTGGGGTTTTAACACCGGGTATGAAAGTGGAGAGATTACGTATGTGTTATAACCTGAGACATGAGACAAATACGCTAATGCAGTCTTTTCGCATCTTCTCATGGCAAAGTGAAAACGTATTGAGATAAAATTTACCCCCTTTACCTTGTCCTCAGTGCTAACAAAACCTTGAAATGAAGCAGCGACATCTATTGTGACCATTGCTTAAGCTCCTTACCACCTGCTCACATACAGCCAATGAAATCGCCGTTTCCATTCGGTACTGCAGTACTGTAATGTAATGATGATGTTGCCACATTCACAAATTGGTTTTAATTTCACCAAATACACATGCCTCTCAGGTAAAATTACAAAATGTATTTGTCATTGGAAACAAACTTGCAAATGATTAAATGATCGGTTACTGGCGTCATATTTGTTGTTGACAACGTATGTTAATGTTGCAAGTTGTTCTGATTGGCATATTCGATTAGTCTGCAGTACGCTCGAATCTTAGCAGAGAAGATATGAACCATGATGTCAAGCGTTATGTCAATGGCGGAGCGGGTAGAGTTTGACAATTTTCCTTACGGCCGTGACGTTGTGAAGTTGCTCTTTTCGAAATAACTGGATATTTTGAAAGAAATGCACGATGAATACATGCTCTCTTTAGATTGTCAGTTAGGAAATAATAACCAATTTTTCATTATGATTTACAATACTTCAGAAGGCGAATGCAGTGAAAGAATGGTTTTAAAAACTAAAAACGAGGATACTTAGGATTAATTCCTCTGCTATCTTAACTTTAATCCATGGTGATGACGTCACTCTATTGTGGTAACAGTGGATTATTTTTAAGAATCTACTGGTCAGTGACTAATCCAGTCAGGAGGGGTGTCAGGTTTTGACATTTTCGTAATGGCTCACAAAGTAATTTGTTCAAGAATGATGTATTTTGTCTTAGTATATCTGATTAGAATCATAAAATATCTGATTATTTTTGTAATGTCTGACCCGGGAATCGAACATGTAACCCTTCGTCTATTACGCAGCGCCCTAACCTATTAGACTACCAGGCCTGCTGGTAATCAGTTGATTGTTTGTCAGTAAGATCCCTGCATTCTAAACAAGACTGGTAAAGTGTGAAACGCATGCGGATCGTACTGAAACACATGAAATGCAGGATTTCGGCTGTCAGTCAAATCGCTTTGCGTGGAAGATTTGCGCCATGCACGTGCGTGGAAGAATCCATTTCATAAGGATCGAAGCTACGTGTACCATATCCGATGAATTGGCACCGAAATTTGCAAAATAATATTTTTTTAGGTTACATAATTGACATGTATTGTCTATAATGCTAGATAATCACATATGTATGTTTCGTGACGTCATACATGGATTAAGATTGAGAATGCATTCGGAGCCGTGGATTCGTTAATCCACGGCTCCTCATGCATTCTCCATTACGTAAATACATCAGATTCAGCATGATATCGGTTACTATCTTAAGTTTTAATTGAAATGACAATAATTTGTAACTGTTAGACTAATGTCCTTGCGTTTGAAGGTAGTGAAATTCAATATTGACCGAGGCTGATCTCTTTATTTCTCTACCTATTATATCATATCTTGATGCACTTAAAATCACTAAATTCGTGTCTCTATCACCTAACAATAAAGGAAAAGGTGATTTATTATGGCGCAATTGCGTCACATCACCAAATTAAGTTTACAACGTTCAATATATTCAATATAATTTTGAAATAGCTGCCGCTACCATAGCCCCAACTGCATCCCAAACTGATGAGAGCAGTAGTCAAATTACTAACCAGCTAACGAATGACAGGGCAACCACCGAGGCGAAACAGAATGACGGTGAGTACATCATTTTCATATTCCAAATATTCATTATATATAGTGGAAAATTGTCTTTTAGAACATTAAATAGAATAATGGCTCCATGATGGTAGGGTCATGCATAGATGTCCAGGGACTGAGTTGAGGCAATCCTTTTTGAAAATAGATATGTGAATAAATTATACTCAAAACCATAGCAGTCGTGAAGATTTTTTAGGACTTATCCAAAATAGTTCCAGGTATGTGAACAAGCGTCATAAACATCGCTCCATTACTAAAATCAGTAAGAACAAAAAATTACAATCCTCCTTATTACGATGACGTCATAGTATCAGAGTAGCAAAACTAATTCACTCAGTGAAAATACGGATTATTGGTATTTAACCCATAAAAGGCCGTATTTCACCATTGAACATATGATTCACGCGCAATATCCTGCTGCAACTCCAACGGTAACATATTTTGGTGTCAATTTGAAATTTGTCAATTAAACTGCCCTTATCACAACTCGTCTTTGTTTCAGATGCAAACAGCCTATTGGACCTCTTCAGATCCAATGGTCACGTGGTCTCTGCAACAGCCACGACAATTATTCTCGCCTGTCTTGCTCTTCTGATGTAACCATTCTCCGATGCCGTTTTACCGACCTAAGACAACGCTTCCATTTGAGAACATTTTTTTAAATTACATGTAAATCATACTTTCTAGTAGCAAAAGTTCAGGACTAATAACATGCATAATTCCATATTTTGTTTGTTACTCCTTTTTCAGGTTGACTTTCGCCAATGTATTCTTTATTTGCGAAATATACACTCAAAACAGCGTTACGGACTACTTCACTTTCCAACATTAAAATGTTTAATAACACTGAGCTAAAGAAACGACATCATCATAAAGAACAATATTTTAATCAACGAGGGATATATATACGATGCGTCATGAATGAAGGTCAATAATATACATATGCCGACAACAAATTGTACTGACATGTTTTCCATATATCATAAGATATTGCCTTAATTAACAATCATTATTTCCAAAACAAATCCTTAAAAACAGCAAATTTAGCACATATTAAATATCAAGTATTGTATTCTCATTAATGAAATTTGGTATATCTCTACGGAGATGTATATCCTCATCACAAATATTCATAATCGACTTCATCCGGCAGAAATATCATAATCATAACTTTCAGCAGTTCGGACACCAGCTTGTCAATATCACGAATTGGAATACACGGTCTCTATCTGTAGTCACGGATCGACATTACTTACGAAATGACAAATGTCCTGTCCTCAAGTGGAGATTTTATTTAGCATACGCTTCATTCAAACTATTGTAGCAGTTTACACCAGGGCCGTGTTCAAGAGAGGTTTCAAAGTAATCGCTCAATGAGCGATTACTTTTAAACCTCTTTTGAACGCGATTGCTCAATGTAGCGCTACGTAGCAAGGCGAGCAAACTTGCACCGTGTCGTTCAAGAGAGAATGAGCGCTACATTGAGCGCTACATTGAGCGCTACATTGAGCGATTATAATCGCTCGCTGTTATGGAACGGAACCCATAAGTTCACCGCTGTAAACTCATGACTGGATCAATGCTCCATCAGGAAGGTAATCCCATTGAAAGTTCACACGACCTACTGAAGGTTCAAAGATAAGACTCACTAGTTTTTTGTTAAGTTGTGCCACTCAATTAACTCAACTAATGAGTAAAGTATATGCCCACATTAACACTTGTGATTCTCATCTTTGATAGCCAGTATATTTGTATGAACTTTTGATGGGTAGCACATGAACGATTTTCAAAAAGTTCAAGCGTAATGAACCTTGAAATTTAGATCCAATTTACCGTGTTCTCAACTTACAAAGGTTCGGGATCCTGTGTACAATTCACCATAAGAAAGTATTTTCAGAACTTTAGAAGTGGTATACATGAAAACAGGAAGGTTTTTTCGATTCAATCTGATGAAGGAGTGAGCATATACTCCAAAACGTCCTGTATTTTTACGTAAAGAAGTTGTTATCCAGAAAGACGTCCTGTTCTCAAGACGCGTTTCATAACTTCGTGAACATGTAATACGTTTTGGGATAAACATTATGAATACCAAGATGAGAACAAACAAAAGAAGAAAATTAATAACATTTTATTTTTTCTCTATCATTAGAAAAGTTTACATGATATGATGGTACCATTATTATGTGAATGCAAAATGTTCACAGTGTTGATAGAATCAAAATGGACAGACCAATTCATTCAAAAATAAGTTCAAATGGAGATCAGCATGACACTGTTAATCATTATGAAGGTAAAATTAAATTACATAGTAACGATTTCTTCTAAACAATGAATAGTTTTACAGTCAATAATCCAAATCAAAGAGAGAAACTTGAGGCTAAGGCATAATGCAAACAACAAATTTTTAACAAGGGTGTTTTAGATTTCTCGAACTAAACAACAAAACTATCATCAATACACACATTTTGCAGTACATCCCAAATCTGTGCTAGACAAACTACATGTTGTACCTTGCTGCAGTTCTATATATTTCTTGCTCTATGGGTAGAGACAATGAAGATATATTCTGCTCCATCAGTGTACATCGGTGTATGAATCCGTTTCTCTACTCCACAATAATCACTAGATAGCATAGCATGTTATTTTTCAGCCAATGGAATGTTGTGGTCTGAAAGTCATCCTCGGTTAACCATGGTTTTATATATGCCCCGTTACTCTCCACTATATCACCCATGGGAAACCTTATCAGGAGAATCTGTACTCAAATTACCCGCCCTTGGCCGGCGTGACGATGTCAGTAACCATAGAAAATACTAAATACGATAAGACGGAAATGGTCAAGGGAGATAACCGGTGACGGATGGCTAACAAAATGACCTCGCGTGCTTTGCAACGAAGTGATATGAATTGTCATTGGCTCACAGGTCCAAGCTGCGTAGCGGTTTGATTGGCTCACGCCGGCCATGGGCGGGTAATTTGAGTACAGATTTCTCTGATGAAATTTCCCATGGGTGATATAGTGGAGAGAAACGGAGCATATATAAAACCATGGGTAACCGAGGATGTCTGAAAGTAGGTGATCGCTCATTTGTCCTCTCATCCGGGTTCTGCCTGTTATGCTCGAAAGGGAGTTCTCTCATTGGCTGGCTATCTTATAGCCAAAACGACAGTTTTCGGCCTCAGCAAAGTTATCGGACCGAGCCATGCATAGGTCCAGGGTGTACTGAGTAGATTTATCAGAGCGTATACTCTGGAGTATCGAGAATGCGGCCTACTGAGATCAGGTTTTGTTGTAGCGAAATGAATACACATACACTGATGGAGCAGAGTGAAGAAGAGACGTTTACTTCCTCTTTATTGATTTAATTAAACAATTAATTAATTAAAATTAATTGTTCAATTGATATTTCCCAAGATTTGAAAAACATGAATCAGTGTCTCAAACTTACACCAACTGTTAACGTTCCGCGCCTACTTCCAAAGATTACTGTTATGTATCATTTCAGTCAGTTATATGAATATTGCCATTTTGATCCGTGATGTGAATTCTGTAACAGGAACTTTAATTGGTAAATCAATGGCTATTATAGTCCAACCCGTGAAGGCACGAGGCAAGGCAAGTATTCAAGATTGCCACTCGTTTTCGCCTTGTACAAGAAGTTATCTGTAGATAAAACAGCACTATCAGAAACAGCAAATTTGTATAAAGTGATGATGTATAATTCTAGGAGTATAAACGTGGAAATGTAAGTGTTCCAAGCATTTTCCTTAAATGTACAATATTCACTTTGATGCTCATTGCAAAGCTTTGTGCTTTATGTAAGCACAGAATATACTAGTCAGTCAACTGTTCTCTTCACATCATCGATTCCTTTAAGTCGTCCAAACCTGTCTCCGACCTTGCTGGTCCCCAGTGCATGTTTGGTTCCAGAGCTCGTTTTAATTTCTGAAAGGAAAGCGAATTTACTATTAATATTAATAAAGTTGCAAATCATGTGTATGAATACAGAGTGTCTTCTGATATCAAATACATCCACACGAGTTAATAACAGTGACACATATCCGAGGCATGCCGAGGGTGTGATTCTATTTATCATCCAAAACCATTCTTCATTACAAATGTACATTTCAATGAAATTGTAGACATCTCTGAGCACAGCTTTGACATCAATGCGGCGATGTCAAAGCGTTGGATGTCATCACGCGTATGATGTCAAAGCATTGTGATGTAATTATGCGATGATGTAAAATTAATGTGATGTTGACGGTGACAGGGTAAGCATTGTGCAAAATTTACTGCCAAAACGATATATCCTAGGATATATTGTTGATCTCACACAATCGATATATCCTTTGGAACAGAGTTTTGGATAACGAATTAGTTTGTGTTGATCATCGATGATTGTGTCACCTCTCGCAATACAACGAACTGCTGTGGCCAATGCAACGTTCACTGGACATGGTTTAAATTTGCACCTGAACTTTGAGTTCATAATTAACTGGAAATCAGCTACAACTTTCGAGAGGGTATTGTCAGTGGATTTTTGTTCTTAGATCCCAAAACTACACGTACAGGTTGAATTTCAATCGAATTTGTTTGAACCAGGGCCCATATTTTCGAAGCTGTCTTAGTGCTAAGACAGTCGTACATCAATGTTAATGTATGGCACTTACGACTATCTAAGCGCTAAGAGAGCTTCTAAAATATGGGTCCAGCATATGATTTACAGACACCCTTCCTCATCTGAAGTGTCCAGCGAAGGCACACTAGCTGTAAGCGAATAACATGTGAGCTTGTTCTTGATGGAAATATGGGTTATTGAGAAAACACCTAAACATAGTTCAACATAATTAAAAATATAGATATCAAGCTACTGTTCCACGACGTCAAGTGAGCTAAACGACATGATAGACCTAATAGTTCAACGGCATCTTACAATAGTTTTCATCGCAATACGTTTGTTTGGGACAATAATAATACAAGATACACGAACATGGCATGAGTTATATAGATTATGATTGTATGTAATCTTCAAACGTCACAGGACAAAAGGGGGTGGAATCCGCTAAGCTGGACCCGAAAGAAACCGTGAGCATCCGTAAAGGCGGATTTCACCTCTTTTTGACCTGTGTATTTGCTTTTATGGGAAATGTCAAATGAATACACTCAAACGCAAAAGAAACGTCACCGCATTTTCAACAGTCTAATTCAGAAATTCATTGTACATATATCAGAATATAATACTTTTATTTCTATATCTGTTTAAGTACTCCTGGGGTGCTGATTTCGCTTTTTCAAAATGGCTTTTGAATGTTTGGCATCAATTTAATTGATAAATGATGGAGTCGACATAAATAACCTTCTTGGACTGTGAAAGTGTTAAAACAAGCCAAAAATAATTTTCTGACTCTGCAATCTCGTCTAGGTAAGGATATTTGAAAACGACGCTTTTTAAAACGTGTGTTTCTCAGAAATGTGAACAGATAATGTTTTCAAATTTCAAAGTTAGTTTAGTTGGCTTTTGAAGATATGATGTATCTCTGTTTCAGTCGTATATGTCACTCGTGGAGTGAATGATCTTGTATTTTGTATGGTGACGTTTCTTTTGCGGTTGAGTGTACAGGCTTCAAAAACAAACCTCTTTCAGTGACGAGCCCTCAGTCTTGTAGACAGTCCATACAAAGACGATAGGTAGAGGAATTATCGAAGCGAAGGAGATCATCCACCCTATACCAGTAGCCCAGTCGGGGTAGATGTAGTCGCCATACTTAGGGGGGCGGTACGAGTATAGCGAGTAGCTGAAAATCACCTGCAATGAATTAGAATACTTCAGTGTTTATTGAGTATATAGTGTGATCACATGCGCTGGGAAATGTATGTCATATGCTATGAATAAGTTTTTTCAGTAATTAAGGTCTCTGGTAAAAATCATGATTGTGAGATAGCAGGCAAGAGACCACGGGTTGTCTGATAGCCGGTTAGAGGTTTGGTTTGATTCTGGGTTTTAGGCCGATTTCAAGAGTATTGCATTTATCACGGCTGCTAGTATTATTGCAGGGAGAAAGTTCGCAATACCATGTGCATGTGCTATGCATTGCGATGAAACCTGCGAGCAACGACTGGAACTAGCGAGGTGTATGATCAGGGGTCCCCGGATCATGTAATAGCACGATAAAAGACCCCGGGTTGTGTGAAAGCAGGATAAGAAAATAAACCACCCGTTCGGGACATTGATCACATATTAATGACAACCTTCTGATTTTTTTTGAAAAAGAAATAACTACGTTTTCATCAACTATAAGATTTCAAAACGTACCAAGAACAATGCAGGACAGACATATTTCATGGCAATAAACATGACCCTAGGAACAGATTTTCCCCACATCAACAGAATATCCTTCTCCAGTCTGCTTGTTCCTGCCGAAAGGAAAACAGAAATGTATTTTATAGATAACCATGAACTCTAAAACAAAATGTTTGATTTAGGAAACACAGGACCCTTGACATCATCTCTTTTGTAATTAAGTACATGTATGGCCTTGGTATCACTCCTCTTATCAATCTTAGCCCTAAAATCAATCTTAAAGATTAGGCATTTGGGTGGTTTTAGGGCTAAGACCCGTTCGTTTGACGGTCCTGAGGAAGTATAATAGGCCAGGAAAGGGTTCTATCCGCCATTTTGTTTGTTAATTACATCATATGAGAATAAACGTTTAATATCTACTAAACTAACTATAAAAACATATATTTTTTCCAATAATGATTGGTTTGCATTATAGTTCTTGCACAGGTAAATAAAAACATTCTACCACCCTTTCTAATTTTGAAATAGAAATGCAAAACTTGTCGTGAGATACGCGTGCTTTAGCCTCAAAACAAGAATTCGTAAACGTTTTAATGCTTGAAAAATCAGATGTCATATTAAGATTGGGTTAAACATGTACATGCCGATTATCTTACCGTAAACCCAGCTGACGACAAAGCACTCCAACATGGCGAAGAGAGCCATTGATGGAAAGAAGGCATACCACTCGACAAGAGTCAAAACATACAGACCTCCCTGGAATATAAAATAATTTGTGAAGTGACAGCATAAACAATAAACCGCAGGAATTATCTAGAAGCATGCATTGACTCTATAGAAAACTAAATATAAACATGCTCAATTCTAAATAATGCCCAGACGCCATATGTTATCTATCTTATGAACCGATTACAGAATAAATATTCGTTCGAAAACAAGCTTTTGTGGATGACAACTTTTTTGTGGCGAACCACGACGTTCTTGAGCATGCTAACTCCTTCAGTAGGTGGAACGATACGGACAAACTATGGAGTCGTCCGTAAAATCTCTCGTTTCGAGAGCGACACCAAGGACGGGGAAGAATTTTTATCTCGATTCTCTGAAACAGGATAGCACTTACCTGTGTCATGTACACGAGTCCAATAAAGAATGAAGGCGACAAAACCATCAGGTACAAAATCCATTTCCTTCTTCCCAATCTTGGAAACTTATCAACGAGGGCCGTTACAGCAATTTCAAAGCAAGGAACCTACAATATATTAAAAAAATAAAAAAAATGGTTCACTCCATAATGAACATTTAACAGAGCGATTACAATAAAACTCATACAACCATTATTTGAATAGAAAATTTCCGTTCAGAGAGGTCTACTGGGAATTTCTATTTATGATGATATCAGAAGAAACGAAGCAAGGAATTCAGTTCATCCTTAAGTCACTTTTTAATTCAACTTCTGTAAAACTTCAAAGTGAACACTTAAATATAATTTATATTGGAGTGAATAATGATCTCCTATTCAGAGAAAAACATTAAACATTCAACGGTTGTAGATTTATAAATAGTGTGATACTGTACTGTAATTTACGTAAAATGTTCGGCTTTTGGTATCAATATTTCATCAACAGGGGCTTATATTGTCGAAAACTAACGACTTGAAATCATATAAAGTCGACGATCCCCAGCAAAATATTTAGCGATAATATGGTGACAACGTTCTGAAATATGATTTCAAACGGGCATTGGATGTTGACCTCGTTATCTCCCCTTACTTTTTATTAACATTTGTGCTGGATCGTTGACTATCCCAGGACAAAAAGAGGTGGAATCCGCTTGCCGGATCCTTCCGGATTCTGACGGATTCTTAAGGATACGCCAAAATTTAGGAGAATCCGGCAAATGGATTCCACCACTTTTTGTCCTGTGTATTTTTTTTATTTTCTGATGTTCTTTTGACAAATACAAGCGCCTGTGATTCTATACATTTAGCATCGGACCATATGACATATATTACCAGAGAATCAATTCCCAACGTCAGCAGCATCACGAAGGTCAAGGCCGACCAGAGCTGAGGCAGGGGGAGATAAGATATCGCTTCCGGGTAGACGATAAATCCCAAGTTGAACCCTGTGAAATAATTGATGATTCAATCATGTTATTTATTCATTTGGCTGTGACAGCTCATAACTTTGCCATAAAATGTGATACTTGTCGCTCAATATTTAATACCATTTACTTTAATAGTTTATATATTTCGCAACCGGAGCCACCGGGGAGATGTAAACAACATTTTTCTTATCATTTAAATACAATGTGTACATAAAAACGGCAACTTCAAAAGGTCATATTGCATCTCAGAAGGCGCCAGCGAGTGTCGACAAAATCAGTCACAAAGCGGCGTGCTGATGTAAGGTTGATAAAGTGTTGAAGATTTTACGAGCGTTTCCAGCTGAACCGATTTCGCACTCGGGCCACTGGGGCCTTCAATAAAGTTCCAAATGTTTTCATAAATTGGTAAATTTTGGTGCAAGGGAGGAAATGGTTTGGGGCTAATTTTGCGGTTGTTTAACTTTGGAATAAGATGTAGGGACTAGCATCGTTCATTTTTATCATCAACTGCCCATCAACCAATTAAGCTACAAGGTCACATTCCAAAGCACAGTTTACGCTTTAATATGATACCAATGTATAGAAACATGAAAAACCTATCAGGAAGCCTCCGAACTTACGCCAGGAAGGTATGACGTCAATGTAAAGAAACATTAGGCCAGATTATCAAGGATGCGAAAAACTCCCCTGACGATTAGAAATCCTCAGCACTAACGCCACGAAAGTATGATATCAATGTACATAGTAAATAGCCCTGGATTAACTGGGAGACGAAATAACTCGCCTTAGGAATGAAAAATCTAACGCCACGAAGGTCTGACGTCAATGTATTGAAACGTTAGGCCTTGATTATCGAGGATGCTAAAAAATACTGACCGGACAATTTGAAAGCCTCTACACTAACAAGTTAGGCCTCGACATTAACGTTTCGAATGTGTGACGTCAATGTATAACAACGTTAGGCCTGGAATATCGAGGATGCGAAAAATACCGACCTGACGATTCGAAAGCCTCTACACTCACTCCACGAAGGTGAGCAACATGTCCCATGACCGCGAAGAAGGCCAATCCGACGTACACAGCAGTGACAGCGTCTACAACCGTCACAATCAAGGCATCCCTGCAAGGAAACAAGTTCATTCTTAACGTCATGTTACGCTTCTTTGCATTCACACGTTTTGTTTGAATTACTTCTAATTGTCAGGGTAAGTTTATAATATAATTAACTTAGTATATTTGCTTTAATACTAGAATAAATGTAGCAATCTTATTTAGATTTGCTGACATAAATTTGAGTATTTTGTCGCCTTAGTAATAGTTTCATACATCTTTATAGTTGAGATTAAAGTTGTGGTAATGTATTTTTAATATGAAAAACAAAATATTCTTAAATACATGTACTTTAATGTCAAATACATTGAACATTATTGAAACTAACACAAATGATGTTAACAACATAGAATTTCATATCCGTTCCTCTTCTGTACATGACATTTATTATCATCAAATGCTTGTCATATTTTATATATACTGCCATATTGTCCATATTTTGAACCTATTTGCAAACAAAAATGTGACTGCATATTCTGTCGAAAGAACCCTCAATTTCGAATTTACATGTTTGTATTTAGTAAAATTATTGAAGTTTTTTCTGCGATGCATATGATATTGTGTTGAAACTTTTATGATACATTTTGGGCTAAATTGTCTGTGAGAATCTTTAAAGTTTCTTCTTCATTATGGCTTTAGTTTACAACGATGTTATACTTCATCAAACAAATTCATGAGACTCCATGTATTTTGTCGTACAGATCGTACAATCCAACCTATAATACGGACAAATTGTTGTCATATCTGAATTTATGTGGATAGATTATAAATAGTTCTTGAAACGAAACATAATATTCGTTCCTTGTGTGGATATAATGTATGTTTTAAAATCGTTTATCAGATACCAATATCGTATTATTAGCACATAGAGAAGAGGGACGAATATGCATCTGAATATTTTGCATATTAAATAATACGTACTGATATCACTATATTACTACAAATCAATATTAACAAAGAACAACAGATATTGCCTCGTACTGAACATGGTTCAGTAACGACGAACATGATTGGTTTATGGTTGCCTTTGATCCGTGACGTCACAATCATGTCAGCCAATAGAATCACAGGCTAAAGAGCAATCATCTCGCCAAACTTGCAACCTTTGGGCTCGGGGACATCTGAGAAGAGCATATACATTTCTACGAAAGGTCAAGGTCATATGTACATATCCTAACACATACATGTACTTAGAAATGTATCCTCAAAGAATTTTTAAGCATAAATATAACCACATCAGAACCCTAACAACATTAGATAACATTATATGAATATGAGTGAAAGTTTGTCGTATTACAACAGACATATTTGTTTATAAAAAATGCAATTTTTAGAACGATTTCAACCGCATGTCCCTTTTTAAGCACACACATAGACCACCAACTCGTGGCAAGATAAAATGTTAAAGCACATTCTATTACTTTTTGTTATGGAATTAACTTTGAATACATGTTAGGTTTGCCTTTCAGCTGAGAAAGTCAGTAAAAATGAAATACCATTGGTAAGGAGCTCAGAGAGAGATCATATGAACAAAATTGAAATAATAACTGATTTAATAAAACCATTGCTTATTGGAAGTGAAATGTTTAACCTTTAATAGTCCCTTTAAAAAAATCAGAGTTAACCTCAACCCGCCTTCATATTGACCACGGAAATACTAAATAGTATACATTATCAATGCACAGACATTTCATGTACAAAACTTATTCTTGTTATTATTGCTTATGAACAACGAGAGCCATTCATAACGTGCTAAGTTCCGTCCACAAGTACATGTATAAGAAGTAAAAACTGTTTTGTGTTTAATCTTTCTGTTCTAATCAATCAAGAAATAATATGTCCTAGAGATCATTTAAGAGTTTATGGTATACAACTATTGTATAAGCATATATGTAAATGGCATCAATCGCTAGGTTATCAAAACTAACATATCACGACAAATCTTAGCAATTTTGTTCCACAGACACAGTACAGTGCAGTACTCCTCCCGCAATATAATTATGCATTATTGGTCAGTGGAAGTTGCCAAGGTCGCTTGTAAAAACATCTTGGGTAATGAGTGCACTGAATTACAAAAGGAGCAATGCACCAAAATCCCCATCCCCCACCCATCCCTTTCTATTTTAACAACATCGAATGATTTTGTAATTTTAAAAATTTCTTCCTTTAGCTAATATCGATCCCTTCTTCGTCGTCAAAATGAGAGCAATGATAGATTATTTTGGGAAGTCGAGAATCATTGCAGTGTTTCCACGTCGATGGATCACGTTAATTAACACGAGGGGATATTACGTTGATAACCTAGGAATAGGAGACGTACCTCACATCTATTTTCTAGGTGGAATACAGAACTGTCTGAATAGCCCTCGTAATTCTGTCGATAGTAACATATTGTTCATGCATGCATTGTAAATTAAGAGATCAAGTACATATAAAGAGGTGGATGTTTCATGGAAAATCTCTTGAATAGTCTTGAAATGTCTCTCAGGACATTTTTTTTATTTAGGTTTGGATCTTCCTGGCATATGATAAAATTAGGTAATTTATAAACCCAAACTCAATTCCGTAGAATCTAATCAGGCAATGCATGAAAGGCATACTTAAGAAATATCGATCGACATCAGTGTGAAGTTATATTGCACATTGTCCAAAAAACATTCACCTCCTTTAAAAGAAGTTTGTAAAACAGGAACGTAAACCTTATATGTACGCCTGACAAGAATTCACGATGAGGAAGGTTTTAAATCATAAAGCAAGTATATTGGATATTTAATAAAACAAGTTTAGTTTTTACCTGAAACAGTTGTTGGAGAACTTGTTGTGACTGGCCAAAGTTATTATACAGCCCCATGCTATGCCAAGAGAATATAGGGCATAGTTACACGCCTCGATCCAAATCTGTCAAAATGGTTCACAAATTATATGACAAACAAACACAAAATAAATACCAACGCCCAATATTTTTACTCCTAAAATGGCTTTATCATAAGGGAAGGTCAAATTTATACTGACAAATGTATGTCACATTTATTCGCAGTAATTCGTCTAAAATCGATACATATTCGCAGTTATTCCTCTAAAATCGAGACATATTTCTTTTGGTTTGATGATAAACGCTGCGATTAACGCTGTTAATCAGTGCACAGAATTACGAAAGTAGCATTGAACGAAAACATTACTGTTTGTAGAAAAATACACCAAAATAACACAAAATTTATGATTTCCTGGCAAGATACATCATGTGCAATGTCAAATCATTACGGTTTCGCGACTCTTCAAATAATTAAATAAGATTAGTAAACATACTATATTGCTATCGATGATGTTTTTTAAACCGTGTTAGTCATGTTAGTAATCAAAACCACACCCTATGGAATATTGAGTACATTAAAGGAAAGTATGTTGCTCACGATCATCCATCCCAGTAGACTAAACAACTGATATCTTCTCTGCAGTTGTTTATATAACCGCGAACCTCTGTTGGAAGTTCTGGTATACAAATGTCACTCGTTACTGATACCCTCAAACCCTAGCCTAAAGATCACCCACGGCTAATGGTAACTATTGGTTTCCTTGGCAACGGAAAAAAAACCACCTAAAAGTAGACTTGAGGTGCAACGCATATCTAAAGTGCCAGTAAGTTTTACTCCAACGAAAAAATGGGCTTCATGAGAGAATTGATGTTATATCAAAATATATGTTAAATAATATGATGCGTTGAACAATGTCATTTATGAAGTGGAGTTTATAATATTTTATATAACATTTGTGAACTTTTTTTACGATGAGATCTTTTTTACGTTGATTTTGATGAAGAAGCAAAAGGGAGAATCTTGAGAATGAATATGATCAGGAATGTCTTTATTTATTGACAATCTTGTTACACGCCATTGAAATAGTGAATCAATGTGACATTGTTATATCTTCTTTGGTAAAAATATTTTGAAAAATCCTCAGGGCCAGGCACTAATATGCAGCACTGACTGTCTCAACAGCTTACATAGGGATATATACAGAGGAATACACTGATATACAGACAGATATACAGACACATATACAGACATGTATACAGAGAGATACACATACAGATGTACTGACAGATATACATAAATATGTACTGACAGATATACATAAATATGTACTGACATATATACAGAAATATGTACAGAAGTGTGTACATAAGGATATACAGAAACATGTACAGAAATATGTACAGAAAGTTGTACTTACAGATCAACAGACAGATACGTGTATACAGAAAGATGTACAGAAATATATACTGATAGATAGACATACATAGATACAGAACGATAGACAGAAAGTTGAACAGAAAGATATAGACAGATGTACTGACAAATATACAGCAACATATACAAACATGTTCTAAGAGAGTCATCCATCACGTATTAATGACAGGTTTAACACATACAATGTATGATTTCTCGCATAATATGTTACTAAACGTACGGGCATATGTATATGGATCAGTTGTATTTATTATATTTTTAATTTTCAAAGTCAAATATCTCGAGTTTTCGACGTCGTATTCAAAAACGGACTAGTTTGTAAAATTAGTCCAAAACATTAAATCAGTCAAAGAATACCTCTACGCGGTTTTAATTTTTTAATTAAAATTTAAATCTTAATTTTGAAATTCCCCAAAATTAATTTTGATAAAACACAACTGTTCATCCGCATATAACACATACTCTGTGTGAAAATCAATAAATGTGCTTCGTCCTGCACACATTTATAACATTTTGAACATGGTAGGGGTCATGTTGGTGTAAATTTCATTTCTTACCCCTGTCTACTTTAAATACTGATATTTTAGTTAAAAAATAAAACAGTCACCAATTAAGTCATTCAAACTACTGCCGAAAGGTGTTTTTGTATCGTACCATAATCAAATGCTTTTCTCATTTGTTTAAAATATTGAATCAATCGAAAACAAGTGAGTGTTATACTTTCCGTTGCCACGTTAGTTTATTATACTATTGTATTTTGTAATGTTGACCAAATTCAGAATGGAGTCCTCCAGTATAAAATCGTAACCGCATTTTCCATATGGCTGAACGTACGTGCATGTGCATTCAAACCATACTATTGCTATAATAATAAAGCATTTGTCTATAAATTCAATCTAGGAGGAAATGGTGAACTCAGGAATGATTTTATGTAAGTCAATTTCCATACGCCAAATCAACATGCCATCTTCGAAAATAGGTTGAAGTTTGTATGTATAAATATATAAGCAATATATCTTATATTTATTTCGAAGGGTCCGGGGCAAAAGGTTGATAACACACAGAATTGTACTTTTGAGAAAATCGCGTTTGATATTGTTAACAGCGTGATTAAATTTGATGCCAGTACATGTATTCGGTAAAACTGTTATAACCAGTCATCAAAGCACAAAACAACATTAATACATCATTGGAATAATGGTTAAACCAATTCGAACTATCTGAATCCGTTTCCTCATAATTATGGTCTAGGGTGCTCTCATCACTTTTGATATCTAAAAGGATTAATGACAAAATCTTCCCCTCAATATTTTTGCCTTTGCTATGTTCTTGAGGGTCGTCACGCTTTCACTGAATAAGTGGTGCCTTATCACAAAATAATTATGATGCAACTCCCAAACTGGATGAGCTAATGGAGGTAATTCACCAGGAAATGGCAGATATGCCTCTTGAGGCCCGGAGAATATTAGGTTTTGAGGGTTGTCATAGTTTTGCTCCGGACCCTTCATGTGTGTGGAATATTGCTTACTCGTGATACATAACACACGGCTGTTGCAGGATCTTATATCAGGTTGATGAGAATTTAGTGAAGTATATGTTGACATGTGTGAAATTAGTTTTCAACATCAGTATAGTTGTACATTGCGATGACCTGATGACCACGGGTCGCGAACAATTTGTGGCAGTTACTCAATTACAGCGCTTCAGCGCTTTTCTAGGTAAAACAAATAAATCAATTTGCAATTTTAATTGTAAGACCTCGGTGACATTTAAACAACGATGAAAATTAATCGTTTTAGCATGTGTAATTAATTAACTGCTATAGTAATAGTAAATTTAAAAGGTAATTGAATTGAACTCATAAATTACTTCCACTACGCACATGTTTTGAATTCACTTGTGCTGTTTAGATTTCGGACACAAATTTTCAAATCCAGATTTTAAAGCTACCCCTTTACTGCTTACTACTTGTTACACCATCATGAACTGTAAATACCAAAGTGTATATATTAAGTTGCGCTTTAAGTGTATAAGGGCGTGAAAGAGGCGCATTATAAAATTGCACTTATTATTAGCATTATCACTTATGATGTGTATGAATACATTGTAATTCTTGGGCAAGTGATGTACCTTTGGTTCAAGGAGCTTCTCGAATTTGGGATACAGGAAGTAGTAGATTCCGTCAGCCGACCCCGGAAGTAGACATCCACGAACCAGGAAGACAGTCAGTAGGATGTAGGGAATACTCACAGTGACATACACAACCTGTAGGGACATTAATGCATAGTGTTAAATATTTTTCTTAACAAAATTATACAATAGGAAGAGAACAAATTCGGGGGTTAATTATAAACAGTTTAGTGTTTGGATGTATTTCTGAGCTCAACCAAAATCAAACTTGCATTAAAGGAAACAAAGAAAGATTTTCACTAAAATGAACATCTCAACACCCCAATGTTAATCCTTGTGTAATACACAGTTTCAGGTTCTTCTCTAGAAAGGAATACTTCCCCGTAATCCAACTCGTTTCAATGGCATATTCAAAATCTGAAAAATCTGAAAAATCAAAAGGCACCAATGCGAAAGATGGGTAATGGACAGTGTAAGTTTAAAAAAGATAGAAAAAATAGTTTTTAAAGTCTGTTCCATAGGCGAAAAGTTTGGGGACGGACGGGGAGATGACGTATTCCTCATATAACACGATATGTCAAGGGATATGTGGTACAGATTCTTACTATATGAACAATTGTATAAATGTTATTACTATTAAAGGGCTGTAATACGTTTTTCCCATTTATGATGATAGTTTATGTGATTTATATTTACTTAAGAGGATAAAACATCATATTACATGTACATAAACTAATTATTTCTAGTGGTAATAACGGTGTTGTGTGTAAAGCAAACATTGCATGGCGGCAATTTAAATGTGAACACCTTTTATTATTTTGAATTACATAACGACCCCCTTAGCTTTACCGAACCATGTACACTCATTTTTTAACTTGATTTTCCGTGGAGAGAAGGGTGTTTTACTATTGGTGACATTATTTCAAATACATTGCATCGACTTTTTTTTAGCGAAAACCACGTGCAAATGCTCTTTTAAATGAAAATAATACAATAATGTAAACTGTTTGTAGATTTCAACATGAAAGAAGAAACGCTTTCATTATATGAACCGATAATTTGGTAATAATGGTTGAGGTTTATATTTTTGCAATATACTTCAAGGCTTTTCAATTAGGTTCTTGGTATTTGCTATTTAGTGGATTTAATAAATGATATCACATTTCTTACCTTCCCAGAAACCTTGATTCCTTGAAACATACACAGGAAGACAGCCATGTAGGTGATGGCCAAACATCCTACAGTGGGCCACCTCATCTCCCCTATATTCTCCAGGCTGTCGGTGATCTCCAACACGTTGAACCTGTTGTGGGATTATCAATTTCGTGTCATAAAGGGGACTGGCTTTCTCTAGTTTATTATTTCAATTTTACACAGAAACTTTAGTAGAACCTCAATTCACAGACACATACTTTCACAGACACCGTTTTACAGATTCCCATATTCTAGGCACCAGTTTCAAAGACTCACATTCACACAGACACCAAATCGCAGACACCCACATTCTAGGCACCAGTTTCGACGACTCACATAACACAGACACCCGCTTCAGATACATCCATTTAGCAAACGTCCATAAAATACCAAAATTAACTATTTGGCACAACAGTTGGTTGATGCCTATTCTTTACACAGTGCACGCTAGGAAATTTAACCCTTAAATCATTAATAAGGTAATACATTTCTTTAGTACATCCAGGAATTTGGGGAAATTTCTAACTTAATTATTCATCAGGGATTTGTTTCACAAAACTACCTTATGACTAAGGTTAACCTTAGTGTCATCCATTAACATTGCATTAGTGCTACCATATGAGCTAAAGTGGGTTTTTATTATTATTTAATCATGGTTTAAGCTCAAAATAAAACTTTAATCAAATATTTAAATTGGTAACGGAAAATATAGAAATATTAAAGATAACTACTATTCCTTGAAACCTGGGCTCAGGTTCCACAAAAGCGGGCGCTTATAATCGCTTATTGGTCGCTGAAAGTAGCGCTGTGCGACACTGTGCGATTCCTCAAAGTTTGCTCGCCTTGCTACGCAGCGCTGATTGAACGATTACTTTAAAACCTCTCTTGAACATGGCCCTTGTTTGAACTAGAGACTTAGATTGCGCTTAACCTGTTTCGTTAAGTAGATAATCACAGACAACGAGTGTCATTTGTTTATAAATAAATATATTTGTATATTAAAAGGAGTAGGAGTATGTCAAGATCGCACTCACTTCCAGAATTCCTCCGCAGCGGTCATCCCAGTCTCGTTGAGAGACCTGACCGGCGTTGATACGTTGTACGTCATTACTGACGTCACGTTGTCTCCGTGTGACGTGTTCGATGCACTGTCAAACGCTATACACGTATCCGTATTCCAGTCATTGTTGCAGTTTGCCCACGGTATATTGGGGAAGAAGGAATGGTAGAGATAGTAAATGAACCAGGCGAATAGTGCCGGATAGTAGGTAGAGAAGAATATAGTGATCAGTACAGTCCCAACTCCAAGACCTGAAATAAACATGCATTGATTGACAGCATATGTCTATGTGTTCCTTGAAACGTATCACTCAGATTCACTCAAGATCTAGGGCACTATTAGTTACACGGTGTTTTGACAGGGTGTACGGGACTGTTAGACCCTTGTATGTTCCGTATTTTCCTGAGGCGCAGCCGAAGGAAATGCGGAATATACAAGGGTATTACAGTCCCATAATCCCTGTTTCTAAAACAAATATACACCACTGTGAACCTACCAGGAAACGGGGATTCTACGTTAAAAACATTCTTTCTTATCATTTTTTCAGTGAATAAAACATGTTCAGACAATGTAAATTGTCGTTATAACAAACATGTACGTACCTTTAAGTGGTGGACAAAGATTCCACACGTTGACCGCCCCGCTCTGAGAATACTGACCGATGGTCATCTCCAGGAAGACGCAGGGAATGGCGCCGATAATGGTGAATATGAGGAACAGGAGCAGGAAGGCACCTGGTCAAACATGTTAAAGAGGCAGTAGCACGTTTTTTTGAATTTTTTTATTTTTTTCAAATTTCCCGTTCATAATGATAGAAAATGTCATTTATATTTACATAAGGGATAAACATTGTTTAATATAAACCAATGATCCGTAGTGGTAACAACGGCATTGCGTATAAAGCAAAAAATTACATGGCGGGCATTTGAATGTGATCGCATTTTATTATTTATAATTGCAAAAACGATTTCCATAGCTTTACCGAACCATGTTCACTCATTTTTGTACTTGATTTTTCCGAAGAGAGAAGGGATAAATAATGTTCCTACCTCCTCCGTTCCTCATGCACATATAGGGAAACTTCCATAGGGAACCAACTCCTACAGAGTATCCTAAAATCGTCAGTACATAGTCCAGGTGACTGCTCCAAGTCTCATGTGCCATTTATACGATTGGTACTCCTGAAAGAAATGTTAACAAAATAGAGCCTTTTGCAGTGTATAACACTCATTTTGAGGTCATTCGGCATGGTTAGTTCCTTTTTTTTAAAAATATTATTTTCACTTTTACATATACTATCATACCGGTTAAGTTATAGGTATGATTAAAATGTAAATCGTTATGAAATTTCAAAGTTGAAAATTTGGCTCATAACATTATTTAAACAAATGACTAATCGACATTGGATGGTCACTACTTAAAACTATAGCCTTTCACTTTGGCATACATTCTCAAACCATGTAAGGTTACAAGAAAATGATTTACATGAAAATCGTTGTGGGATTTAAAAGTCGACAATTTGGCTCATAAAATCATTTAAACATTCGATTATTCGACATTGACTGGTTACCTCTTTTAACAAATTATATTTCACCTACAATCTCATATTAAAAGTGTTGTGGAATATGAAAGTCGAAAATGTGGCTTATGGAATCGTTCAAACAAATGCTTAACCCACATTAACTTGTAATTTCTTAAAACAATATTTTTTTCACCATGACATAAACTCTCATACCATTTAAAATTGAATGTGAATGGTAAACATTAAAATAGTTGTCGAATTTGAAAATTGAAATTTTTTCTCATGAAATCATTAAAACAAATTTATTTTCAATTTCTATCAATGCATGACAAACTGCTAATCCACAGAGAATTGTAAGCCTATATTACAATGAAGAACCATCATCAATTATTGACACATATAAACAAAACATACAATTGTTTTCTTCCGTGTTGTTAGCTTCATGTTCATCGGTTATCTCTGGCGTCTACTCAATAACAGCCCTATAGTTGTTTCTTAAGATGCCAATTTGAGGGGAACGGTCATTGTTTGTAAGCCTAATTAGATCAGTTACTCAGTTGTATAGTTTGCACCCAGGAGAATCTGATGTCTTCCTGAATGAATACTTTGCGATTAATAAATCATGAAATAAGTATTGATTGTTGTTCCGAGACAGCTGGCAAGGTGTCGGGAACTATTAACTAACTGCAATGTTGACGAATCGTTGTTTTAATTATTCATTCAATTGTCCTTCGTAAATGGTTTGTAGATAAATTCAATTCTCTCTGACGTGAATTGCATATATTATATAACAATACTATACTAAATGAATCATTTCAGGTACAAATAGACACAGAAACGCTAAAAGAAATAAAATATTGTACCCGAATATATACGAAACTTAGCTTACAAACAAACAAATTCACAATATGCTTTATTTAACTACTAAATGGTTCCAGTCGACGCTTATTCTATATCAAGTCTGTAGTACATCAAGTATCAATCAACGTATATTGTACATTGTTAAGCAATTTAGCTATCTATATATCCGCCAGGGTATATCATATCGCCATTTATACATAATTGTCTATTCCTGTTCTGTTCTTATTATGCTTTACGGATGTGAGGTGTGGGGTCATGAAAAGTTCATTTGAAATTTCTTAAGTTGGCAGCCGGCCTTAGAATAACGACACCTACATTTATGCTGTACGGGGAATTCGGAAGGTTTCCATTGTATATAACTATTTACAAAAGAATGATATCTTTTTGGCACAAATTAGCTTGCTGTACTTCAAACCGCAAGTTATCCCAGTTTATGTATTCATTTATGTTACTGAACTTAACAGAATCACTCCAGATATATCCATGGTTATCTTCTATAAAATGCATTCTCGATAATTGTGGCATTTCGTATGTTTTTGAAAACCCATCATGTTGCTCAACGTCATGGCTTGTTTCAATGGTAAATACAACTTTAAGAGACCAATTCAATCAATCATGGACAGCTGAGATAAACACAAGCCCAAAGGGGTTTTACTACAAACTATATAAATACGAACATACTTTTGAAGAATACCTTTATTTAGATAAATCAATATACATGCCTCTTTTAAGATTCAGGGTTAACAATCATAAACTGCCAATCGAAACAGGCCGATGGCGAGCAATACCTAGAGCTGAACGTGTATACAATCTCTGTAACTCGCCCGCTGTTGGTGACGAGTTTCACTGCCTTCTGAGGTGTGAGGCTCTCCACCACCAGCGGGTACAGCTCATAAATCTATATTATTATACTTGGCCAAATCTATTTAAATTTAAGAAGTTAATGGCTACTAAGAATACCAAGGAGGTGAAAAGATTATCAAAATTTATAAATATTATTTTAAAATAATCAGCAATGTGTATAACATAACTACATGTATATGATTGTCTCTTAAAAATAACACATCTTTTATCACAATTATTGTTTATATGTTCCTTCTGTCCATCTTGGAATTTTGTATACATTTTCTTTGAATTGTAAAGCTCATGTACCACCGTTGGTGGCGATTTTGAGAAATAAAGAATTTGAGAATTTGTCTACTGCACTTTGTTTAGTAAGCTAACTATATATTCGCCATGTTATATCATATAGCCACGCATTACTAATTGCCTTTTGAGTATTGATAAAGCAAACATCAATCATAGTAAATGGTATATTCTTAAGTAAGTCACTTATATATTCGCCATGTTATATCATATAGCCATGTATTACTAATTACCTACAATGCATTGTTAAGCAAGCATCAATCATAGTAAATGGTATATTGTTAAGTAAGTTACCATAGTATATATTCACCATGGTGACAGGGCAGGAGACGTTAACAAGTCTACATGCTACGTATTCAATCATCATTAAACTGATATCTACTGCAGTCGTCGCCTGAAGTAAGTATTATTTCTGATACATAGAGAAGTTCACCGAAGTTACAAATATCCGAGGATTGTCGATATTTGTTAACAGAAGGCACAAGGGTGAGATTATATTTATCAACTAAAATCATTCTTCATTACTTTCAATAAAAACTACACATCTCTGAACACCTCATTGGCATATGACTTCCAGTACTGTGATGTCATAGCATTGTGACGTCATCATGTCTATGACGTAATGGCATTACATGTATGTTTTCCTCATGTTCTGGACGGCATATTCTTGTGATTTATTTCCTGAAGGTGTCAAAACGATATTTCCTATGGAATATTACTTGATCTTCAACAAGATAAAAATAGGTTTGATTAATCATTGTGTCTACATTAATACCTACAAAACCGGAATATTGATTTTTTAAGAGAGCTTTCTACCATTACATACAAAGTGACCATGTCTTATAAGCAATGGAAACTTAATGATAAACAACACCAACGTGTTTCAATCATTATATTAAATATAAAAACACAAATGTTAAACGAAAATGGTCAGTGTCCAGCAAAGAAACATATCTCGCGTGTTTAGGCCCATAAAACACAATGGAAAATAGCTCCCTTTGACCACAACGACAAGTTTAGGTCTTTGTTAGTTAAACTAAGGGTGAAATATGATAGTGAGTCAGTGTTGGTTTTATCATGGATCTGACCAGCAGTATTGTGGAAAGGAAATGAACCGTGTCGCCATGTCCTTGTAACATTTCACGTGTTCCAGAATATGGCCATACATGTATAAACAGCTGCATACCGAAAGTTTGTTCACCTACTTGTGTATTTCAGGGCAAATATCATGGAATTTGGCATGTCTTTGAAGCATCGTATCAACGCGAAAACTAAACCGATCACTTTTCTGCATTATAAGAAGACAGCTGTGTGTTCCATACCATAATCTGATTTGATACTTCATAGTAAACAATTACAGTTTTGGCAGCTCTTTGAAGTAACCAAGGGCAACTCTTTTCAAAATTCTAGTTTTTTATTTTCTTCTGTGAAATGTCCAGTAAGTGGGTCCAACATACATCATATATTTACCCTCTCACTATTTGTGATTAAATTTAGTTTAGTTTAGTTGATGTAAAAACTTTTAAAACTTTTAAAAAATAAATGAAATTGGGATTTTCAAAATCTGACCCCTTTTGTATATTTCATTTTGTCAAATGTTATGCACATACACATGTTAACACAGGACACGTTATAGAATGATTGTTCTACTTATGAATATATGATGATTCATTGTCATTGTATGTGATGTAATTTTACTACCGTTACAAGCAACGTCAATTTACTAGATAATTTCATGTATACATGTATAGGTGAACATACTTTCGGTATGCATATCTCTCTATCTTAAACTTCTACTGAACGGCAAGCATTCCAATGTACGTAATAGATACATTTTTTATGTATAACTTTCATTCAAATTAACGTGATACAATGAAAAAGAATGGATACAGGAAGTTTGCCTGTGCCCCTTTTAAAAATCCGAAATATGAAATTTAATAACTTTGACTGAAATGGAATACATAACGAACTGAATGATAATGTTTAGGGAGAAGTTATGTAGGCATTCGAAGGCATCAAGCCAAACTTAGTTCTTCTACAGCAGGTGGTGTACATTATCGATTTTCTTGGAGATACGTGAAAGCCAATCCGTCGCCCAAGAGTTAAGACACTAGATCGACATTCAAAACTATCTTCTTCTTATGTGTAGAACATTTTGGCAAGGTACAAGTCTCTTGCTGTTTATAAAAATGGTTTGGTTTTAAAATTTAAAAATGATGACAAAATATCAATCCGCAGATTACATGACATAGAAACAACAAAACAGTTTACAACTTAAATACAATATCAAACCGAACTCAAATAAAAATAGTAGAAACAACAAACACAATTTCAAAACGTATATCTATCAGTACAAGAGCTAGCTCACGTGATACATGCATATGCATAGCAGAAACAGGAACACAACATCAAATAAATAACATTAATGGGGGATTCAGAGAGAGTGTGAGCTCCCCCCACCCCCTACACACACTCACCCTATTTCTAAAATGTAAAATTGAACTTCCATTTTTTAAATTAGTGATTAATGACCTCCCCTATTGCAAAACATCTGCCACTGTACATTACCTCAATGATAAATCATTCTCACCTCTACTATGCTCTGTCCTGCTAACTAATCCAATTCTCCGGAATGACTAGACAAGGCTTCTGTCTATCGCTAAGGGAATACAGCGCAGCGATCTACCGTCGTTGACCTTTGACCTAAGACAGACGTTCTCCTTTCGTATAAATGTAAGACACTCCGATTTCGCCGTGGCATTTGTGTTCTGGAACATATGGCGACCTTCCCGAGAATCTGGTTATAAGTGCAGGGGGCACTGCTGAACGTTAACACCGGTCACCCTATAATGAGATGCGTTGTTGAATCGCGCGACCAAATTGTTTTAGTTAATCTGTCATAATTTGTTAGATGGAACATGATGAATCGCGCGATCAAATTATTTTACTTTTGTTGTCAAATTTATTTAGTTTAGCTGTCCTAATTTGACAGATGAAACATGATTTTTTGGGGGATTGGTTACTTATAGCTAGGGCCAATGTAAAAATTTTATTTCATTATTTTATTAACAGTTGACACAGGAACATCTTACTTTATTACTAGATTTACACGACAATCACTTTAATGTTAATGTTTTAGCAGTGAATTTATTATTTCCATTCAACTGTAAAGTATTCATGTTCGAATTTATTATTTATGAGGCCGTACACAGAGTTAGTATAGTTATTTATTGGGTCTAGACAACTCGTATGCTCCGAGCAGTCTCTTATACCCTTCTACATAGTCCAGGACCCATATTTCCGAAGCTCTCTTAGGGCTAACCCAGCAAACACACAACGTTGGCACAACGTTGTGTGGAAGTTGTGTGGTGTTTTTTTCACAACGTAACCTACACACAACGTTGTGACAACGTTGCTTTGCAACATTTATCTTATTTGTTCACGTATTCAAAATGAACTTATAAGAAAGGATATTATAATAACACATATAATATAAACATATGTATTTAGGATTTTCCAGCCCATCATCTTGACAGATTTTCACTGGTGTAATTCAAAGTTCTGCGAAACTGGGTCAGTGAGTGGCTCTATACATTCTCTCCCACGCCATTTTCTGCCAGCTTGCAGCGTTTTGTTTGAGAAGTTTTGTGGAATCTAGAACGCTGTTAAAAGATTATAACGGTAAGACAATTCATATGTGTTCATAGTTGGTGGTAGACTTTGTGTTATGTGCATCACATTTAAATAATAATTGTTCATATTGTCATTGTTTTTGGTTTTCACTGCACATTGCCGCCGTTTCTTTGTTCTTTTTGTAATATGACACCCCCAGCAGTTAGCCCCCCTTTTACCTTTGTCATTAGGCACTGGTTTGTGTGACCATAGATAACAACAAATTTCAATATGCACCTTCTGCATATTTTTTAAAACGCATTAAAGTTTGTTCACACTATGTATCTCGAACAATTCTGTTTATCGCAAGACTAATGTAGTGAACTGGTCTCTCTAACTCACTGTGCATTCAATGTAATCCACATGTGAAATGAATGTAAGTCTGCCCCTGAATCACATTAAAGGGACACAAACCGTTAGTATTTTAGATCAGAGAACTGAATGTCCTTCTAGTAACTGTAGTGACACTTATTGAGATGAAGTCGTCCAATTCAGAGCCACTTAACAAGCATTATCACAAGAATGACGGACAGGGTAATAAATGATCACTGTGATCACTGAATAAACAGAAAAGGGAGCAACAATTAAACTTCCTATCTGAGTTGTCCGTAGGTCCTACCGAGAAGTAGACATCTGGTATTACAGTCACAATCCTTTGGTGTTAGAGGGCAGACTGGTTATATGGTATTTTACGATTATCCCCATGTTCCGCTCATCCTTGTTACAAACATCACAAATGTCTGCTACAAATTAATAAACCTTACATCTGAGCTTGTTTTTTGTGTGTGGTGTAAATAAGCAAATTACATTGAATGATAATTAGATTATAAACATATGTTTACTAGTCCCTTAAACTTTGAATTACAGAGGTTATACTGTAAAAGGATTGAGGACCTTATACACAATATTTACAAACTTGCAAAGTTTACATTAGTGTTGCTCATTACATTACTTTGCTCACACAGTTAGAAGGGAGATACAAAATGACGTCTTTCTTTTACAGGTGAAATAGTTGGCGATGCTCAGACAGGAAACTGTGAAAGACAGTGAGAAAGATCCTTTTTTAATTGGTCAATCATGAGGTCGGGTCCAAAGTTTCCTTGAAAAGAATAAAGGAAAAAGGAGCTGGAGAATATGACCATCTGTACCACTATCATCAGTTAGTATTTATGTATGACTTGCTCAGATATCACTTCAAATAACAGTCGTAATAGTAACGTAAGTGACATTGTTCACAGTTAGCCGCAACTGTTTTAGAAGTTAATTCAATTTGTACCCCTGCAGATGTAATAACAATCGGTAATTAAGCTATTATCTATATTTCATCCAAGTATTATATTTACAGATGGAACTTTGCTTTCCCACCCAATACCTGACTGCAGAAGAGTGTAGGAGACGATGAGTGAAGCAATTAAACATTTCCCTTTCAATGATATAAATGGGAAGAGCTGCAAAGTAAGTATGACATGAATTTTTCAATTTAAATGTTTTTTTTTTACAAGAAATACATTCGTAATATGTTTGTTTAACTGATTTATCATAAACTATTTAAATCTCTAATGAAATAAAACATTTGTTATGTTTTGTACAGTTGTATGAAGGTAAAACAATATTTTAATGATAAGAAAATGATTAGGGGAACAAACAGGCTATTGCATTGAGTATTCAAAACATGTTTTGTTTGCAGGAGAAACCTGCGGAACAGTAAAGGGAAGAAAGTGCCAGCGACAAGGATTAGGAAAATGCCCTGCCATCGCGAACTGCACGACATCACAATGCCATGACATCATAACTATCTTGTCATGTCGACATGACATCACCACAGTGCTGTTTGAAGTTGTCATTTTCTTTAAAATGTATTAAAAAATTATGTTTGATGATAACACAAATTCCCTTTATGTTTTTATAGTGAGACTCTAAATAACCATATCCTATTGAACCTTATAAACCACTGTAAATAATGAAGCGAAAGTTTAGTCTAATTTAAACAGTATGATGTATAACCACTATGGGAAAGGGGTGATGGGTTTTTAATCACTTTGAATTGTGTTATTGGGAGCATTCATAACTAGTTGTGGATTGATACGATTGAATGCAGTATAATTTAAGAGAAATGTTTTTGTAAATGAAATAAAAGTTTGCGACTCTTCAACTTGTCCTTGTTTTAATAAAAAGAGATTCCATTGATTTAACTTTGACTAACAAGATTGTATACTGACACACTGTGAAAACTAAACAAAAGTTTTTTCTTTTCCGAAAAGCAACCTGAGGTTACCAGAAATGTACCAGTATGTAAAACATCAGTATTGAACTGATTTTGTTTGTTAAATATTGGAAGTTGTAACTTGCTTATGTTTGTTGTTTCTCTTTCAAAGTGTGTCAGTATATATGATTATGAAAGTGATGCCTGCATATAAAGAGAAGTATGAGGAATTCATCTTGGAACAGACTTGAAACTAGTTAGACTGACAAAGAGCCACTGTATGTACCACCCTCAAGGTTACACATTATTTTACCTGTGGTAGTACCTGATATACAGGTGCTAATAAATAATGAAAGTTGCATTCTAGTTGTGAGCAGGTATTTTCTCAACATTGTGTCCAGGTTGTGTGTAGGTTTTTTCACAACGTTGCACCCAGGTTGTGTGTAAGTTTCTTTACAACGTTATCTTACAACGTTGTCACAACGTCAACACAACCATACACTTTTACGTTGTCACAACGTTATTTTACAACGTTGTCACAACCAAATTACAACGTTGTCGCAACGTTGTCACAACGTTATTTTGTTTGCTGGGAAGATAGTGGTAGGTGCCATACATTAACATTGGCTTACGACTATCATAGCACTAAGACAGTCCGATTGAAATCGATCTTGTTCCGAGGAATAACATTTGCAAAATAAAGTATCTACCGGGATATGAACAGGTTCTGTAACTTCCTCGCCACAAGGTCTGAGGACACCCCGTATAGGCGTGTGTTCCGAACCAGTTTATCGGAGCCAAAGCCCACTCAAATAGCTGACTAATCACATCATAGTTTATAAACGGTCGCTGTTTTGAAAGCATTCGGAACAGACAAAAGGGTAGCTGTTTGGAGTTATCTGACCCTAGCTTCTCGCACCGAAAGCTTTTGTTAGACGTCTTGTGATTGGTTAACTGAATTGCGTCAGAACATGGGAGTCTACGGGCTGCTATCAGACGGTTTGGCGTGGAAACCTCCGAACGATATGAGTTCGTATCCCGGTAGATGCACTTATTTTGCCATTTTTTTCCGCAGAAAACCGTCGGTTTTAATCAGACTGAGCACTAAGACAGCTTCGAAAATATGAGCGCAGGACATTAAACATGGTGTTCGATTAATGACGAAACTGGAGGCGCTCCCACTTGACGTTGCGTTGCAGCACAGACAAAGTTTAACGCAAATATGTTCCGCAACAGAGATGAACAACCAGTTCATATTTGCGCTAAACTTGGCCTGTGGTTGCAGATAAAACTTCAAGCAACTGTACAAATAATAAAAATGTAGCCAGTCTATTGATGAAATGTTACAAAATATACTCATAGTAATAATGGTTGACACCCCCTAATGTTTAAAGGAATGAAATATTATATACACAACATTTCGTGTCAGTTTAGGTATATTTTTTTTATAAAACATGTTACTACTGGATGTCTTTTTGTGAATAGTGTCCTTGAGCATTTACTATTTGTCCACGTGTACTTTAAAATACCAAAGAAAGAGGAATATAAGAATAATGAAATTTATTCAAAAGAGTTCATTCCTTGTGTCTTGAGATGTTGGCATTGGTATATTGTTACAGTGTTTGAGTGTTCTCAATTTGGTTCTAATAAATAATGACAAATTGCACTTGAAAAAAGATTATTCTTCTGAACCCAAATATACACAAACTCTTTCAATGAGTCTCATTTGCACACAATACATACCTCGCAAGTATTATATAGTTTACATCATGTGTTCTGTGCCATTTGATTTCGAAAACACCATCATATCGAACAATATTAATAGTCCATGCATTTAATTTGCTGAAATATACTAGTCTAAAAAAACAGTTATATTGTTCATGCATGACGGCATACTTCATGAAACCTTCATTTTAACGAGTATTTATTGTACATGTCTAATATTCAATATTATAACAAAGCCTTGTACAATGTACACAATGTACAAGCTACCTATATACAACAACAACAAGAAGAAAATTAGTTCATTAAAGTGTCACACCTTTATACATACATAATATACATTATTTAAATACCTATCTGTTGACTAGACCTACTTTGCCTTACCTCCTAAGGGTAATGCTATTTCAACCTTAATACAGACGAACTTGAAGAGAGGAGAAGGGGTGCGTAAAATCCCTTATCCAAGGGCCGGTAAGTCTAGGTGGTCTCGTGCCGTCACTACCTGTTCATATCACTCTCCTAAAAGTTGCAGAGCAAGGCAGACGTGTTTTGTTCTGTGACTGGGGTTTTAGCGGCTTGTGTTGCTAACTTGCTATTTTTCTCTTGTTTGGTCAAGAGATACCCTCAACTTTATTCTTCGATAGTGCAGGTTGTGTTTGCAATCTGTTTTTCAAGTAGGTGTTAGTTTTCAAGGGGCCTTGTTGACATGTGCTAGCTAGCGACCACCCGGAGTAGGTGGATTGCATGCGCCGCACGTGCAGCTCGTGATTCTTTGTTTTCTCTCACCTGACTGTTGGGTGTTTGACTTGCGTAGGGTAAAGGAGCAGTGGTATCTCTCCTACGCGTGTGACTCGCTTCGCTTGCCATCCGCTTTCGCTTGTCATACGCCTTTCGTTCCGTTTACTAGTGCTACTGTTAGGTGTTTGTCTTGCGTATGGTAGAGGAGTAGTGGCATCTCTCCTAATCGTTTGACTTGCTTCGCTGGCCATTCGCTTTCACTTGTCATGCGCTTTTCGGTCTGTACTCTAGTGCTAACTGTGGGTTGTTGACTTGCGTACGGTAAAGGAGCAGTGGAATCACTCCTAATTCGCTTGTCATACGCCTGTCGGTCGTACTCTAGTGCTAACTGTTAGGTGTTTGTCTTGCGTATGGTAGAGGAGTATTGGTATCTCTCCTATTCGTTTGGCTTGCTTCGTTTGTCATTCGCTTTCGCTTGTCATACGCTTATCAGTCTGTACTTTAGGGAACTGTGGGTTTGACTTGCGTAGGGTAAAGGAGCAGTGGAATCTCTCCTACGCGGTTGGCTTGCTTCGCTTGTCATTCGCTTGTCGCTTGTCATACGCCTGCGGTCCGTACTCAAGTGCTTCGCGTCTCGCTTGGCTTCTCGCCTCGCCTGTCACTGGCTTCGCTAGTTGTTCGCCTAAGGTGAGTGACTAGCTTGGTTAAGGAGCAGTGGATACACTCCTCGTCAGTGACACGCGTTGCCCATTGCTAGCTTTCGCCTACCATTCGCCTTTGGCTTCGCCTTAGGTCGATTCTACGCGACTCATCCTTAGGGTGATTCGCTTTGGTTCAAGTGACTCGCTACGCCAGTCACTTAAGGTTTGGTTCACGCACGAGTGTTATGTGAATAAAGATTGAATTATCTTGTAAGTGTTTAGCCTAGTTTTTGGTTTGGCTTGTTCATCTTTGATTACCTTGGCGGGTGGTTACTTGATTTTGACTTTGTGCTCTTCGAGTTCAGAGTTTTTGTTTGCATATCGTCAGAGTTGTTGTGCTTTTGCTCCGCCGCTTGGGTGTTTCACGTGTGTGACTCACCTCGTCTACGCTACTCGTGTTTGTGCTACGCGGTGTAGGTGACTCGACTGTCTCTACCTTCGCTTACGTTACGCGTTTTATCGTTATCGTTCGCCATGTACTCCGCCTTCTGCACGAACTGCGGAGGCAGGAAGTCCGCCTCTAAGGATCCGCACTTGTTATGTAGAAAGTGCAAGGACCTTTGCGAAGAGGATTACCGTTGCGACGAGTGCGCTCCTCTCTCCGAATCGGAGTTCCACGCGTACGTTTCCGCCATACGCAAGTCGGTGGCCGATAGGGCTGCGTTTCAGAAGCGTGCGTCGTCAGCTCAACGTAGGGAGACGTCTCCCATTCGTCATCCGTCTCCGGTGGAGGATGTAGACATTGTCCTCACGGAACGGGCGGATGAATTCGACAGGGAATCGGACCTGTCCGAACCCGCTGGGGGGTCGAAGGATTTATGCTGCCCCCCTCCGCCGTCCTGTTCCGGTTCTCGTTCGCGGACTCACCCGTTGTCCCCTCCTTCGCCGGACAAACGGTTGTCTCCGCTTAGACTTAAGGTGGGCGGACCCACTACGCCCAAGAGCAAGAAGAAGAAGTCCAAGAAGGCTAGGTTTGACAAGGTCGATCCGTCCCTCCTTCTGGCATCCTTCAAGGATATGGTCTCTTCCTTGATCGATGCGCGTTTGGGTCCGCGGACCTTACCCACTCACACTACGACTACGCAACCGTGTGAGCCCTATGCGGATGACGTACCTCAGGGTGCGCGTTCCTCGTCCGCTAGGGCCTCCGCACCCGCGACTCCTTCGCGTACCCCTCGCACCCCTGCGCGGCGTGTCCACTTAGCCAAGTCAGCGTGACGGGTCCGCGCACGTCGGCGGCCAGGAGGGCTTCCTTTGGCCCTGATGGCGAGGTACCTCCCGCGAGTCTTGCCCTTCCACCTCATAGGCTCCTGTTGGAGGCCACCGAGGATATGGAGCAAGTCGTATCATCTGCGATGCCCAATCGTCTGCTTCCGCCTTTGGTGGTGCCGGTCAAGCGCAGACGGCGTCTGCCCTTGTATCCGGTCCCTTTTCAACTTGTTCCGCCTCCCCTTGATCAGGGTGCATCTCGGTTGTTTACCATCAACCTGCTTCACCGCGTGTCTGAGGCACAGTTCTCTCATCTTGACAGGGAGGCGCGTTCGGTGTTAGGCTTGGGGAACAACGTGGCTTTCACATGTCAGGCGATGCTGGCTTGTGCTAAGCAGGCGGGCATGGAGGCGGGGGACCCGGTGTTGTTCAAAGCGTTTGGTGATGTGGCTGCGGACCTTGCGCAGATCATGTTGTCAGCGTCGCGAATTTCATCGAGTATAACAGTACTTCGCAGAGACAATTTCCTCTACCGGTCAGGTCTCAACCCCGATCATAAGAACTTCCTTCGACATGCCCCTGCTCACGCTGAAACTCTGTTTGGTGGTCGTATCCCGGAGGTTTTGAGAGCACGACAGGAGGCCCAACAGCAAGACCTCACTAATCGGCTCGTCACGCAGAGGCAAACGACACCAAAGCGTCCGCAGACCAGTTTTCGTCAGGGGCAAGGCCAGGGCAGTGGCCAACCTTCCCCCAAGAAAGCGAAAACGGACTTTCGGCGGGGAGGTCGTGGCCGTGGATCCACGGGTCAGTCCCCCCAGTCCCCCGCAAAAGAAGTGGAGGAAGTGACTCTTGGTCACCCCCTCTGCTCCCTCCTCCACTCGTCCCGGTATCGGAGGGCTTGGTGGGGGGTCGGCTCCAAGATTTTGTCAGCAACTGGGTACAGTTAGGGTTAGACCCTTACGTGTGTCGGATTCTGGGTCAGGGGTTCCGCATTCCTGTCTCGTCTCCGCCGCCCCTCACCTGTACTCCAATGGAGCGTCCCTTAGCAGGGGACCGGCTCAAATTGACATTGGAACAGGTGGAGATATTAATCTCCAAACGGGCGGTGCAGGAGGTCCTGACCCCGCATCTAACGCCGGGGTTTTACTCCCCAGTGTTCGTAATACCCAAAAGGAACTCGAAAAAATGGCGGCTAATTCACGATTTGAGGGTGTTCAACCACTCCTTCCTCGTTTTCGACTCTTGACGCTTCCCTCAGTGATGCGGTCCTTGGAGCGCTCAGACTGCATGGTGTCTCTCGATCTACAGGATGCGTACCTGCACGTGCCGATTCACTATTGGGACCGCAGGTACCTCCGCTTCATCCTGGACGGCAGACATTTTCAGTGGTGCGTGCTCCCGTTCGGGATCTCGTCCGCCCCCTGGTTATTCACACGGGTGACTCAGCCCATCGTCCAATTCCTTCACCAATGCGACATTCAGTTCCTAATGTACTTGGACGATGGGATCGCTCACGACCGCTCCCCTGTCGTTCTCGAGGCGCAGCTCAGGTTCACGATGGACCTGTTCCGTCGTCTGGGGTGGCGAGTGAACTTAGAGAAGTCGGACTTGGTTCCGGCAACTCGTCTGAAGTTCCTAGGGGCTATCCTAGACACCCGGCTGTTCTGCGGGTTCGTCACGAGGGAGCGGATGGCTCGTTACGATCGCCTTATGGATCGCGCGCTCGACGCTTCGCTCTCCCTACGTCAGTGGCAAAGAGTGTTGGGGTTATTACCATCAGCTCAGGACCTGACCCGCAGGGGGAGGTTGTTCCTTCGCCCGTTACAGGTGTTCCTGAATCCCCACATCAGGGAGACGCGTTGTCGTCACGACATAGTCTTAACCCCAGACCTACATCGGTTCCTAGCTTGGTGGCGGGTAGACGAGAGTGTGTTCGCAGGCGTTCCACTTCGTCCTCGCCCCCCCTCAGCTCACCTGTTTGTAGACGCCTCCACCCAAGGGTGGGGGGCGCACATGAGTCACGAGCAGGTGGCGGGAGTTTGGTCCCCATCAGAGCGGAACCTACACATCAACGTCCTCGAGTTGGACGCAGTACGTCTTGCCATTCAGCACTGGCAGGTCCCCTTGAGGGGCCAGTGCATGCTAGTACACACGGACAGTTCGGCGGCTGCTTGGTCGATAAACAAGCAGGGGTCCACCAAGGCGCAGTCTCTGCTACGCGTGTCACTCCAGCTCTTCGAGTTGGTGGACGAGGTGGACCTGGACATTCGAGCGGTCCACTTTCCGGGTGCCAAAAACGTCTTGGCGGACGCGTTGTCACGTCCAGATGCCCCTCCCCCAACGGAGTGGCAACTGAATCCGGTGGTTTTCAGGGGGTTGTGTCTCCAGTTTGGCACCCCGCTGATAGATCTGTTCGCGACGTGTCTCAACCACCAATTGCCAACCTACATCTCCCCAGTGCCAGACCCGCTAGCGATGGGCTTAGACGCGCTCTCGTTAGGGTGGGAGGGGATGGACGCCTATGCTTTTCCGCCGCCGGCCATCCTTTCCCAAGTTGTAGCCAAGATAGGGGAAACTCGGATTCTTCATCTCCTGCTGGTCGCCCCTTGGTGGCCAGCCAGGCCGTGGTTCGTTCCTCTCCGTCGGCTCTGTCAGCAGGAACCGTTTCCGATTCAGATACAGAGGGATCTGCTCATCAGCAGGCCAAGCGGAAGGTTACACGAGAACCCTCAGGTGTTCTCCCTTCACGCTTGGCTTGTATTAAAAGAGGGTTAAGGAGTAGTGGATACTCTAAGTGCGTCGCCAACGCAATAGCTACCTCGCATAGGAAAACCACTAGGAAGCTCAATGATTTCCAGTGGCAGGCCTTCGCCTCTTTCTGTGCTCAGAGGGATTTCATTCCGGCAGAGGCTTCAGTGCCTCAGGTTGCGGAGTACTTGGTGTACCTTCGCAACACTAGACATCTTAAGGCGTCGTCAATTAACACCAACATGTCGGCCATCCTGTCGGTTCTCAGGAAGAGATCGCCAGGATTGGATGTGTCGGTCCTCAAGGGCCTAATTAAAACCTTCTGTTCGGTGGACGGCAGGTCCAGGCTTCGCCCACCTGAATGGGACTTAGCCATTGTGCTCAACCACCTGCGCTCCGATAGTTATGAACCGTTCTCCGACGTGCCTCTCCTCCCTCTCACCATCAAGGTCATTTTTCTGGTGGCCATGGCCTCTGCAGCGCGGATTTCAGAGATCCATGCGTTGCAGGCGGACCTGCTACGTTTTGAGGTCAGGGAGGGGGGCTCCGCCTCGCTGGGGTTGGCTCCTGATTTTGTCTGTAAGAACCAGGCAGCGGATGAAGCGGGACGTACGTTCTCTATCTCAGCTCTTGGTTCGGACTCAGATGAGGTGGATCTCTCTCTGTGTCCAGTAAGAGCCTTGAGGGTGTACACGCAGCGTACCCGCAGGCTGAGGGATGGCAGGCGTCATCTGTTCTTGCCTCACTCACCGAGGAGCACCAAGGAACTAGACAAGCGAGTGTTGGGGGTGTATCTAAGATCGGCGGTAATTGATGCGTACAAGGCCGCTGATTTGCTTCCGCCGTCGCGTTCCAATCCTCATGAGATCCGCGCAGTTTCAGCCACGATGGCGTATCACTGCAACATCGCGGTTTCGGATGTCATGGCAGGGTGTTTTTGGCGTTCATCAGAGGTTTTCGCCAACCATTACCTACGAGATGTCTCCACAGCTGATCTTGAAGGCATCTCTAGGCTGGGTCCACAGGTCTTCGCGCAGACGAAGGTGGTCCCCCCAACCAGACCAAGAAGGGGTCATCCTTCTTAGACGCTTTTGGGACTTATTGTAAATAACAGGGTTTACATTGCTTACTCTCGTGTCTGTTGGTTTTTTCTTTAACTTCATTTTAACCCCCCCCCCCCCCCCCCCCCTGTTGGGGTTGGGGGCGGTGTGTTGATCGGAAGTTGAGTGGCAGGGTTGTCTCTTCGATCCGCTTAGCGGTAGAGATGGTATCTCCCGGGCTGTGCCTTGTCCTCACCACAGGGTGGAGGACTCGTAGGTTAGCTTACACTCAGGGCTAGTCGCTGGTCTCGTCACTACCATGTATCTACTGACCCGCCTCCTTGCGGTGGGATTCTAGGCAAAGTAGGTCTAGTCAACAGATAGGTATTTAAATAATAGTACGTTTTTGATTAAACGTAATTATTTATACTTACCTGTTGACTAGACCTACGCTCTAGGCCCTCCCATCCTCCCCACTTGGTCTGTCTTGCCTTTGGGACTTTCGGAGAGTGATATGAACAGGTAGTGACGTCACGAGACCACCTAGACTTACCGGCCCTTGGATAAGGGATTTTACGCACCCCTTCTCCTCTCTTCAAGTTCGTCTGTATTAAGGTTGAAATAGCATTACCCTTAGGAGGTAAGGCAAAGTAGGTCTAGTCAACAGATAAGTATTTAAATAATTACGTTTAATCAAAAACGTACTATAATAAGGCATAAAATTATCACAGAAAATTAAAAAGCAAAGTCTAGCCTATGTAAGGTTATGAGACACTATAAAACATAAAATATTTCTTGTAAATAAATATAAATATTAAAATATTTTGGTCTCCTTTTCAACTTGTTGTAAGGAAAATTGCTTCCTCATCTCATCTGATATAAATTGTTTAAGCTTCTTATATATTCGCCATGTTTTAAACGCTCCACATTGTTGAAAAGACTTGTAAGCAAGTCGAAATGCGACGCATCCAGTCATCATTAAAATGATATCTACAGCAAGTGTCGTCAGAAGTATTATATATGGATGGCTATTCGGATGAGATGAAAGATTATCATTTCTTGATAATGAAATGGATAAACTAGAGGAATACAGGTCTTGTATATAGAAAGTATACATTTATAGTCCAATATAAATAAACTGTATCTATACATACATGTGCATATATGATGATGTAACCAATTCCAAAGCATATTGCATGTAGATGATAGACCATCTTTGTTGATAAGCCCTCATGCTTGAAAGCAGACCTCCACCAGAGAGACGTTAATCTAAGTTCTAAATTGCTCCAGTGAAGAACTGGTTGAAGGCATTCAAAACGCACTGCTTTCAATAAAGAGCTAGATAGTATGCAAGCATGCGTGCAGTTTTCAAAAATCTATTGAAATAGTTTAAAGGATTTTTTTAACTGATGTTATTCTAGTTGATGTATAAACCTATCCAGACAGGACAAACCAGTTTTGATTAGCATTTTTTAAAAAGGCCTACTGTGCATGTCAAACTTCTGTCAAATGCTGATATTAAACAGCTTTAGTTCCACACCATAGACTAATAAACAATAAGCTGGCCTTGATACACCGACACCTAGTCTGAGAGAAAACTGTTGCCTATGAGGCCCAAAAATATAAAATCTGTGAATCTAGAGAAATATATATTGAATTTTATTTCCCTAAAATTTAATGAGTCATCTTCACTGGTTATAAAATCAATTTCATAAAATGCAATTCAAAATGTCAACCATCGAGAATGGAAACCATAGTTTAAGCCAAAACAAATATATAGAAACAAGTTTCTGGTCTTTACAGGATGACAAAAAAAATAAGCGATGGTGCGATTTTTAATACATTTGTTTTCGAATGAAGAGATAAATTCCATTTTATACAAACTTCTCACCAGTTAAAAGCAAATTCAGACAATTATTTATATAAATAAAGCACAAACCCTCTTACATGTGTGTTATTATTCAAATGGTCAATAATAATAATAATCTCGCCCCTCACTACACAATCAAACTTACTGTCAAACAAGAAATCAGAAAGTTCGAAAAACAAATAAAGGGAACAATTGACTCAAGGCCTCACCACACCAACACAGCGCGCCCGCAGCAGAAAAATCGTGCATGTTGATTTGTGATTGTTAACCCACACCAACGCAGCGCGCTGACAGCGCGGCAGCAGCAAAATTTCTGAATCACAAAAAAAGTTATTTTTGCTGCGTGGCGCGTCAACGCCTCTGGGAATCCCCTACTTCTGACGTCATTTTCGTTCGTCATCAGAAACTCGTGTTGGACAAAATTCTTTGCTTCAATGCTCAAAATACATATCAATGAGGAGTTGCTAATCGTTGAAGTACAAAAACAACCATGGATATTTGACATAGATTCACCCAACTACAAAGATGTTGAGATGGCGAATAATTCATTGACCTAAATAACAAACAAATTTGAAGCAAGTGGTAAGTACATTTATTGATCAAACTACACAATTATTAATGTTAATGTGACAGTCGATCACTGGTCACTCAGCCTTTGCCACATCCATTCGCGAGAACGATTATAATTTAAAAACAAGATCTCATTGGTCACTTGTTCCTACTCGCTGCATTGACGCGCATTGACGCGCTGCGCTAGTCTGAAGTAAAACAACGCGTGCTACGCGCTGCGCTGCGTTGCTGGCGCGCTGTTTTGGTGTGGGGAGGCCTTAATGAATATTATATTAAAAAATATATACACATTTATGTTGTTATTTTTTAAAATATGTGAATGAATTAATGTATGCACTTTATTGTTGTTGGCAAAATTTGAAAACAGCACCAGCGATAATTCAAGACAGATCACAAGAAAAAAGAAAAAATATATCGCCAATAGCTTTGAAGCTTTTCGGGATTTCCTTGATTATTAACTAAGGGTGGGGATTTACAAAAAAAAATTCAAGTTATATATTGTTATTTTTCTCAATATGACTTAAAAAGACTTTTAAAATAGCTAAGAATGAGCCTCCAAAACTAAATACTCATTCTTGTCACCTACACCATGCAATAATACCCTGTACCGCCCAGTCCTTACTCCCATTTGTCTCCGATCTCCCCCCTTCGCTTTTCCTTAGTTGAAACAAATGGAGCTTGATCACTATGCAATGTAATGCATTGCGCAGTCCCCTCAGCTTTTCATTAAAAGTCTGTTCACACTGTGCCGAATTTGACAAAAGATGGAAACACGAAATAGAAAATGTTCAAATTCGTAGACAATTGCATTGCCATACGCCCATCGGGCCTCCCAGGCCTGATGAGCTCAAAAGGGAAGTCTCTTTTTTCGTTTTACTGCTAATAGAGTCTGAATGTCTCCACATGTAAACATGAATGTCATTATGACTACTGTTTCAAAAGTTGTAATACTTACCCACTCTTTTCTTCATGCAAACGCACAGTAAATGTATACCTTCACTCCCAAATGCAAATACACTCAATGTATACAGGTTTGACTATGAACGAGGTGTCGTCATGCGTCACAGCATTTTTAAATAATGTATAAATAAGTCACACATGATAAACTGGCAAAAGCAGCAACTGTTATCTGATAAAACTATTTTCCTAATGGGTAAAAGCTTCGTGCCTTTTGATTACTCACCCATGTAATAAGTGCTTTTTTAGTGTCCAACTATTTGGGCGTCTGATTCCTAGGGTTGCACTGTTCTCTTATAACATCTTCTTTGTACGAGTACTGAGGTCTTTGATAGGCATTCTAGAAGATGGAGAATGAAGAATTATTTAATGTGCGATTATTGAGATCAGAATTGTGCATCTCCTACTAATACCCCATATCTACTATAACAACTTTTAATTAAAGGTACATCCATTGTGTTGCTGGGGGTGAAATATTCAAAACGTTATAAATGGTGTTACCAAAAAGAGAAGTACCCAGTGTTACCGAAAACCACAATTTTGATGATAGTCGACTTAGTATATTGACGCTATGAAGGTAAAAGTAGTAATTTCTGATCGAAAACCAGACAATGCATTGCGATTTACGCTCGCCAATGAATCAAACGTAATTTCGGAATCTTATTTATAACAGACAAAATGATAAATTTGGGTGCATCATGTTTAATAGGTTATATAACTACTGTGCATGTAAATGGAACGTGCAGTTTACTGTCTGCACATGCATAATGATGTTACTCGATTTTAATAGGAAACTATGGCGATTGGGGATGAATGTGCAAGCTGAGTTAATTTATTTGCACTGTAAACAGCACATATGGTGTGTCGGGACGTATTAAAATCTAATAAAATCGTATGAAATACAATGGATGCACCTTTAAGAAAATCAGCTGAGGTGGAAACGTTTTGTACCATGCTTTATAGAGCGAGTTGCCAAGTGACAAGTACACATTCCATCTACACAGGTGTTAAGGACATTAGTTATTTATCCAGACAATCGAATACATGCATGCAGATGTTAGTCAGGAAATCGATGAACTAAGTCCCAGTTCAATGGCGCTGAAGCAAGCCGTTCTTACTTAAATAAAGTGCTCTCACAAAAAGGTAAATAAGTGTTACCAATCGCTAAATGACCCCTGAATCAATACAAAAAATTCTAAAACGAATCGACATGGTTCGGTTTGGCCATGCGAGTCCATTTCCCATCAAGTGATCGTCACGTGTTCACATTAAAATGGCCGCTTGAAGAAAGTTCAAGTGTTCTGACTGATGTAACGATACTCAAACACCCAGAGTATAGAGTTTTAAAGATGGCATCATGATTGAATGGTCAACCATTTTGATTTCTGAACTCTCATAATCGCATGAGACCTCCAAATCTACCTCTCACACTGGAGAGTTCCACACAAATGATTTATACATCGCATCATTTTCTTCGATTACGGATATGAGTCATTCTAAAAAAAAATACCGGACACAATTTTTTTTTTTAAATTATGTAATTTTTCAGAACTTTTTTTTCACAAATATGAAGACATATCATGAAGATATGAGACAAATATAAATGCGGGGCTTAATAAGCTATATTTAGTCTGGCCAATTAATTTAATTAGCTAGTGTGACCATGAGTGTCTTTCCTGTAACAGTTATATTTTGTGGTAAATTTTTTTTAATATACTGATTTTTTCAAATTATTCAAAACCATGTTAAAACCTTGTCTTTTAAGAAGAAGATGTATCATAACATGTGTTAATAATTTACTTAGGAATTAAAAATTAAAAGCGACCAATTGTTTGCCTAGGAAAACAGAATGCTCGATTAAATTTTCAAAACCGTTAGATTCCAAATAATTGACTTTGTTATAGCATATTTTAATGACATTGTCACATACTAATTAATTTTTTTTTTCAGGATATTGTCAACTATATATCATTGATATTTATGTAACTAATTAAGAAATAAATGATGTTACAGGAAAGACAACACTGTAATTGTAAAGACAGCCTATGTTACTGGACAGAAAAACAGAGAGAGAATCCCAGAATTCTCCTGATATCTCAAGACATTGCCAAATTGAGACACATGGAGTATTAATGGAATGACTCACAATAACACTTTAAGTAATGTGACTTTAACAACTTCAATTATATTAAAAATAATGTTACAGGAAAGACTGAAAATGTTACGAAAAAGACAATTAAAAAACGTTTAGCTATTTTAGATGAGATTGGATTGGTAATTTTGATCAAGCCAAGCAAAACGATAAATTTCAATCATAGCTTCACATCAACAATGAACTAGTTCATGACACGTTGTATTTATTTTCGGTATTGGTCACATTTTAATGTTTTGTTACAGTAAGACAATTCTGTGTTACTGGAAAGACATCAATGAACAAGTTGAAATGTAACTAAAGCTATGGTTGAAATGACATCTGGATAACGTCCTCTCTTGCCATATACATACTTTTTGGTAAGATAAAATAGATATGTAGTTTCAAAGATTTCATACAGGACAGACAGGACTTTCTATATTGTTATGTCGAACACTAACAAATTATCTACAAAGTTAAACTGAAGCATATTCATTCGAACACTGGAGGGACTAAATGATTGGACAATCAAACTTGATAAAACCTTTGAAAAAACAAACTCTGCAAAGAGCATAATATAACTCCATTTTAATGGTTAAACCAGTATAGCCTGCCATTGTAGTTTCCAGTGACCTGTTTCCTTGGCAATCAAGATCATCATGCTATATAACAGGAATTGAGGCTACCCAATATCTTACTGTAATATAAAAGTATATACCCCTCACCCCCTCCCCAACACAATGGTCTGAGAGGGGTGTGGATACTTTCATATACGTTATTTGCCGTATGATTTTGGGTATCCTTAATTTCCTGTGAATGGTACTGGTCCGCGAGATTATCGATCATACGTTGCAGATGTATCAATAGCATCATGTCCAATTAGACTGTCACAGCATGATTTCTCCCTTGAAATCCAAATAAAATCAATCTTATCTTATCTTGGGTACTACTGAACCCTATCTCGTCTAGTTCACGTTAGACAACATTTAGTCTATAAAGTTAATACTTATTCCACATTCATCAATGTTATTTTATTTATTTAAGCTTCAGTACTGTGTATTCACTTCATATAGATTTGCCCAAAAAAAATACCTGCACTATATTATAGGCCCTACTTTGAACACAGTCATGGGGTAGCTTAGAAGTCTTATCCAATGCAAAAGGTTCAATAGCAATGCTAAGTCTTTATTGTAACAACGAATGTCTTTGCTGTAACACTTTGTATATTGCTATCCTGCTTTTCGATAATAGAACATAATGCACATATCTGCTTAGATTCCCCCTGGGGTTGTTTCTACTATCAATCATCAGATTCATTATCTCAACATATCTTTTCTTTTTGTTTTAGTTGTGATAATCTTCCGCAGAGTCTTTGCTGTAACAATATCATGTCTTAACAGTAACATTTTCTAGTGTAAATGCGTGATACTTGGATCGCTGTGATGTCCTTAAGAAACATGAGGCATATTGCACATGAGGATGATGCATTATATTTAATAAATCTTTCTTAAAATTATTGTTATAAGAATTTAAACAAATAGAGATAAAATGTCTTTGCTGTAACAGCTCTGATCTTTAATGTAACAAGTCTTTTGTTACATGGAAAGACTGTTACATGAAAGACAATATCTCTTTACAAGTAAAATTAAAAACAGTGACTGATCTCTCTAGTTGACCAGACCTATAGTCTGGGTTGCTTTCAACAACCCAGATTGAATTTCAGACTCCTACTTCTTTCAAACTAGACATCATATGGGAAATAAGTGTTACAGGAAAGACATCGATCAAAAATACTCTCTTAATTCATACCTTGAAGTTAACTTTTTACAAAAAGTATGTGTCTGAATTCCAGAGCACATGGCTAGTTGTGTGACGCAAAATATAGCACCCACCATGACAGGACTTTTTCCTGGCATAAACTTAGGGATCATCTATGTATTCAAGATTATATGGCACTGTTACAGGAAAGACATGTTTTCCTGTGGCAAACCTAAGACAGGGTGAAAATAATATTAAACATAAGCCTAGATTGAGTTGATGCACATAAGAAGGGCTTAAATTGTTGTTACTTTCAACCACATGTGGAAATACTAATATTTAAATATTTATTTTCAAATGACAGACGTTTGAAATTGCATTTCTCTTCGCTGGAACATAGCAAATTCATTACTTTAAAATCTTATTAATCAAATTAATAGGGTGCATATTAACAAGTGAAAGTGTTGTTTTAGTCATATTAGATGTTTACATTTCTATTAAACATAAAAACAGCTCAATCCTGGCTGTTCTCGCTAAGTTAGACACCTTAGAATATGGAGGACAGGAATTGTCCACATAACCATTTTCTGTTGATACGGCTTATCGGGTGTGTAATTAGATGTTTTACCCTCTAATGTTACAATATATCATATAAACTGACTATCATGTGTTGACGTAGTTAGTAAACTCGTGCCTAGTTCACCGATGTGTTTACTGGCAGTGAAATCCTTTGGCGTAAAGGTGAAGACATGATGCCAGCAAACTAGGTCACATTGTTTAACCCACGTTTCTTGCAATGAGCACCCTGGAAATATATTAAACGGGGCAAAAGAAACTATACATGTAGCTACAACAAAGCAAGATAGTTTAAGATCGAGTGAAACCTATCTACTCGATGTCTCTACAAGTCAACATAAGTATTGTTTAAATTTTAGAAACATAATCTGTTCATGTTTCGAAAAAGACACCTTTTTAAAATCGTCGTTTCCAATATTCTTAAGGAAACTGAACTGTGGCATTTTGCTTGTCGTGTGACATCCTACAGTAATGATGTGTCATTGATTCAAAGTCCAAGAAGGTACACTTTGCCGACAACATCTTATATTAACACAATTTTCATATTTTATGAGTTTTTAACCTAGTGACAAACATCATGTCCAAACATCATTTTGAAATAGATATTTCATTACAAATATAAAAAGTAACTTAAGTAGCATACATGTAACTCTTTTCGAGATAAATCCTCATCACAGACCTTAAAGTTGTCTTTTTCAACAGCAATATTTTGCTTCTAACTCTGCTAAAAAGTGCGTATAGTTTCTTTTGCAGCTTAGTTTATTATCGGAACGATGAGGAAGGCGAGGTGAGGTGTTTTAAGGTTTAAAGTCGCTCTCAAAATTAGTTCACTTATATCGCGGTACCTAATATTATTATAGATAGAAAGCCCGCAAATTCGTATGGCTGTGAGGTGAAACCTACGATGTCCGACTGGAACTAGCAAAATATGGGTGATACTGCACTAAAATTCAGTGTAGCATTGCACGCAAACAGTTCTCCACAGCCACGTTACCAAGCGCCCTGGCGAGATTAAAACCCAATATATCTTGATACGAAACCGAACGCGCTAACCACTACGCTATCTCGCCCCCAAGCTGAGGTCAAACCTATAAGAAGAACGAGACGTTTCGTAGGGTGGTGTTTTTATAGAAAGAGACCATGTTGATAACACGTCATCGCATTTATTCCATGACTTTATTATTTATATAGATGTAGCAAGGTGACAGCTAAGTCTTGTTGAGGGTTGCACTTTTATTATGATGCATATGTATATGTGTGATATGAATATATGTTCTGCTCTATCTGCCCCTGACATTTAAATATTCCAGTCATTTCCACATGTTACATCTAGCAGGTGTGAACCAGAATTTCATTTCTGAAATAAAACCCTCATCGGTTAATGTTTTTAAATCAAGGATCCATGATGAAATTAGTTAACTAGTTAACTTGATTTTGGACATTTAAAAAAAAGCGATTGAGATAATTTGTTTGAATAAGGGGTGTGCCTTTGGTAACCATCCTTGCCATTTTAAGTGTTCATTTACGAATTTTTGCGAAAGTATCATTGTTTTTTGTCACAATAATCACTTATTTTCTAGTAGATTTAAAGGTGATTTCTAAATTTATACAGATTTTTCAATATGTTCTTGCAATGCCTAAAGACACTCTTATCTACAGACATCCATACATACCTGCATTCATAAATACGTACACCATACGCACGAACACAAACGCACAAGCAGATGCAACCACACATAATCGCGCACATATTTCTTTACAATCTTCTACCACAGCTCCTGTGCGAGGAAATGTCAAGGCTACAGCTACATGGTATGACCTAAGAAGCTCACAGCATGTGTCTAATGTTTATGGTAGCCTTAAAGCCACTGAAGCACGTCGTTCTTACTAAAGTACAGTGCTCACTCATTCATTTAACTTTGGAGTAACGACCGTCCTTTCTACAACTTTCCACACTTGGAAATGCGTTGTTTCTAAAACTGAAAGGCGTCTTCTTTCCACACTGTGGAAAGATCACCTTTCCACATTACACTTTTCCAAAACTGAGAACTTTCAATGAAGCGTGAATAAAATCTCATTATCTTTTCTGTTAGTGTTGTTGTATTTCTTAAAAGAAATAAGGAATCAGTGTTCAAAACACCGTTTCAACCCTTTTATGAAGATCTTAATTTATGTTTGTGCAAATTGGTATTCAAGTGAGAACTGTTAATCATTTATTGTAGTAATTATTGTTTTGTATCATTAGCTGAAGTGTTCGTGAAATCCTGTTTCAGGTTTCTGAAGCAACGTGACTTGTTTGTAATAGTGAAACATGTACTGTCAATACAATTTAACTGACAATTTCCTATTTCCTGAACATTAAGATTAAATCATTGTAATTTAAATGACTGAATTATGAAAGCAAGAAATAATAGATGAATAGAAAATTGAAATGAAATGGTCTACATTTCCATCTTTTTCATGCATTCCTTTTTTAATGGAAATGACTTGATTAAATCCTGACATGAACTACTTCAGTAAATTATTCACCATAATATTATACATTATTTTGTCAACTCAAAATTGTTTATTTCTAGCTGTAAATAGGTAAGTAAGTAATTGATATAAAATATGATACTCTTGCGTGAATACAAATGATATCAAGACCATCCTTACATATGGGCAACCTATGGTGAATCGAATAAAATCAGATATAATCAAAGCGACGGAATTTGCAAATGAATATTAACAAGTGACGAGTGGCTACTAATGGTTCTTTCTCCGTGACATTGAGTAAGTATAAACTGAAATTGAGTTCAGTTTCTTCAATATTGTGAATTGTTGTTAAGCAGTAATTATAGTTCAACGACAATCATGTTTTGACAACATAACCTGTCTCATTTATCATCATTGAATAATATTAAACATATAAATGTCTGAAGTTGAATATGAGGCCACACCTCATCATAGGCGTAAATTCCGATGGATTCGTTGGCATTCGTAGACATAAGTATTAAATGAATATTAAAAAAATGATTTACTAATAATTTACAATTTAAATTATATTTTGAAATAAACAAAATATACATATTAAATATAAAACAAGGTAAAATTAATATAACCATACATATATAGGTACACACATGATCAAACAGACATGTAAATGCAGAAATCCACAAAGAGTGTGAGTGACAGCGAGAGAAAGAGAAAGAGTTCATCATGAGTCACCTTCACAAAACTGCATATATAATTATGCTATCTACAAACCTTACAACATAATTAATGATGATATTCATAAATATTGAAAACAGATTAAAGATGATGTTTAGTAATATTTGATAATATTTACAAACATTTACAAAAAAGTAAAGATGACATTTCTGTTCACCCAGTGATACATTTCACTATTACTGTAATAGAAGACAAATATTGCAGAATGTATTGGTGTATAAGTTGTTATGGATAATTCCTATTAAATAATGAAGTTATAAAGACAATTATAATATGACATGTTACGGTTGCCACAGTAGACACTGTACAAACATAAACCTACAATGTACCTCACTTGGTGTAATCTAATAATGCCTACTAATTATATTTAGTCAAATTCTTAATTGCGGTTGATAGTTAGGCCTACGGACTACAACAACATAGATATAGGATATTATATGAGTGTCTATGTCATACTATGTTTACCACACGAGTGCCTGAATATAAGTATTTCCCGAGTGAAAGCGAGGGATATACCGATATTCAGGGACGAGTGTCGTAAACATAGTATGGCATAGACACGAATATAATATTCTGTTTATTACCGAAGTCGTGAAATTAATTAAAACACGCTAAAATACACTTTCAACCATAGGCTGGTGACCCGCCGTCGCGCATTTAGAATACAACGTCATAGACGAAACGTGACGTAATCAATCCTTACGTTCTATGCCATTCGTCCTGCCAGTTTCTCATTCAAGTGGGAGTGTACCACATCGGATATTAGCATAGGCACATACATGTAGGTACTGAATTTATTTATTTGTGGTGAATTTCGAATCTGAAGCTTTTGTAGTTTGGGAATTTAGATATGTTATCTATTGAAGCAAACCAATCTAATATAAATACATCTTTCATTCTTTGTTTGAGTTCACTGATAAATATTCATTAGATAAATATTCAGTCGTGAATAAGCAACTCGATTCACAACAACTTTATTACATCAAAAATCGAACTGACCCATAACCCTGTTCGTTACTACTGGGGTGGAACGACCCACGGAGAACTGGTTCGGTAACAGTTATCATGAATATGAAACTCGATTCACAACAACTTTATTACATCAATATCCACTATATTTATTGCATTAATACTGGGGCGAAGCGACCTAGGACGAAGCGACTCGGGGTGAACTCGTTTTGGTTCAAACTGACAACAACGACAGTCGATTAGCACAGGACGCTAAAGACGAATCAAAATAAGTCACAACACCGACAGAGAATTAGGCGTTAATCCGACTACAACCTAATTTCAATTCTTTTCTTGTTATAAATTACACTCACAGAGTATTTAATGTCAAAACATGTTACATGTTACACAAGTCAATCAACTTACATCACACATTGTCATACAAATACACATCGTTCTGAAACCTTTTAGTTACGGTTCTTGAAGTTAATCAAACAAACAACCTCCGTAGGTTCAACCAGCTATGACATTAAAATTGATGTTACCATGTTCTGCCGTTTTGATATGGCATTCTTTGCGGTTCTGACCGATATGTTCCTGTTACATAATGTTGCCGTAAGCAAATTAGTTGATAGATATAAGCTGAACCTGAAACTCACCTCTTTTTTTGTAAAAATTATCCGAAAGAACAATCCAAATGAAATACACTTATGAACACAAATTGTAACAATGTTCATGCACCATTGATGCTGAAATGGTGCTGAAATGTGTATGCTGTAAACAGCTTGCTCAAATGATTATATCGGATGTAAGCTGAAATGGATTTCATTGGTGTTTTACTTTACCCTCCGATTCCATTGGATAATTCAATAAAGTAAAATGTCTGTTACATTTGAAGCGATTCTATTGAAAGGTAATTAGTCACGGTCACGGAGTTATGTAGACTTACATATTCAATTTCATAAGAGAGAGAGAGAGAGAGAGAGAGAGAGAGAGAGAGAGAGAGAGAGAGAGAAAGAGAGAGAGAGAGAGAGAGAGAGAGGAGAGAGAGAGAGAGAGAGAGGAGAGAGAGAGAGAGAGAGAGAGAGAGAGAGAGAGAGAGAGAGAGAGAGAGAGAGAGAGCGAGAGACTGCTCTTAATAAAGGGCCATAACTTCGATTGTCCCAAATTTCAGAAGACAGAAGTGCCGTTTTCGGGATGGACGGACGGAATGACTGACAGATGACGGACAGACTGCACGGCAATAACACCCATAGGTTTCATACCGGGGTTAAAAAGCCTTTACGTTCTTAACTTATTAAAGCCCTTCCCCCTTGTTTAATAGACATTTCCAATTTAAAATATGCTAATCCATACATTTACGTTTCTAATATCTTACTTAAGCTATTAACAAGGTCTAAACGTAGGACATACCAAGAACGAAAATCTTATTCTTTATTCTTCTAAAATTTACAAGTAGTCACGATCTCTCAGTTAGAGCACAGTCAAATGCTTATGTCCAATCATATGATTGTATTGTGGTCACGTGGAGTACAATTATATCCCGATAGATGTACACTTGTGTGGTTGCGTTCGGGTAGCATGCTCATAAAACTGGATCACAGACGTTTATCAAAAACAACAAACAATGCCAACTGAGTGTTTTATTTGTGTTGAAAATACACAATAAAACACTTATCAGTTTAAACATTGAATTGCGGTGTTTCCTTTCCGAAGGATATATTCGCTTTCCTCGAGTGGGAGGTCTTCCATGTTCAGGACCTTGATATTCCCAAAAGATGAATATTAATACAATATTATACTTTTAAAAAGTACGGAGTAGAAGATTAAAGTTACCTTTCCTGTACTTGTCCGTCAACTTTCCACGATGAAGCCATTGTGTGAACTGATTCATTCTAAAAACCACTCAGTCATGAACTAAAATAGTATATAACAAACAAGCAGCTAGAGGCCCTGAAAAATTACTCCTGTGTAATCATCCTACATAAGTTGATGACATATTCCTTCCAGAATGGCTGTGTATCGACGTCATGGCGGGAGGGAATCATCAACCTCATCCGTAAACCATTGACCTACAGAGGTATCACATTAATATTGTCACCGAGCAAATTCTACTGCGACATTCTCAACAACAACCTAACGACATATACTGAAGGATCAAAGCTACTAGTCGATAAGCAAAACGGATTATGTAAAGAAAAAAACTGTTTCGATCATTTGTATAGCTTCTATAATATTGTGAACAGTAGGAAAACAGCTGGTCTTTCTACATATTCCTGTTTTATTTATATTGAAAAAAATTCAATGTCAATAGAGATTGTCTTTGGTACAAGTTGAGACGGCCAAGAGTCAATGACAAAACGATGAGTGCTATTCAATCAATATATAAAGACATCAACTATGTTGTAACAGTTAATTGCTGCACGCCGTGGTTCAATGTACCCAAAGGAGTTAAACAAGGATGTTTAATTACACCAACCCTATTCGCTTTATAGAAGAAGAAGACAAATATTTTATTTAAGTGTCACACAGCGTACATAAACTTCAGACTAGATATTATAAACGGTAAATATAGCACGCCGTCCGGCCAACAATGGCCTATGAGACACTAAAACACATTAAAATAGCTAAAAGGGCATTAAGCACTAAATGGTTAAAATATATCACAAATATCAACAGTTTTTTTTAAAAGCCTTAAGAGAGCAGTATAAGATTGATTTTAAGAAATTATGTATGTCCTGCGTCTAAACATAGCGCTTGTTGTAGCGGCAAGCGGTTGGGAGAGTTGGTGTGACTGCAAGAGAAATATGGCTTGATCTGTTGGAGAAAGATTTGTGAAAGATTGTGAATAGCTTGCGCTTTTAACCATAGCGGGGACCTGATATATACATAGATAACCTTGCAAGAAATTTAAAACTGCTGCCGTAGATATTGATGGATACAGCATTAGTATTTTACTATACGCGGAATATATCGTTCTGCTCGCTCCTACGGAAGAGGATCTACAAACTATGCTAAATACTGTCTATAGCTGGTGTAAAAAGTGGAATTTTGAATTTGACCAAGATAAATCAAACATTTCAGGCCATTATCGAGGAACCGATCAGTTTATGTTTTCAAATGTGGTGAAGCTGAGTTACAATATGCAAGCTCCTTATCTTGGGCTGTGATGGACGAACACGTAACCGTGAAACAAGCAGTCAGTGAGTTATCTACATAATCTTTATTGATTGAGAAAATTAATTCTCCTAGGAAAATGCTCCTCGAAAAGTCGTCAAATTTCAATTTGTGTTGTGCCCAAACTATCAACTTGTATATGATAACGTTATGTAGTGATTTGTCAAGGTTAACGTGTTAAACAGATTGCAAGAAACATATTACGAATAGGACGATTTCTGAAAGAGTTATGTCTCTAAAATCCCTTTTTCATAAAGTTCAATGTTAAGGAAATTGTTTGATATAGAACTGAGGTTGATAGATTCATAAAAACAACAGTGTTTCAGCTTCCAAATGATCTACACTATGTGTCTATATTGACGTTATTTCGAAGTAGATTTCTGAAGACGCATACCATCAAAAACCTCGAAAGTCGAAAAAAATTCATTTTTTTCGAAATAGCAAAAAAATATGTTATTACGGCCGAATTCCGCACTAGTCCTAATCGATCGGAAATGTTGTTGAAAATATCTTGATTAGTTTTCGAGATATTGAGATTTGTATATTCCTATTTCTCCCCTTTTGGAAGCTGAATGAATAATCGGGCTTCGCGGTGCACTAAGTTGGGTAACAAGCTATCATCCCTAAAAAATCGATCCAGCCGTTATTTCTTGGTGCAAAAGACACATTTTTGTACAAATAATGATAACGAAATATCGGATAAGAACAATAGGTCTACATGACTTTCGTCTTGAAGACCTAATAAAACAATTGAATTTGTCAAATGTTGGGCTTTTGTCCGGGTGAGCAAAAAAGCCCAGAGGTCTTATGTCCTAGGGGACTTTTGGTCCGTTGAAGGATTTGTCCTAGAATCATCTCCAAATTTTGATGTGGATGAGGAAGTTCTTTCTTCATCATGCTGAGGATGTTTACTAGTTTGTCCAGCAGTTCGTCGGATCGACCTCTATACCGACTCATGGTCGTCTTTGTAGAAGACAGCAAGGCTAAGTTCTTTTGTCTTTCTCCAAATTGCCTGGATGAAGAGGAAGAAACACCCCTTAACTTCTGCTGCTGAGAACTCCCTCTCTATTGCTCTGATGGCTGTCTGCTCTGTAACATGTTGAAATGATTGTGGAATCTCTGTAGGATTTCGTCGCAGGTGATCTGTTGTCTGTCAGGCGTCTGTATAAATTTGATAATAAATGACAAATTTGAGAAAACAATTATCTGCAAAAAAAACGTGACACAGCGCCTTTAATATGTTTGTATAACTATCGTGCACCCTTTTGAATGAAATTGTGTTTATTTCTTTACGAGATATATCCTCATCATTTAAATATATTTACTAACTGGTTGGATATTTGGGTTGTGTTCAGGGTAGTGAGTGTAGTGTGAACTGAAGGCTACATGTATCTCGTGCGGTGTAGTCCGTGCAATGAGGTCACGTGAGCAAGGTTATAAAAGGACGAATGCACGTGCGAAAGGCACTTGAAGTTCACGACCGACGGGGTAAGGACTATCCACCCTCCCACCCTGAATGGATCATACAGGGGTCGGAGTGACGGTAGGTGTGAGTTGAGGCCGCTGGGCCGAGAGCTGGGGCCGCTGGGCCGAGAGCTGGAGGCCGCTGGGCCTAGAGACGGTCGGGAGCCGCTTGGCCTGGAGACGGGGGTCGCTTGGGCTAGTGCTGTTTTTGTTTTTTTGGTTTTGAAAGGCTTATTTAGGTGAGATTATTGTTTAATTTGTCGCATTTGAAGTTTTAAATTGAGTGTTATTCCGTGTTCTGAAGTAATGATTTTTAGGTTTCAGTTAGTGAAGGATGTTTTCACTGACCGTTTGCTAGAAAATGCCGGACGAGGAATGGATGATACAGGTGATCTTGATCTTCACTTGACCAGCAGGCCAGTTCCAGTCTACCGATGGGTCTCCTGGTGCTTCGTCAGAGCTAACGCGTGTAATTGTACTCCGCTTCGGGCTGCCGTGAACACACCCAAATACAGATTTGTGTTGTTTGTAAATGTTTTATGTTCGGTTGAGTTTACGAATTAGAATATAACCTTGGTAAAACGATTGCGCTTGTGATAAATATCTGTTCTGTTTTATCTGCTCCTGACATCAAACTATTCCAATCAATTTCAAATGATATATTTATCCGTATTTTTTTCAAATGAATATGGGAGTATGTTTTAAATTGATCAAAGCTAAAAAATTCAAAGCTTTGAAACAACAGCTTAACAAACTTTCTTTTCTGAAAGATCAATAGACGCTATTTGAGTTGGTTAAATCCCATGATGACAACAGTTAGGTCGACATATGCCGTTAACGAACCTTTAACGCTTGACTGTTATATACACTGACGGGCAAAAGAAAGTATATGGATCAGTTATATTTATCATATGTATAATTTTCAAAGTCAAATATCTTGAGTTTTCGACGTCGTATTAAAAAACGGACTAGTTTGGGAAATTAGTCCAAAACATAAAATAAGTCAAAGAATACCTCTACGCGGTTTGAATTTTTTAAAATCAAAACTTAAAATTTAAATTTTGAAATTCGCCCAAATTAATTTTGATAAAACACAACTGTTCATCGACATATAACACATACTCTGTATGAAAATCAATAAATGTGCTTCGTCCTGCACACGTTTACAGCATTTTAAACATGGTAGGGGTCGTGTTGGTGTAAATTTCATTTCTTACCCCTGTCTATTTTAAATAATGATATTTTATTTAAAAAATAAAATAGTCACCAATTAAGTTATTCAAACTACTGCCGAAAGGTGTTATTGTATCGTGTCATAATCAAATGCATCTCATTTCTTTAAAATATTGAATTAATCGAAAACAAGTGAGTGTTATACTTTCTTTTGCCCGTCAGTTTAGTTCCCAAAACGAAGATAAAATGTTGCAGTTATTAATCCAGTGACCCTACCTCAGATCCGAGTTCGAATAAGTCATTTTGTAAAATTGTTAAATTATTATAATGCATTGTGATAGGCTAAGTAGATCGTTAATTTAATTGAGTGTTCATCTGTACCCGAACTATCACTAAAAGTAAGTGTATTTTCTTTGTAATAAGATAAATTCAGAAAGGGAGGTACTTCACAATTGACAATTTGGGTGTTTGAACATACATAAAATAAATTAGAGTTCAGATAGACGTACACAATTCTATCTTGTCAGTCGGCTTGCACTTGTTCCCCAGACAGGTGATTAATATGTATTTATTAATGTATTGGTAGGTTACTTACATTCAGCATGCTAGTGATGTCTGTACGATTGTTATGCATATATAACAAGATCATGATAAAGTCGATTAACTTAAATGTGACACTTTGTCTTTTGATATAGCAGAATGATCATTAATAAATCAGGAGATATGCAACACCCTTATGCAAAATATAACTGTTCGTATTCTGTTCATCGATATACTGTTTCTCTTACGTACACGTGTACATATGCTTATATCTTTTAGTTGTTGAATTTGGCCTACGAACCTCATATGTGGTGAGATATGAATGAAGAAATGGCATTAATGTGGGTGTTTCTTCTATTCTGTGGTAAGCCGTTACTTTCATTTGCATTTGTTATGGTGTAATCTACATTGACTTTATCACTTTTTTATACAAGTAATTACATGAATGTTGTGGGGTATTTGACATGACAGGACGGCTTGGGGTAAACACGCTTTTTTAATATAAAACATAAACCTGCAGGGTTTTAAACTTTGCCAAAACATCGCACCGGTAGTTTTGATTCACTGTTTAACCCTTTATTCAACCTTCTAGGCATATGACTTGATGTTTGAAACGACCTTTCTAAATCGTATCACCCAGTACGAGAGACTTACAACAATGTAAATCCTCAATAAAAGAGGATTTATTTATTTATTTATATATTTATCCCTATTGTAATTATTTATGTGTATAAATGTGATTTAATATATTTGTGTAATATTTAATTGCTGAGGAGTGTCCAGTTGGCTATACTTGGCCTAGCAACATGCAATATTTTATCTCTAAAAGTCAGTGTCAGATGGTGTATGTTGTACGACATTCGTCTTCTTCTCTTCAACAACGTGCTCAACTGCACGCCAATAAGAGGTTAGGGGTAATGATGTGACGACAAACATCGTTCATTTATCAATCTCAACTCGCTTGGAGTATGCAACCTTGCTTAAAATCAAGGCAATTTTATTGGTTGTGAGTCGAAAAGTAATCCCGTTTAACATCATGTATTTATTTTATCAACTGAATAGTTCAATCCAGATAGGGTTTTGTGACAGATATATGGTCTATTTTCCTACAGACCAATGGAGCTACGGTAAAATATTGTTAGTAGTTCAAGACGAATATATTGCTAATGGCAAGTATTCAACAATGTTTAGGATGTTTATGAGAAGGCCATGATATTTGTCTGTTGTAGATTATTTGGTTTTTAAGGCGTATTATCTTTGTTTTTACCTTGAATGTTCTAATACAGATACAGTTTAAGCCCCAAACAATGTGAAGACACTCAATACAAGTCAGCCTTTTGGCTCTTAAAGAAACAGGATCACACCTTAGACATATAGGTGCGCTAAGTCCAGGGCATTGTGTTCCGATGAGTTGTCAGTAGTTGCAGTAGCACGTATTTTCGCTTAAATAGGTCGATGACATGTATTTGAAAAATAAGTTCATCAATAGTAAAATACCCTTCCCTCTTCAGAAAATCAAGTTAGAAAATGAGTTTACATGGTTCTGTAAAGCCATGGGAATCGTTTTTGTCATTCGAGATAATAAAATGTGTTCATAATAAAAATGGTCGACATGCAATTTTGGCTTTCTATGCAACACCATTATTATCACTATGGATACTTGGTTTGTGTAATACAATGTTTTACCCTCTAAAATAAATATAAATCACAAAAACTATCATTTTAAATGGGAAATTTGAAAAAATAAAACGTGCTACTGCCCCTTTAAAATCTATATATATTGCATCTTCTGTTTCAGAAACTGTTTCTGCAGCAGAACTCAGCATTGCTCGGGGGAAGCCAACGGGTCAGGAAACTACCTTCGGAAATTTTACAAGTAACAGGGCTGTTGATGGAAACTATGCAAGGAATTTATTCTCAGGTGGAGGTGCACACACTAATTCAAACAACCCCTGGTGGACTGTTGATCTTGGAGGAGTTTACATGATCAATAATGTGGACATATACAACAGAAACATAATGAGAGGCAAGTTAAACATATACTGAATGAATAATAATAGTTCTTAACGTCAACCAGCGTTCTTATACGATACCAGTCTAATAATACTTCCCTTAATAAGAGCACTGCCTTGAGGTGAAAACAGCATGTCATCGTGCTTACACCTACTTTTGTCAATTACATCACCAAAAATGCCTTTGGTGGGGGCAAGTTAGAATATATATATATATATATATATATATATATATAGAAAAGAGTAAACATCAGATGGCTTTGACTGGATCAATCTTCTTTAATACGATGAGCTCATTTCGACCAGTATATCGGTCTTTTCAAGTACTTGAAAAGACCGATATACTGGTCGAAATGAGCTCATCGTATTAAAGACGATTGATCCAGTCAAACCCATCTGATGTTTACTCTTTTCTATATATAACCGTACTTCACGTGAGAAACGACTCATTTATATATATATATATATATAATGTATGTAAATACGCAGTTTTATTTCATGCTACTCTGAGTTTCACGCACGCATTATGCCTGAAGATCGCCACCACGGTGTGCGTGAAACTCAGAGTAGCATGAAATAAAACTGTGTATTTACATATATTGTATCTTTGCTCTACTTCACTGTATTGAGCTCTCTGCATAGTGAAAGAATAACACATGTTTATATATATATATATATATATATATATATATATATATATATATATATACTTCAGACGACACTTGCTGTAGATATCATTTTAATGATGACTGGATGCGTCTTTTCAACAGTGTCGAGCATTTTCAAGACTGCGAATATATAGGTAGCTTAAACAATGTACAATAGACTTTGATTGATTGATATGTGACAAGTGGTTAGCGTGATTAGCACAGGGTCAAGTATATATATATGTATAATGCTCTCCGGTTTATCTCTGGAAATCTGGTCGAGTCCGAAGTTTTTCATTATTTACATGCCCTGCATGAGTTCTCTGGAAATTTTCAGGTTAACATTATGTTTTTCAATTTTGGAAAACAAATTCCAATGGAATTTTTTTTCCCAATGGAATTTTTCCAAAGAATGTTTTTTTTTCCAATGGAAATATGTGCGAAATTGTGGTAGGATTAGTTACTGAAGACAGTTTTAATCATAATGAATTTATGAAATATTATAATTTATTGACTTTGGTGTAGTTTTCAATGATATGTTGATTTTAATAATATATATAGAGTTAGATGAAATATTGATTTTGGAAATATAATGTTTGTGACATGTTGACTTTTGAAACATTTACTGACTTTGGTGGACGTTTTACTTTGATAAAATAGTGAATCTGATGACATGTTGACTTTTAAAATATAGTTTGAGTTATGTGAATTGTTTACTTTTGAAATATTTATTGACTTTTGTGAAAGTAAACTTTAATAAAATGTAGACTTTGTAAAAGATATTTTGAATTTAGTGAAATGTTGACTTTGATCAAGTATTTATTTGGTGAAATGTTTACTTTTATTGACTTTTGTGAAAGTTTTATTTAAATAAAATGTTGACTTTGAAAAAAACAAATTTGAATTTAGTGAAATGTTGACTTTGATCACATATTGACTTTAGTGAAATGATGACTTTGAAAATATTTATTGACCTTTGCGAAACTTTATCTTATATAAAATGTTGACTTTGAAAAAGATATTTTGAATTTAGTGAAATGTTAACTATGATCAAGGAGTTATTTGGTGAAATGTCGACTTTGAAAATATTCATTGACTTTTGTGAAAGTTTAACTTAAATAAAATGTTGACTTTGAAAAAGATTTTTGTGAATTTAGTGAAATGTTGACTTTGATCACATATTGACTTTAGTGAAATGATGACTTTGAAAATATTTATTGACTTTTGCGAAAGTTTATCTTATATAAAATGTTGACTTTGGTGACATGTTTGTTTTGAAAAAGATATTTTGAATTTAGTGAAATTTGACCTTGGTCACATATTGACTTTGGTGAAATGATGACTTTGAAAATATTTATTGACTTTTGCGAAAGTTAATCTTATATAAAATGTTGACTTTGGTGACAATTGGTTTTGAAAAAGATATTTTGAATTTAGTGAAATTTGACCTTGGTCACATATTGACTTTAGTGAAATGTTGACTTTGGAAATATATCTTGACTTTTGTGAAAGTTTAAAATTATCAAGTGTCCTTCCCCTAAAACATATATTGAGATTATAGATATGTAGTATTTTTTAAAAAAGACGTTTCCACAATATACTCTCTTATAAAATATTCACTTTTGCGAAACGTTGACCCTTGGAATATTAATTGTGTTGATGAAGTTTCTATCTAATGACTTGTTTGAAGTTGAACACTAATGTCTGGCTAAAGGTGGATGTTAGACAGTATGTGTTAGGTCATTTGACTACGCTATTGCCCGCATTACATCAGTATACAGATACAGATATTTATAGCTAAAATGGATGGAATTATCATGAAACCGCCCTCTTGTTATCAGAAATGAGCGGGCTGCTGCAAATGATAACGGTCCTCTCAACGCTGACGACGGGCCATTATCACTATGTTTCTAAGTGACGTCACTTTAGAATCTCCTCTTGTAATTTAAACAAATATGGCGACCAAATGAGCGTGTCGACTCGAATATTTTAAAACGTTTTACATGTCTTTCTTTCAAAAAAGGACACGTAATTTTGCCAAATCATATCATAAACACGATGTGACAATACAACCGCACTGTTTTTAAGTGTTTTAAACAAAATAAAGAAGATTATCGTTCTCAGTCACCTCCGGTAGACCTTCAATGTTAGATTTAGGAAGCCTAAGTACGCATGCATCCTAAACTTGCTAAATATGTATAGTTCGTTGATATTCATTATTTTACTGGATGGTTATATAATAAAACACGGCTATGCATCAGTATGCTAATCAGTAGATATCCGCTCGGGTTTGTTACAACCGTGAAAGGCAAGCGACTATGTCGTCATTCTTCACTTGTGACGTCACAGTGCTTCTCGGCGGTTTTTGCTGTTTTTGCTGTCTTATGCAACTGTAATTGAAACTTGTTAGAGAATTCGGGTACAACGAACAAATTCCATCCATTTGAGCTAATAGGGGTAACGTTGTTTTTCAGGGCATTATCATTTGCAGAAGCCCTCGGTCTTTTTCAACTGCCCTCCTTCGTCGGGCAGTTAATTGAAGAAATTGGGCTTCTGCAAATGATAATGCCCTGAAAAACAACGTTACCCCTATAATAACGATAGAACAATTGCAATGTTATCATGCAATTGCGGTTTAAAGGATATATCAGACTTGTGTATTAACTTATTTGTTGCCGATATGTGTGCATTACATTGCAAAATTATCTGCGATCAGATGACATTCTCGACCATGAACTAATAATGCTTGGTAAAGTTATTGAGCATGTTTAGGTGGAACTTAACTAACGTAAATTATGTAACTTTAACATATCAGATAATTAATTTCTTTTGTTTTTGTTAAAGGCGAATAGTTAAAATATGCATAATATTATCTATGTAGGATTTAGGTCTTTGAAGGGCATTTAGAAGTGGTATACATAAGAACAGGAATATTTTCTGGATAACAACTTCTTTAAGGTGAAAATACACGACGTTTCGGAGTACATACTCACTCCTTCATCAGGTGGAATGTAAGGAAATAACAGTTGTTGCATTAAGTGCTTAATGTCGCCTTCGCCCGTTAGGCATTTCGGCAGACAGTGTCACATTGACACGCATGAGAGAATAGTTTTTCAGCAGGCTAGGGCCCTGGAAAGAGGGTTCCACCTAGGAACTCATTGGAAAGGTGTAACCGGGTGTGTCACGATCAAAGTAGGCAGTTCACTTTGATCAGGCAATTTCTATTTGGCCGTTTGAGTGATATTATTGTGCTGTTGTGTGGTACGTCCCTCTACTAGGCTGATCTTATTGACAATTTCTATTTCCCGGAGGTGCTAGTGTTTGGGCAGGGAAAAAGACCACAGTGCGGAGATGGTTAAGCATTGTGGTGAAACCTGCGAGCTTCGGCTGGAACTAGCTGACCAGGGGTGATACTACATTATTTTAATGTGGCATTGCACCCCACCTTACTGGCTGTTGATAAGGTTGCCGACCCCTGGTGGGAGTCGAACGAAGTGCTAACCACTGCACTATCCCGCCGGACCCGCAGCACATTGATATGTTTCTTTCATATATACTGACCAAGGTCACTTTTTAGGAGGAGGTTGGATAAGGGCTTGTAAATTTGTTGGTGTTGTGAGTGCGCCAGAAGTACCTTCGCTGACAATGTACTCCTCCCTGAGTGCTTTGCGGGCTATTTCGAACCTTTGACATTCCAGTAAGACGTGAGTGACACTGGCATGTGCGACAGTTTTGGTACAAGGAGCGTGTTGCACCGAGTCTAAGCCTGGTAATCATTGTGTCTAACTGCCTGTTGTGTTTCGAGTACATTGGTCCCGTTTTCACACTGGGGCGTAGACTATGAAGCCGTCAGCCTTTAGGACTTGTGTCCCATACCCTCTGCCACTTGTAAGTGATTGAATTTCTGATCATACCCTTGATTTCGCTTTTTGAATAAGGATAATCAGAAATGTGCTCAATCTCTAAACCCTGACTTGCCAATTTGTCTGCTCTTTCATTGCCTGGAATGTCTATGTGAGAAGGTATCCAGCACAGCTGTATCTCTTTTCCGTGAACATATTTGAGCTTGTGTAGGGAGTTCTAATATGTCACGTAGGGTATCTGGTCTACTTGCTGAGTTTTGTGTGGTCAGTGACTCCAGTGCACTAAGGGAATCAGTATTACTTTCCATGTGTCTCTTAAATCTCGAGAGATTCTGAGTGCATGGTGTATGGCCTCAAGCTCAGCTGTATATACAGACTGCTCATTGGGGATGCGCACTGAGATACTTTGGTATCGGATGTGCGTGTTGAGCTGATTAAGATGGCAGTTTTATTTCTCACTGGGTTCTTTGAGCCGTCATTATATATGTGTGCCGCGGACTCATAGAAACTGTCTATCCTGCTAAGTGCAAAGCTTCGTAGCAACAAAGGGTTCTCACTTTTTGGCACTTCCTTAGTGAGAGAGGTGGCGACATTTGGGGCTTGGAGTATCCACGGGGGTACCAAACCTGGTTTAAGACCTTCAGGGGGTTCTATAGTGTCACACTCGTGTTCTCGCCTTAGCAGTTGCACCCTCAACCCGCTTGGCATCATGGAGGGGTTTTTGCGTGCAAGTGCTACGAGGTTCTTACTGAAAGTGTCCCCCGTCCATATCTTTTTAACCAATGGATTAGTACTCCTACTCCAAAAGTTTAAGGTCAAGTGTTCATTCCTGAGATCAAGTGGGAGCTCCCCTGTTTCCACTAAGAGGGCATTGAGGGGGGTTCTGGGCATTGCTCCCGTCATCAATTTAAGAGCTTTGTATTGAAGCGAATCTAGTCGCTTCAGAGTCAATGGGGCAGCACTGTGGTAATCCTCACACCAATAATCTATTTTGCTTAGGATAAGGGACTTGTATAAGGAAAGCAACGTGTCACTGTTTGCTCCCAACGAAGTCCCTGAAACTGCTCGCATTACGTTCAGGTCGCCTTGACATCTTACTGCCACGTGGTCAATGTGTTTTGACCACGTAAGATGTTGGTCAAAGACGACACCGAGAAATTTCGCTTCTTTCTCGAATGCGACAGTCTTGCCCTTAAGTTAAAGCCTGGGTGGGCAGCTTACCTGGTTGCCTTTCCATCTGAATACAGCTCCCACTGTTTTTGCCGGAGAGATGATGAACCCCCATTTGTCACACCATTTTTCGACACGCTCGAGTGATTCCTGCAGCAATGTTCTAATTTTGGACATCTCTCGGTGTCTCACCCAAACTGCCCAATCATCAGCAAACTTTGAGGTGTTAATATATTTGCGTTCATGTACATGTTCAAAGAGATCGTCTATCATAATGTTGAAAAGTGTCGGGCTGATAATGGTTCCCTGAGGAGTGCCATTATCTAAACTGTGTCGCTCTGACAGTTGATCCCCAACCAACACTGATATTGATCCATTCTCAAGGAAACTTTGAACATAATTTGCCATGTTCCCTTTTATACAAACATTCTCAAGTTTAGAGAGGAGGCCATCATGCCATACCATGTCAAAAGCTTTGCTAAAATCAATAATGACAGCAGCTGGATATTCTTTTCTTAGTTGCGCAACCTCTATGTCATTTTCCAGGCGGTTTGACTAACTTCTCTGACTTTTTAAATTCAACAGAGAAGTTATCATTGCTACTGACAGAGGCCAAGTGTTTTGCTAACGTACTTGCTGTCTCTTTGATTGTTTTAACGCCAGATAATTTGGGAATGATCTGAGTCTTGCGTTCCTCTTATAGCATGTACCTTTTGCCAGACAGCCCTAGAGTTGGTTTTCTCATTTAACGTGCCATAGAATTCCTGCCAAGATTTTATCTTGGCTTTAGAAATTAATTCTTTGACTCGTTGCCTCGTCAGACATACTTCTCCTTTAGCAGATCGATCACGTTTAGCTCTGTTCAATGTTTTTTTCCTAAGTTTTCGCGCTCTGGCTATTTCCTGATTCCACCAAGGGACCGATTTTACTCTTCCCCCAATCCACCACCCCTATTGTCTCTGTCTTTTCGGTATGTTATATACCCAGGAATCTGAAACTTCGCACTCTTTTCCAATTTAGCCTCTTGTATAAGGATAATATTGGGTTTCAGAACCAGCTGTCTGACTAAGGCGTTGAGTTTGTAGCCGTTTGATCTAAGTCCATTGGCGTTCCATTGTATAAATTGCAGTGCCATGATGACTTATTTGAGCTTAAATTGACAGCTTAATAATTGCTTATTTAAGTTTGTGAGCCTTCTTCATATCACTGATTGAGCGCGGAAATGATAGGAAATTAGTGGCAAGTTCCCACATTAGTAGAAGTGTCTTGTCAAGTTCACTATCATCTTTTGTGCCTAGTTTGATTAAGGCAGCACAAAAAATTTGACCATTTTTGGGTCAAAATGGCCGTTCGCGCAGCTCTCAGTGTCATTTCTTACAGTCTGCCTTTGGACTGATTCCCTATTTTGTTTAGGCTTAGGCTTGCCCTGGCCTTTGCCTGCGTTACCTTTGCTAGTAGGTACGCCTGTGCTGATCGCCTTAGCACTGCTGGGGGTATCCCTAGCCTTGGGAGTCCCCTTATTTTGTTTTTTATTAGTGCTTTTAGCCTTAGCACTAGTATTGGTATCCACTGCCCTCTGTGAACCCTTGTTTGGTTTTTGGTCGCTAGCATTGACAAAATCTGGAGTGTTCATTGCCCGTTTTGAACCCCCTTTGGCCTGACTTGTGCTGGTCGCATTATCACTTGGGTTGGGTTTGGCCGCAGCTGCAGCCTTGCCCTTTCCTTTGGTGGTACGTTTTTTAGTCTTTTTTCGAACCACCAGTTCGAACCCATCAGTTTCATCTGTGTGTGACTGTTCACCTTTGTCACCCGTGCCGGTAACCTCTTTATTGAGGTTACGTTTTTTGTAAAGACTACTCCTGCAGTAACTGTAGAGTGACTAGAGGGCGGCAATTCCTCCAAGTCAGAATCCCGAACTGAAGAAAAAGTCGGGGTGGGTTTATTCAGGTCCCTTGGGTTTGGCTTTCCCCCATTTGTGGTCACCTTAGTTTCCACATCCCGATTAACAAAGGGTTTCACCTTAAGTAAACGGAAACCTGAATTCCCCCCTTTTCTTTTGTCATACTTACCATCGCCTTGGAAGGGGCTTTGGTAGTAGTCTTTGTTCCCTGGGGTGCTGTGAAGATCATCTCCTCTGTTTCGGTGAAGTTCATGTTCTTAGATTTACTCCCCATAATGGGAATACTAAGAATTACAAATGAAGGAAGTCCTCCTCTTGCAGTGATATCCTATCCTACAGCTCCACTGTCTCGGTGTGTGTGACCTCCTTTAGAAAAGTTCACTAAGAAATGTCCGAGATGAAAATCCGAGAAAATCCCTTTTGGTTCACTCCATGTAATGTCCGTTAGTAGTCCTCTTCAAAAAGTTTAAAAATTCACTCCCTGAATCAGTAGAAATAAATCAAACTGTCACACCATGTAATGTCCGTAGCTCCTCTGGTCAAGAAACAAGATGGCCGCCTCTGTTTACATCCTCAGCACTGAATTGCGCCTCAGCAGGAAATTACAGTCTGTGATTAAGTGTTTTACGTCGACTTCGTCTGTTAGGCATTTCGTCAGACGAGGGGTCCTCCCCCTGCATGGTCGCTTGATTGATCGGCGCGTGCCTTGATTGGCCTGTGACGTCAGGACCTGTCACGGAGGAGAGAGTCCTGAGGGGGTCCCGCCTAGGAACGCGTGGGTGGTGTTGGGGGGTACTCTGTCATGCCCGTCTAGTGGATTTTGATGAGCGGCCGTATGATGTTATCTACTTTTCCAAGATGCAAAATACTGCTGAAAAGTATTTCGTTTAGGACTTCTGCGTTGAAGCTGAAATATCCTGCCCCGATAGAAAAGTCCTCTTTTGAAAGTAATCTCTTGATCTTGTGTGGGGGAAGTTGAATCATCTTTTTCACTTTGGAATTGTTGTTAGTTATTTGTACCTTGTACGGTCCTCTCGGTACCTTCGCCGTAGGTAGAACAGTGAGTAGGTATCTTCGATCATCGGATGGTAGGTGAAGGGGATCTTTCCTAGTGAACTCACGGGTGCGGTTGATCACTAGTTCATCGAATTCCTTAATCTCTTGTTCAGTCTTTGGCTTGGGTAGAGGTTGAGAAGTTGTCAGGGGTAGGGGAGAGCTGAGTTCGACGGAACTTGTGGATGATTTTTGCCTTCTCCGTTTCCTAACTTGTATGAAAGGTCGTTGATCTGGGTCCACTGTGTTGGTGGTGTCCCGGGGGGGTGCGGCAGGAGTCGGTGTGGGTACAGTTCCCTCGTCCTCCTGTGATTCAGAGTCACTGTCTGAGCTGCTGCTTGTTGAACTGGAATCTGAAGAGGATTCCATTGGTTCCTCTACCTGAGTCGTAGAGGGTTGGGGGTGACATCTGGGTCCGCTGGGGGTAAGCCCTCACCCTCAGTGGAGATGTCAGGCCCTCCCGGGGGTACCTCCGTAGTGTCCGTGACATGGGCAGTGTCAGGCAACTGTGGATGGAATTCCGGGGCGGGCGGGTGGGCAGTGTGATTGGGAGGAGGGGGTGCGGGGGTACCCCGGGAACGTTGAGCGTTCCCGTTCGACCTCCGTCCCTTTCTCCTCCCGTAGTCGAACACTATAGTCACTGCTATTTTGTTGTCTTGAAGTCGTCCATTCGTGTAGAATGAATCGACCATGTATGACAAACATGGTCTTAGGGTATCCACAAGTGCTTTGGGAAGACACTTGTCTAAGGGAATTGAGTGATTCATGATTGAGAAGGTCGCTGGAGATTGAAAATTCTCGGGGTTGAGATAATTCCAATATGGCGGCCGTCTGCGCGCTTGAAAGACGTCTTGTCTTAATGAGCATTGAACATTGAATCGGAAATTACAAAATATGGTACATTTATATAGCATACAAAACAATGGCGAGGAAACTCAAAAAATCAGGGAGATTAACATGCATGAGAGTGGTATACAATGGGGATTTGTAATACAAACATGACGGGGTTGAAGCACGAGAATGGTATACAATGAGGATTTTCAATACAAACATGTTAAGTAGATAAACAATGGCCTGTAGGCTTTATTGAAGATGTAAATAAACACACATGATGAAACGAGGGAGGCCAATTGGCTTTATTGAAATTGTTAAACAAATAATAATTTCAGTTGATTGGGAGAGAGGCCAATTGTTGATGTTGGTGGCTTTGAAGTTGTTACATGGTGATTGGAGCTGATAGGTGTTTGTTGGTGGGGACTCCTTGGATAATTTGCTCCGACAGGAGTGGATGGAAGGTACTTGGATTTGGTTAGGTTCGGTTCTCCTCGGATATTTCCTCCGACAGGAGATAAGTTCTAGATGAGTGAATCCCAAGCACATGGTAGGAAGATGCCTTGATCGCGGTTTATTGCAGGTTGTTCCCTTCAAATGTCATTCGCTTCTTGGAGTTTTCTTTGGGAAATCTTCCTGTTCTCATGTAGGAAACACAATTGCTGACTTTTAAGAGATTCTCTTGTTGATGTAATTACAGGTGGCCGGAATGACCATTAACTAATTAGCATGTACCGACCCTCACTTCATTGTTTGTGTATCTCCTACCAGACTATTAAGGGTGGCCAACATTCCGACACGTTCAAATCTTCTTAAAGATCTAATGCACAAGTATTATATAACATGTGATCTTAGAAAGGCAGTAATGAAACTTCAGTTATCACGTACTGTAACAGATTGTTTAGTGACATCTTGACGTTGAAAATATATCTCGAGTTTGATAACATAATGACTTTGGGAATATTGATTGACGTAAAAGTTATCTTTTAATGATATATTAACTTTGGTGACATATTGACCTTGAGAATATATTTTGAGTTTACTGAATTGTTGACTTTCAAAAGACTGACTTTGGTGACATGTTGACTTTGAAATATTTGTTGGCGTAGTTGAAGTTGGAATTTAATGACATTTTGAAAACACTTATGTCTAGCTAAAGGAGCGCGTTTCTGACAGTAAGTGTTAGATCACTTGACTACGCTATTGCCTACAATACACCAGTCACCAAGTCTGGTGGTTTATACACAACTGATTGCAGGTTACAGATATTTGATATACCAGACTTGTGTATTTCCTAGCTATCAGAACATCCTGTCTGTAAACGAACTTGTCTTGGTATTACGTAACATGTGTATTCGGTCAACTAACCAATCACAGAAGTCTCAACTCGTTTAGGTCCACAGGTAATTAGTTACCGGTTCAACGCCTCTGACCTACCTCCTGGGTGAGCAGAAAACGCCAATAGAGTCAGAAGCCCCAATATTTTTAAAAAGCCTTTATTAAATGGATGAGTGAACAAAAAGCACAAGGTTGGTATCCATTACGGAAATGAAACAGTCAATTTCTTACCTTACTAAGTCTTGTTTTATTCGATTTAGAACATTTTTATTCATTGAATAACTAAAACAATACATACGTAAATACCTTCATGTATTTATGGCAGTGCTCAGTTGTCCCTAGCGTCAAAATACTGCTTTGCCCCGTTTGAACAATCGATTAGTTCGCCAATATTTTGCTCACTAATCTTATATATTTATTATTCGTTTTGTATCAATAATCAGTGTACTTTTAGAATTGTAGTGATGTAATGAATTCAGAATGTTTTTATTTGTTGCGTTATCAAATTCGCCAGTACCGTTTACAGTACAGTTTAATTAATTCGAAATCTTGAAACTAGTCTCCAATTTTGATCTTAGGATGACCCACTCACTGTTAGATTTGTTGACAGCAAGGAAGGGATGCATGCAAAGTCTACATTAAACATTTCCGTAGCCATCTGATCAGTTTACAATTTCGGCCGCTCTCTCAATACGATACACTGTTTATTCAAGACATCTTACGATTTTGACGGGTATTATTAATGAATAGCCATTTCACACAAGTGTCCTTGCCCTAAAAACATATATTGAGATTATAGTAGAGAAATGAAGAATATGTTATTTACGTGTCACATGCCAAACATAAATACTATTGACATATAAATCATGATCATAAAACAGCACCAAGCCCTTAGGCTAACGAGACACGATTTTCATTAAACTATATCAATTCACACGAGGATAAATATTTTACAGTTTTGTGTTACGACGAAGTTGATATTAAGCATTTTTTTAAATAGACGTTTCCACAATATACTCTCTGGTTTGCATTCAAATGAAATCTAAAATGAATATACAACTTTTCTTAAATCCCAGATAATAATGAGAATGTTCCTTTTATCAATATCAACAGAAAATACATTAAAATAGTAATAAAATCAATCATTTCAAAGTCAAAATATTAACAAATTCAAACTATGTTTTCAAAATCAACATTTCATGTAAGTTAAATTTTTCGTCATTCAATATTTCAAAAGTCAACATTTCACCAAATTTAGAGTCTATCTATTATTATACAAGTTAAAACATGATCAAACTCAGTTGTGTACACATCGTAATTCTTGGTGACGTGTGTATTGGGCAACAGCGCAGGTAAGTGATCTAATACTTACTGTTTGAAACATACACCATAAGCCAGACATTAGTTATCTATAAGTCAGAGTCAAAATGCCATTTAAATTGAACTTTCACCAAAGTCAATGCATATCCACTGAATGTTAACATTTCACCGAATTAAATGATTTTATTAAACTTTCAAATAATTATTAATAATGATTATTTCGAATATCATATTTTTTCCAAGTCAACATTTCATTCAAGTTAAAAGTCCTCAAAGTCATTGAATATTTCAAAAGTCAACATGTCACAAAAAAAAAAAATTTTCATATAAAAAAGACAACATTTCACCAAACGTAATATTTATTTAATAGTCAACTTTTCTTTAAAATCACATTTTTGTGTCAACTCAACATGTTGCCAAAGTCATGTCTTTTCCAGTGAACATATACTTTCATGTCAACCTATCATTTAAGTTGTACTTCATCAAAGTCAATAGATATTTCCAAAGTCAACCTTTCATAGTCATTCTATTTTTTTAAAGATAACATATCACCAAAGTTAAAATTCACCAGATTCAATTAATATTTCCAAGATCAACATTTCATGAAACCTTAATTCCAAACAAAGTAGATATTTTTAACAAAGTCATAATTCTATTATAATCATATTCATAATCTGAACCCTGGCATTCGAACCAAATTTCCATTGAGAAATTCAATGTAAAAATGTAAATAAAAAAAATATCACTACTCGTATTTCATTAATAACAATAATATGAGACATTCTGCTGCAGCTATGATAAATGCAATGACATTTTGCTGCAGCATTAAATAATGCCATGGCAGAATTAAGGTTAATGTTAAGTTGCATGAAAAATAATTATCAAATAATAATGTACATGCTTAGGTTGTTATAAAAATGTAATTTGATAAAAACAAAATGGGTTCGATAGCGATGAAATTTGAGCGTAACATCACGTAACTTTCGGGATCCGGCTGGACACTGCTCCCAATATACCTGTATAGTTTTCCTCCTAAATAATGACAACCTTATTCAATGGAGAGTTTCTATATTTCAGCCAATAAATAACTTTCAATACGGATTGAAATACGGACACGGATTGGACAGCTTATCCTCGGTTACCAATGGTTTTATATGTGCTCCGTTACTCTCCACTATATCACCCATGATCACTCTCTCTCATCCCTTGAAACCATGCAACAACTTGTCAAAAATGCAGTCGTATTACACAATCACTTGTCCCTTCTTCATTTTAATTTCAGACACAATTTTCACTCCAGTAAATCCACTAGCACATCTTTATCAAAACATTGAATCCCAGTGTAATATTCACAGCTCACAACCGACTTTCTGTACTACCAAAGCACGCGCTTTGAGACACGTCACACTGCTCTTATACTAACCGTGCAGGGCATGCATCCGATCAGACTTCATGGTAAATTACCGTATTTACTCAAAACCAAGTTAACGTTCTTCGCTAATTAAGCGCTTTGTTTCCATTTGTATGATTTTGTTTATCTTTCCTTTTTTTCATTATGTTAACTTCAACTGTTGTTCTCTCTGCTTCACCAAACTATGACACTGGTGTTGTTAAACTATTGTAAATAATGTCATATCTGTGTTTATCTATATTTGACTTGTTTGTCCTTCTATTTACCTCACGACTTCATGTCGTTTGTTCGTTTATTTTTTTCCCTTTTCTTCATTTTTGTTTGGTATTCTTCAGACAATTGTTTCATTACCACACGTTTGCTCTCAGATTTTAAAAATGTATCTCAAATGAAATCATTGCTATATTGTTCAAACTCAGCAGCTTTCCACCACCACCTATTAACACTTGTTTTCTTATACATGTCTATAGATGCCGGTTGATGTAGTTCAACATAGGTGCGTGGTGGGGTTATTTGTATTGCACATATCTTCCAAGTATTTTATTGAATTTTACTATGCCACCAGATCTCTATTGAGATTATTTATATACTCTGGATCTGTTCAACTAGGATTAATCATCTTATATTTATTAATATGCAGTGGTGATGTACAACCAAATCCAGGACCTTTAAACACAAATGTCCTTAACATCATTCATTTAAACGTTCGTAGTTTAAAGGATAAAGTTGACATAATTAGCGCTGAACTTGATGATTATGATGTCATATGTCTTTCTGAAACATGGCTCAACGATGAAATACATGATGATGTTTTATATATTCCTGGGTTTTCGCCCCCTTTTAGGAAAGATAGACCCACACGAGGGGGTGGGGTAGCCATTTATGTTAAAGACTGTTTAATTGTTAAAGTCGTAGACGATCTCTCCCTCCCTGGACTTGAAGCCATTTGGATTCAGCTAAATAACAAGAACAATAAACTATTAATTGGATGTTTTTATCGAGCTGATAGGAGTGCATTATATTGGAATTTGATCGAAGAATCGATCGGCAATGCTATCGATCTTGACATGGATACTATTATTTTAGGTGATTTTAATATGGATGGACTTACTGACAGTACAAAAATTAACTATTTAGAATCTCTCTTTGGACTTATTCAAGTAATTAAGGAAGCAACACGAATCACTGCCACGAGCTGTTCATTACTTGATCTTATATTTGTTTCTTGTCCACTAAGTGTCAGTTGTTCAGGAGTTCTTGATCCAATTTGCAGTGACCATTGTCCAGTGTACGTTAGCCTTCAATATTCTAAGCCAAAACAACAATGTCAGAAAAGAAGAATATTCAGCTATGATTTAATGGAAGTGGATAGCTTGAATAGATGTATTATGTCTTATGATTGGCAGATGCTCTTCCAAACTGATGATGTCGATAAAATTTCTCATACTTTCCTTAACTTGGTGACAGAATTAATCCAAACTTATATACCAAATAAAATAGTAACTATCAGGAAAAGTGACAAACCTTGGATAACAAGTAATGTTAGAAAACTGATTCGAAAGAGAAATAGACAACATAAAAAGGCTAAGAAAACGAATAACCAAGATGATTGGGCAATTTTTAGACAATTAAGAAATCATTCAGTTAGGAGTGTTAGATCAGCAAAAAATGCACATAACGCACAAATAGATGAACGAATAAATAAGGATATGGGCAGTAAAACATGGTGGAGACTGGTTAAGGAAACAGTAAAAAAAACAGAGAAAAGGCATTTTACACCTGTTACACATAATGACACACTATGCGACAACGAAATTGATGTTGCAAATGCTTTTAATGAATATTTTACAAGCCAATCTACAGTAGTAAATCCATTTCAAACCCTACCTCCATTAACTGAACAAACACATTCTAAATTAAGCGAAATTTTGTTAACACCGTGCGAAGTTATTGATTTGTTAAAATCTGTTAATATATCCAAAGCATCTGGCCCAGATGGAATCAGTAACAGGTTTATTAAAGCTACAGCTACCAGTTTATATATACCCCTTACACAATTATTTAACTTATCACTACAGAATTCGGTATTTCCTTCAGTCTGGAAACATGCATGGGTTACTCCCCTTTTCAAAAAAGGCGATAAGCACGCTTGTTCAAATTATAGACCAGTTGCTTTAACTAGTTGCTTAGCAAAAGTTTTTGAACGCTGCGTTTTTAAGTATGTGTACAACTATTTAAGAGATAACAACATCATTACTTCTTTTCAGTCAGGTTTTACTCAAGGTGATTCCACTTCATATCAGCTGACCTACTTGTACGATTTTATCTCCAAAGCCCTTGACACTGGTAAAGAAGTTAAAGCTGTTTTTCTTGACATCAGTAAAGCATTTGATAAAGTTTGGCATGAAGGTTTGATTTATAAATTGGAAAAAATAGGAATCTCAGGTTCGTTATTGAAATGGTTCAGGAGTTACTTGCAAGACCGTAAACAACAAGTTGTTATTAATGGTTATCAATCAGAATTCCGTAGTGTTAAGGCAGGAGTACCACAAGGCTCCGTTTTGGGCCCTTTATTATTTCTGATATACATTAATGATTTAGTTCTTAACCTTGATAGCAATATTCGTCTATTTGCTGATGATACATCTCTTTATATTATTGTTGACAACTCCAATAATACTGTATCTTTCCTCAATAACGACTTAGAAAAAATTGTCAAATGGGCTAGAGATTGGAACGTCGTTTTCAATGCTAGCAAAACGGAAAGTATTTTATTTTCACGTAAAAGAACACCTACTAAACTCCCGGATCTTGATATGAATAATGTTCCAATAAAAGAAGTTTCTCACCACAAGCACCTTGGCTTGACACTGCAAAGCAACTGTAATTGGAATGAGCACATAAGTGACATCATTAAGAAAGTATCACCAATGATCAATTGTTTTAGATCCCTGAAATATAGACTATCACGTAAAAGCTTAGATACCGTTTACAAACAATATATTCTTCCACTCTTTGCCTACTGTTCTCACATTTGGGACAACTGTAGCAAAGAACAAAGTAATTTGCTTGAAAAACTGCAACTTGATGCCCTACGCACAATATGTGGCGCTGTTCGCGGTACTAGTCATGAGAAATTATATTTTGAAACTAATTTTTATCCATTGATTGAAAGAAGATCTATTCAAAAGCTTAAGTTGATGCACAAAATTGTAAATAATAATACCCCGGCCTACTTGCGAAACTTAATCCCATTCAATTCACCAAATGTCAATTATACTCTGAGAAACTCGGGACACATTCGAAATATTTATTGCAAATCGACACTGTATGCTAGATCGTTTATACCTGACGTAATTAGAAAATGGAACGATTTACCTCAATCTACAAGCTCTGTTACTAACCATTCTGAATTTAAACGTTTAGTTTCTACCCGAAAAGGCGCATCATTTTTCTTTGACATAAACTTTGGTAATAGACACTGCCAAATAATGCATTCTCGCCTGAGGCTCGGGTGCAGCGACCTAAATTCCCATAAGTTTGATAGACACATATCATCAAACCGGACCTGCCCTTGCGGCCATTGGAAAGAAGACAATGTTCACTACTTTTTCACTTGTCCTTTATATGATGACTTACGTTTTTCACAGTACTTTTATCACCATGGATATGACTTGCATTCAATATTATATGGTAATCCTAATGTTGACTCTGAAACTAACAACAAAGTAATTTCCTCAGTTCATTATTTCATTCAATTTTCAAAACGATTCGACACGACTTAAAGAGTCCTTTATAAAGTTCAACAATCAAATACCATATAATACTCAATGAGCAAACGTGTGGTACCAACAATATTATTAGTATTTGTAATTGATCTGCGTAAAATATTATGTAACTATGTGTTCGGGAGCGGCATTGATATAAGCCTATTGAGCTTGTTTGCCAATCCCTTTTCTTTCTGAAATAAAATATGTTTAAACCATATCACCCATGGGAAATTTCATCAGAGAAATCTGTACTCAAATTACCCGCCCTTGGCCGGCGTGAGCCAATCAAACCGCCAATGACAATTCATATCACTTCGTTACAAAGCAAGCGAGGTCATTTTGTTAGCCATCCGTCACCATTTATCTCCCTTGACCATTTCCGTCTTATCGTATTGAGTATTTTCTTTGGTTACTGACTTGTATGATGTTTTGGGGGATATATTTATCCCACTTTAATTTGGAAGATAACCTTTTCTTAAACCTTGGCAGGAATTGTGCTACTGGAACAACCAATTCAATACAATTTAGTTCAAGTTTGTTTATGCACCAACAATTTAAAAGAGTGAGATTTATCAGGGATTGTGCATTATATTGAGAACAACTTTAGGTTTTCTTAACTGACGGACACCATTCACTCTGTTAGAATGGGTAAAATGCGTAAGTGCCAACAGTCATAGTCTTGTTGTACAACAAACAAATGCAAACTTTTAGTTTCCAATCTCATCCACGTCATCTGAGACAGCGAAAACTTTGATTCCGGCTTGCGCTGGAAACTCACTGCAACTTGAAATGTGACAATAAGTCTATATGATGAGTCATAACCTGAGACCTGAACATTAGCCATGATGAATGAAACGTTGTCGGTTATTTACCTCCATATATATAGAGGTTAGTCTAATTGTATTGTAATCCATTGTAAAATGGAACAGATTTCACATATCATCACCCAACGGTGAACACTTATCAGCTGCCAAGGTACAGGTTAATAAGTAGAAGGCAAACTGTGCTCACTCCAGGAACTGCTGACACGACCCCTTTCCTTAAAACAACACAGCTAATCCTAATCCCCTACAGGCTGCCTGCACAGTGAGAACAAATCGTTAAACTTTATCTGGGTTGGTTTTTATATATTTCCTTCTAATATTTATTATCGTCAAATATGTGATTTTAACGTCTCATAGGCCAGTCTGTGGCACGACGCACTTTTTTTATATAATTTTTCAATGTATTTGTATATGTATGTAACATGTTCTGGTGCATGTGACACTAAAACGTCTTCTCTTCCGTTGTATTCGATGTATTCAATTTAACACACAACAAAATCCCGAAATGTCACCCCCGTATATTAGGATATGGTAAAGTTTTTAAATAAAATATTCTAAACAAAGGGTGCTAAATTTGTGTATACAATACACTCCTCAGAATATGTAAATTAGAATAATTGATGTTACTAATGATTGCTTGAATGTGTTTATACAGCGGAGATAGACATGCCTTTGTTAATATTAGTTAATGATTATTGTAAATCTGTTACAGCACGTGAATTTAGGGGAGAAGAAGACAGCAAGGGTTCCAATTATTTTAATCCGTGACCTTGACTTTGGTTGTTACCTGATATTTCCTGTCTTCAAATGTAAATATTCAGTGTTGATGATTATGATTATGAGAATAACATTGTAATAACATTGGTAACTCTCAGCTGTGTTTTGTTTTATGTTCTCCGATTTCTTTGTTTCTTTTCACATGTTTTAAAAGAGGAAATGAAAAGAAATCCATTAAATGTCATGCCCCATGCCCATGTGAAATCTGTTATAGTACGTCAATAAACAATAAAGATATGTAATTCGAAGAGCTGCAAATACTGGAAAATAGCAAGAAAATAACTTAAAGTATATAACTTCAAAAGTGCCAAAATCGAGAGAGTTAAAATGTTACTAATTTGCAAAAATGTATAAACAACTTCCATATAGAACAAATCCGCAGACAAATTCCAGATGGAAAAATTCCAGATGGAAAAATTCCAGATGGAAAAATTCCAGATGGAAAAATTCCAGATGGAAAAATTCCAGATGGAAAAATTCCTTGAAAAAAATCCATGATAAAATTGCACGAAAAAATTCCATGGAAAAATTTCATGGAAAAATTTCATGGACTTTTTTTTTCAATATTGTAAAGTGAACTTTTTAACCTGAAAATATCGAAAGAAAATGTGTAAGGTGTGAACTTATGAAAAAAAACTTTGTTTTCCAAAATGTTTTAATAGCGACATATCTTTTTGGACTAAAACGGAAATCCAGAGATAATGAGGAAGACATTATATATATATATATTGGCCCTGTGTTTATCAAATTGACTCTGCTTACGAACACGCCATTTAGTTCAACAATTACCAGCTTACTGTTTACATTGATTGCCATAGTTTCTCCGAATGACCACGACCTGTTGTACTTTCAGCCTAAATATCGTCGTTTCACGTAAGGCTGGACATAACATCAGAACATCTATATGAAATCTAATATATTCGTACCGTGCAATTTTAACCATGAATCTGCAGTCGTTCATGTATTTCTGGATTCAAATCAAATTACGTTTTCTTTACTTGATATCATAATATAACCTTATTTTAATCAAACTATCGTGTATTTAAAGTCATCAGTTCATTGATGGATTTATAAGAATAATTTGTCATTTTGTTATCATATCTTTTGCAGAAAGATTGGACAATCTTTACGTAGAAGGATTTGTCAAGGAAGACCCTTATTTCTGCGACACACAAGGCAATATGTGTGGTTTCAACCAAGGTCCTTCTGGAGACATTGTCAGTCTGACTTGTCCCAACAACACCCTGGCAAGGTTCGTGAGAATCAGAGGACCTCCCCAAATGACATTGATAGAAGTTGATGTCTTCGGCCAACTTCGCACGATGAATAGTAAGTCCATGATATTTTATTTTTATAGCGACTGTCATCCAGATTAAACTTGTTGAAGTGGGCGGAGAAAAGATTTTGAGATTGCTTAAAAAAAGGTCTTTTGTTGGACAGTTTCTGATCTGAGTGGAAGGACGTTCCAAGGTTCTGGAGCAGCAAAGCTCTGAGCCATTAGCCCATCTTTGTTTTAGTTATGGGAACTTGAAGCAGTTTCTCGTCCGCTGATCTTGTTTGATGGTACAGCTGCATAATGTCCTTGATGTAGTTTGAAGAGTGTTAATCATTTATTGCAAATAAGTGATGGAGAGAGGGTGTTGAGAGAGATACGGCACTGTAAAGGTAGCCAGTGAAGCGAATGCATGACGGGAGTGATATAGTCTGTTCTCTTGTTCCTGTTCTCTTAGTCAGCATGCTCACAGCACTGTTCTACACTTGTTGCAGAAGCGTGAGGGCTAAGAGTATACTAAATACTATAACGGTTGATATCACCTACCGTATTCATCCTAATAAACGCCCCCCTAAGCCATTTTTGACTCAATGAAAATGACCCCTAAAGGCCACACTCCATACAGGCAGCGCGCAAGCGGCGCTGCGCGTCGCGTCATGACAAACTAAATAGATTTAGTTATTTTACGTTTATGTCCCTCCATTCAAGCAGCGCGTCAGCGTCAAAATTTCTGAATCGCGAAAAAAGCGATTTTTGCTGCTTGACGTGCTGACGCACCGGGGAATCCCCTCTTCCGATTGACAAGAAAACACCTATTTTTGGTAATTTTTAAAGAATATTAGACGTTTACGATGCCAAAGACAGACATTATTGAAATAAATGATGAATTATTTATCACTGATGTACAGAAACACCTACTCTAAGACAGCAGACATACATAGTACTGAAAAGGATTGACAATTGCCCTGGCTTGAAACATGATATATCTTATTCAAAATGTTCAAATTATGTGCATTTGATATAACATTTTAACAACAGGACCAAGACTGAATATTGCTATTAATTAGATCTAAAACCAGTTAATAATTATTTGTTTGTATTTGACATTATAATGTATCCATATACATGTATAATGTCCAAACCCTTATTAATTGACTGCAGCATTTGAATACTACACATACAACATTATTCTCTGTTTAGTCTAAATATTTGAGAAAACTCGATAAAGGGGTCGCCGTAATCATTTCACTGTTCGCACATTCTGGCTGCATATAAATAAAATATGATGGCAATGAAGAACATCAGTTTTATACTAAATTTATATTCAATAATTCACATATTCGGCTTCAAGATATCCTAGTTTAATAACTGCTAACACATCAGTTTAAAATTGTGTCAAATTGACATTATTTAAAATTTCAATTAATAAATTAAAATACACCTATTACATGGTTGATGTGGCTATTACTGTAAGAAACCCCATGTAAATGTTACTATATACATTGCACTGTAAGTTCAATGTGTTGTCAACCTACGACAGTTTCGAAAACATCATTGAAAGTTTTGCAATAAGACTGTTTTAACCAGTGTCTGACTGCTTCTTCTATTTTCACTAATGAGTGACAATAACTATTAGATTACAATACAGTATACTTCATAGGTTTCTACCTGCAAATGATTTGTTAGCAAAAATGAAATATAAAAACAAAAGAATATGTACATTTTGCAAATCTGAAAAAGAATCAATATTAAACTAAAATTAAATATTAAATGCCTGTTTTCAGAATCTGCATGTATGTTTATGTGTGTATTTAGGATGTGTATGTATTGAACTGTTTAAATGAATTGTAATGATGGAGATCCAAAAATTAAAAGTTATGAAAAAGAATTGTTAGATTAGAAATGAAGTTTATCAATGCTACCACAGGCTTGAATTTGTGTTATAATCTTGTTTTTGATTTCCCAAAATGATACCCCCCAATTATTATCCCTGTTCTCTTATCCTGTATGACGATGTCAGTGACATACCTGTGGTGAGTTTTGTATTTGACGCAGTAACGCGCTGCTCGAACAGAGGCACAAAGTCAACGCGCCGACGCACTGATACGCACAGCGCTGCTTGCGCGCTGCCTGTATGGAGTGTGGCCTTAACAAACGCCCCCCTTTTGTATTGACTTACCTTACTTAGACTAACTAATGTTTCACTGAAGAAGAGTTTTCAATCTTGCTATCAACCTCTTATGTCCAGTAAAGTGTAAGGTACATGGTATATCCAGTCCCCCGGCGACTGTCGAATGTCTGTAACGATCAGTCACTACACATTCTATACGACCGCCATGTTTTTAAGAAACAGGAAAATGTCTTGCTCAAATCTCTTGGAAGATGTCCCACAATTACATTTAACTCTTCTTTACATTTATTTGATACACTTATTTTGATTAAAACTCTGAATTAAAATCGATGATCCTTTTTTTTTGGACATCAACAGACATTTTTTTAAATAAACGCCCCCTTTTTAAGATTTGTTAAAGTCATTTTAATAAACGCCCCCTTTTTCCATTTTTTTAAACGCCCAGGGCTTCTATTACGGCGTATACGGTATCAACAATTGAGCACATGAGACACTGCAAGAGTTCCATGTTTTGTCAAAACGTATTTCGAGGGGATTCCTTGGTTATGTCTGAATGATGTAAATGCATGATTAAATCATATTGACTGTGTTTCAGTATGTTATTTGTTAGAACATTATGAAGAAGAGACATAATGAGACATGTAATGCAAACACGGTAATTTCCCCTCCAAGTTCTTTGTTAATGAAAATCAATGCTCGTATGGTCGCTTAAACAATCCTAACACTGCAATTAGCACACACGTTCATAAAATAGATAACGTTTAAAGTATTTGAACCCCGGACCTCTTGATCCGAAGCCCAACGGGCTAACCACTGCGCTATCCCGCCCACTCAAATAATTGTTGATTCTTGGTCCAGAGTTTCCACGTTGATCATTATTCAATTATAATTATTGATGATCAACTTCTAGTACGTTGTCTTAGTCTGGTAAACAGTCTGGACCTGTATTTTCGAAGCTGTCTTAGCACTAAGATAGTTGTAAGTCAATGTTAATGTATGGCACTTACGACTATCTTAGCGCTAAGAGAACTTAGACAATATAGGCTCTGGTCTCTTCTTCATTCACCAGGGGAGAAAGGTTGTGCTCTGTGATGGAAGTTTTCACTTCAAATAATGTTCTTATCTCCCTACTCATATCCTTGGAACAACAATCAATTAAGATAGCCATGGCCCCGGGTGGGCGGGCTCATTACAAGAGTAGGGGTGCATTATCATAGCTTAATTATTCAGCTTTGTTTAGTAGGCAAGTCGGGATGTAGGCGAATTTTGATATAGGCGATAAGAGATCAAACCAATGAACGGTTGAATTATCCCTCGTGGGATAATGGGAGACTATAAAAAGTAAACAAGTACATATAATAATACATTTTCTCATAAACATGAATACATTGTTACAATAGTGTGCAACAGAAGTAAGACTATGTTATGCCAGTGGTTTGAGACTGGCGCGAGTTTTACCTTGCTACGGAAGTTGAAGAAATATTTATTTTTGGTTAAAGCAAGACCCAACATTAATTATTTTGTTATATCAAAATCTCTACATTTTATGTCTTGAACTGGTAATCATAGAGGGTTTTTTTCTGTTCAAATGCAGAGTGTGACATTCCCATAAAAATGACACGGCTTCCTGGCCGAAAGCTTCTAACATCTCTGGTTGTCCTTGATGCCGCCCGCAACCCCAACGACTGTGTGACCTCCTGCTTCCGTCGTGGACTCTGCAGTGTCTTCAACTTCAACGTCCTGGACGGCTCCTGTGTCGTCACCACACACCCCGTCACAGACGAGGATCTCACAGCCGATGACAACTGGGATGTGTATTACGCCTGCTGAGCTATCAATCTCTAAGCATCAATTAGTAGATTACATTAAAGGAGTGTAATCCTTCCTCAAAATTGACATGAGAATGACTTCAAAGCTCCAAGGCAAAGCTTGTGAAAGATGCTGATCTCAACAGACTTTAATCCCCTATTGTTCATGCATTGGGAAAATATCGTCTCTTTAAAAATCATTTAGGAAGTTCTACTTATGTTAGCTCAGTTAATGACAGGGCCCATAGAAGTTACTTAGAAAAATTTAGACGTGACACACTCTCCTTAGAGGTAAAACTTTGCCGGTTCAACAAACCGAAAACTCCCTTAGAACAACGTATATTATGTATATTATGTAAATCTTCTAGGTTTGAGGACGAGGCGCACTTTTTAATAGATTGTAATTTATATTCTGACTTAAGAATTTCCCTTTTAAATCTCGCCCATGTTAAACATCCAATTTTCAGTCAATTATCTACTTCAGAACAAATGCTACATTGTATGTATGATGCAGTGCGATGATTTATCAAATAACGTAGCAGCCCTAACTTCAAATATGTATTAACGTAGATTATTCTCTCCTACCTGAAGTGATATTTAAGCTTAACATTTTACCAGATATTTTAAGATGGTGTATATATTTTGTTCTTTTATGTACACTTTTTTTCTCACTTGCAGTGCTTTTATCATTATTACAATTCATGACTTTGGTGTATAATAGGCCTAAGTTGGCCGGGCGATTGTAGTCTGTACACATGTATGCAACAACTGTATATCGCTAGACACCTGAATAAAATAATGTTCTTCTTCCTCTTCTTCTTTTCCTTCTTCTTCTTCATTATCCCGCTTCAGTAAGTTTGAATAGGGTAGTCGGCCGTCCGGCAATCTGGGAACCCGCCATCTCGACACTGATGGTAATTGGCATATACGCAATTCAGGCTGAAAGAGCTTCAAATTCATTGACCGTTTTTATATTAAACAGCAAATAATGTCGTTCACTAGGTTATTAAAGATAGTTGCATACATGCAAATATCACGGGGAAAATATAAGTTTACTGCTCAATGGGCGAAATTAACCCCTTATGATCATGTCTGTTTCTTCTTCTGTTTCTTTTTCTCCTTCTGTTTCTTCTTCTTTTTCTTCACTTTCTTCCAGATCTGTTTCTTCTTCTGCTGTTTCTTCTTCTTCTTCTCCTCTTCTTTTTCGTCGTCTTCTACTCCTTTTCTGTTTTTCTTCTTCTTATTCCGCTCCAATTTCTACTTCTTAAATATATTGAAATTAGACTCATGTGGCTTAACCCCACCATATACATTTGTTTTAGATCTCTTTTTATTGACTTAGGACTATCTTTTGTGAGAAAATCTTGCCACCCACCTTTAACGGTTGATTATAGAGTGGTATAAGTGTCTGTCTGTAAAAGATCCGCGTGTCGACTTACATATGTAATCTTTCACTGTCACGATCATCAATTAAGCATTGCAATAGCAGCGACTTTTGTCTGTGGACGGAAGTTTCAGGTTACGTTCAAGCCATTTGGAGATTAAATAATTTATGACCACACAACGCAACTTACCGCTTTGTCAATGCACATTGTGTATAGGACAATTCAATCAATTAATGGAAACTCGAGATACATAATAAATAGTATTGAAAAAGTGAGGGACACATTACCCAGTGTCATAATTAACATGTGTATACTAGTTCAGACAGACAGATATCTTATAAGTCTCACAGCATACACAGTTATATTTGCAAAAGAAACTAAGCAAAATATAATTATGATGCAGTGCGATGATTTATCAAATAACGTAGCAGCCCTAACTTCAAATATGTATAAACGTAGATTATTCTCTCCTACCTGAACTGATATTTAAGCTTAACATTTTACCAGATATTTTAAGATGGTGTATATATTTTGTTCTTTTATGTACACTTTTTTTCTCACTTGCAGTGCTTTTATCATTATTACAATTCATGACTTTGGTGTATAATAGGCCCAAGTTGGCCGGGCGATTGTATTCTGTACACATGTATGCTTAACAACTGTATATCGCTAGACACCTGAATAAAATAATTTCCTTCTTCTTCTTCGTCTTCTTTATCCACTTCAGTAAGTTTGAATAGGGTAGTCGGCCGTCCGGCAATCTGGGAACCCGCCATCTCGACACTGATGGTAATTGGCATATACGCAATTCAGGCTGAGAGAGCCTCAAATTCATTGACCGTTTTTATATTAAACAGCAAATAATGTTGTTCACTAGGTTATTAAAGATAGTTGCATACATGCAAATATCACGGGAAAAATATAAGTTTACTGCTCAATGGGCGAAATTTACACCTTATGATCATGTCTGTTTCTTCTTCTGTTTCTTTTTCTTTTCTGTTTCTTCTATTTCTTTTCTGTTTCTTCTTCTGTTTCTGCTTCTTCTTCTGTTTCTTATTCTTTTTCTTCACTTTCTTCTAGATCTGTTTCTTCTTCTGCTGTTTCTTCTTCTGTTGTTTCTTCTTCTTCTCTTCTTTTTCGTCGTATTCTACTCCTTTTCTGTTTTTCTTCTTCTTATTCCGCTCCAACTTCTTCTTCTTAAATATATTGAAAATAGACTCCTGTGGCTTAACCCCACCATGTACATTTGTTTTAGATCTCTTTTTATTGACTAAGGACTATCTTTTTGTGAGAAAATCCTGCCACAGCACCTTTAACGGTTGATTATAGAGTGGTAAAAGTGTCTGTCTGTAAAAGATCCGCGTGTCGACTTACATATGTAATCTTTCACTGTCAAGGTTTCAAGGTTTCAAGGTTTTTATTAACTCAATTCCACCTTCGGTGGTACATGAGCATAATACATTCACATTTATATACAGAATAAATTCATCAAGATGGCGTCACGATCATCAATTAAGCATTGCAATAGCAGCGACTTTTGTCTGTGGACGGAAGTTTCAGGTTACGTTCAAGCCATTTGGAGATTAAATAATTTATGACCACACAACGCAACTTACCGCTTTGTCAATGCACATTTTGTATAGGACAATTCAATCAATTAATGGAACTTCGAGATACATAATAAATAGTATTGAAAAAGTGAGAGACACATTATCCAGTGTCACAATTAACATGTGTATACTAGTACAGACAGACATATATCTTATAAGTCTCACAGCATACACAGTTATATTTGCAAAAGAAACTAAGTAAAATATATATAATGATGAACCATCCCTCGTAGGATAAAAAGTAAACAAATATATATGAGAATATATTTTCTTCTAAAACACATTCTGAAGTATAACTATAAAGAAAACCTGACCTAGGGAATGATTTACCTTGCGTGAAACACCTCATTTACATATGACACTCGAATATATGTGAATGGGTGATTCATCTCCAAATGTATTCTTCAGCGAAGCTGATGAATCATTAGGCACTTGCATCGTTGCATGTTGGACAGACAGTCAGACAGATTGTTTATTTACGTCTATGTAGATATTGTAACTCTTCAAGGGTTGAGACGCACTTTTTAATAGATTTTAATTTATATTCTGACTTAAGAATTTCCCTTTAAATCTCGCCCATGTTAAAAATCCAACTTTCAGTCAATTATCTACTTCAGAACAAATGCTACATTGTATTTATGATGCAGTGCGATTTTTTTTTAATAACGTAGCTGCTCTAATTTCAAATATGTATAAACATAGATTAGTCACTCCTACCTGAACTGCTATTTTAGCTTAACATTTGACCAGATATTTTAAGATGGAGTATATATTTTGTTCTTTTATGTTTACTTTTTTAGCGCTGACAGTGCTTTTATCAATGTTACATTTAATGATTTTGGTGTCTAATAGGCCCAAGTTGGCCGGGCGATTGTATTTTGTACACGTGTATGCTTAACAAATGTATATCGCAAGACACCTGAATAAAATAATGTTCTTCTTTCATCTTCTTCTTCATCTCCAAATGTATTCATCATTAGGCCCTTTCATTGTTGCATGTTGGACAGACAGACAGATTGTTTGTTTACGTCTCACCTCACAATGGTACATAAGATATATATATATATATATATATATATATATACATTGTACAACATTAAACGTGCCACTCCTTTTTGGAGTTACCAGAGACGAAAAAGTTGGAATGTTCAGAAAAGATTACAAATATATATTAAAAAGTACAGTAAATATTTTATATATATTAAAGAGGCATTATAAATATAAAATGCACACATATAAAAATAACAAAAGGCTAAAGAGTAAATAAAATATATTTGCGTAGATTTAAAATTGCGTTGCAGGTTGTAGCACTTGCATGTACAATACTTGGGCTGGCCAGGATAAAACATGTTTTAACATCACCATTCTGTTGCTTAAAATCAGGTCAAACATCTGAGATAATCATTGTCCGAGAAAACTTTTTTTTTTAAGATGTTGATCAGTGACACCCCCTTTAGGCATACCACGAACGGCAGATATCATTATTACGTCGGTAACAGATTTCACCATAGAGACTCATGATGACAGATCTGCTTCAGATTAGTTATAAATCCCTTGGACACTGTTTTATTGGATGACATGATTATAATTAATCAACGTTCTTTGAACAAAATATGGTATATTTATATAGCAAACAAAACAATCGTGAGGAAACTCGCTACGACCTATCAACACAAGGATCAAGGAACACCAAGCGTCACTCAACAAACTTGACCAGAAATCCGCCCTATCTGAGCATCACATCATCGTTTGGGAAGCTATCAAAGTCCTGTCAACCAACAGCAAGAACTGACGCAAAAGAAAACTTCAAAAAGCGATTGACATTCGAAGGGAACAACCTGCAATAAACCGCGATCAAGGCATCTTACTACCATGTGCGTGGGATTCACTCATCTAGAACTTCTATCTCCTGTCAGAGGAAATATCCGAGGAGAACCAACCAAACCAAATCCAAGTATCCCTACCTTCCATCCACTCCTGTTGAAGCAAATTATCCGAGGAGTCCCCCACCAATCAACACCTATCAGCTCCAATCACCATGCAACAACTTCAAAGCCATCCACATCAACAATTGGCCTCTCTTCCAATCAACTATAATTATTATTTGTTTAACAATATCAATAAAGCCAATTGGCCTCCCTCGTTTCATCATGTGTGTTAATGTATATCTTCAATAAAGCCTACATGCCATTGTTTGTTTATCTAATTAATGTTTGTATTGCAAATCCTCATCATTCTCATACTTCATCTCCATCATGTTTGTATTACAAATCCCCATTGTATACCATTCTCATGTAAGTTAATCCTCCCCTGATTGAGTTTCCACACCATTGTTTTGTTTGCTATATAAATGTACCATATTTTGTTATTCCCTTACATTCCACCTGATGAAGGAGTGAGTATGTACTCCGAAACGTCGTGTATTTTCACATTAAAGAAGTTGTTATCCAAAAAAACCTTCAAGTTCTGACTCAGTTTACTTATTAATCCCTTCAACGCAGTTTTATTCGATAACATGATTAATAAACGTTTGTTGGACAAAACCTTTGACACATATTAGAATATGCTCATCAGTAATATCCCTATTTCTCAAGGCAGACCATTAACGTCTGAGATCATTATTACGTCGGTAACTGATTTCCGCATAGAGACTCTTGACGACAGTTCTGACTCAGTTTACTTATTAATCCCTTTAACGCAGTTTTATTCCATAACATGATTAATAAACGTTTGTTGGACAAAACCTTTGACACATATTAGAATATGGTGATCAGTGATATCCTTATTACTCAAGGCAGACCATTAACGTCTGAGATCATTATTACGTCAGTAACTGATTTCCGCATAGAGACTCTTGACGACAGTTCTGACTCAGTTTACTTATTAATCCCTTTAACGCTTTTTTATTGGATAACGTGATAAGAAGATGTTTATCAGTGATATCCCTATTTCTCAAGGCAGACCGCTGACATCTGAGACCATTATTCCGTCGGTAACTGATTTCAGCATAGATACTCACTCACTAAAAAACTAACTTAATTTACTTATTAATCCAATAATCCTCTAAACCAGTTTTTATTGGATAACATGTGTAATCAACGTTTGTTGGACAAAAGAATGAATTAGTGTCTTAAGGGTATAGTCTAACCAGAAACAAAAGTTTCAAGACAGTATATTGCAATGAAACCTGTGATCATTGGAACTAGCAAACCATGTGTGAAGTACAATGCAGCATTTTACTCATTGAACCAACATCACCATATGTAAAATAGTGTTCTACTGCAGGTAACTGCCTCTGGATAAAAAATATTGATGCTCAAAAGTCCCAAGTCCAGATTTTTATTTTCCGCTAAACAATTACAGTAGAGGTTGCCAACATAGATTAAAATGTTCATTGGATGCTGTGCATCGATAAAAAAAAATATATTGGCACCCAAGGAATATTCAAAAAATATTTTTCAGCAGGTCTTCAAAGTTTAACACTGACGCTGCCAATTTACTATGAGAATTGTAAATAGTTGTTAGGAAGACATAGGAGGAGTTACTTCCCCTGCCAGCATCCACCTTGTAATGGCTGAGTAAACACTGAGCTGTCAGTTCACCTTCCACTTTATTATGGCCTTTGGAGATATGTTAACATGGATTTTGGATCACTACAATTGTAAGTATGATATATTTTTTTTTATTTACTTCAATTGAAGACTAGTGGTTCCCAATTTAAATATTTTGATATTTTTTTCTAGAACTTGTCAGCAATGTCACTGTGACCTCTCAATGTCATCAAACATGATCTAAAACACTATGGATAGATTTGCAGCATACACAATATATGCAATTTGCATTAAATTAATAATGATTTCTACTTCACTGGAATATTTTGGGATGGTGGAAACCAACAGTGCAGTGCAGGACTTCCTTGGGACGTCATGTGGCATCGATCATGCTACTCCAATTTCACGAATACAACTACCACCGGCAGATTGAAAGCCCGATATGCCAAACAAGCAACGGTGACGGAGACGATGAAAACAGAAACACCCCGGAGCTCTCGAAGTGTCAAACCAAGAATGGTTTGAAATAGTTGTATTTTTTGTCATTAAGATAGTCCGGCAAATCTCCACAACATACAATGTATTCCGACATCTGACAAAATCAAGTCGTTGGCTTGTCAAGATCCTATCATGAAATGTCGCCTTGAAAGTACCCATGACCTGATTGCTGCCGAAGGTAAATACGATCTCACATGCTATGCACGTTTTCTCCGGAATCATAGGCTATGCTTGATTCGTTTTGGCGGCGTATACACCGGTCACATGTCCGGCGTACGCCGTTCCTCTACTAGGCTCAGTTGAAACAAGTGTATCGGCGTACAGACAGGAAGACGTCATCATCCCTCAAACTAGCTTAAAAAAACATATCATTTATATTATATAACTATTTTTTAAAAATTATTTCAAAACATTGATTAATATTTTATTAGCGTGTAATGCAATGTTTTAAATAAGCAGTGACATTTAAAAATAAATCAGTCAACTATTTAATTGTACAACGCAACTTCATAAACAAAAGGGTTATTGAATGTCGCAAGGGTAACATTTGTCCGCCATTACACGCCGCCTTCGCCGGTCATTTCCAACCGGCGCATTCGGAGTACGCCTGAGGCGTACGCCGGGTTCCAATCAAGTGATTTGCCGGTTGCGCCGCTTCCGGCGGCGTACGCCGGGTAGTGCGCCGGGTCCCGAATCAAGCATAGCCATAGTAAATGAACCCTTGATGAATATGACCCAAGGACAGAATGCTCCCTCACAGTCACGAAAGAGCTGCGTTGTTGACTGGCCAGAGCATTTATATTTTCCCTCCAAACAGTATGGAACAGATATTGTGAGAAGCTTGCTGAACTTTCTTGTGAACCTGGAGTTTATCACAGTAACACACAACTCCTTCATGCTGCAGGTCGATCACTCTATCAGCTATGACACAGTTCTCAGATTTGATACAGCAATTGCCGAAGACACCCTCTCTCGCTATTAGTCCGGTTGCCAGACCCCTGTTTTTTGGACAACCTTGCATTGCGGTATGTACAAACAAATTTTGCTGTTTCTATACCTCTGAGACGTGCTCTTCAAGAATCTGAATGATGCCACTCTCTCATCATTGGGCAATCCGCACAATATGCAAATTAAGGCCGCCATTACTGAAAATCTTGACTTCGTCATTATCTCCGTAACTATGCATAATATCAAATTAATGTTGGTGTCTATCCCCATGTTTAGAGGGGTAATGAATCAGATTAAGCCTTTTCAGTAAAGATCACAACAATAATTTATGCTAAATATGCAAATTAAGGCCGCCATTACTGAAAATCCCTCTAAACATGGGGATAGACACCAAAATTAAGTTGTTATCATGCATAGTTATTAGTTACTGAGATATTGACGAAAACCAGATTTTCAGTAATGGCGGCCTTTATTTGCATATTCAGCATAAATTATTGTTGTGATCTTTACTGAAAAGGCTTAATCTGATTCATTACCCCTCTAAACATAGGGATAGACACCAAAATTAATTTGATATCATGCATAGTTTTTTTGAGATAATGACGAAATCAAGATTTTAGGTAATGGCGGCCTTTATTTGCATATTCAGCATAAATTATTGTTGTGATCTTTACTGAAAAGGCTTAATCTGATTCAGTACCCATCTAAACAGGGGGATAGACACCAAAATTAATTTGATATCATGCATAGTTATTAGTTACTGAGATATTGACGAAAACAAGATTTTCAGTAATGGCGGCCTTAATTTGCATATTCAGCATAAATTATTGTTGTGATCTTTACTGAAAAGGCTTAATCTGATTCATTACCCCTCTAAACATAGGGATAGACACCAAAATTAATTTGATATCATGCATAGTTTTTTTGAGATAATGACGAAATCAAGATTTTAGGTAATGGCGGCCTTAATTTGCATATTCAGCATAAATTATTGTTGTGATCTTTACTGAAAAGGTTTAATCTGATTCATTACCCCTCTAAACATGGGGATAGACACCAAAATTAATTTGATATCATGCATAGTTACGGAGATAATGACGAAAACAAGATTTTCAGTAATGGCGGCCTTAATTTGCATATTGCGCGGATTGCCCAATGATGACAGAGTGGCATCATTCAGTTTCTTAAAGAGCACACCTCAGAGGTATAGAACCAGCAAAAAAACTTTGTACATACTGCAATGCACACTTATCGGTTCCTGCCACCGGACTATATGAAGAGCATACCCAGACTGTCGTGACAAGATTCCTCTAATGTACCATTGCCAGCATAATTTCGCTTTGCAAATGACAACATTGACATTAACGAAAAAACACTGGATGGAAAAGTGACTTTCCATGCAATGCAAACTGCAGCTTTCCGGCGGAATATTGACACCTTATGTGTACCTATGACGGAATTCCAGTTGACCATGGTAGATCTCGCTCAGTTCAAGTGCCACAATCTTTCACAGATATAAAGCCAGACAACATGCAAGCCTCAAAGTCTGAAGCATCATTTCAACATGCTCCTGAAATTGAATGGTACAATCCCCATAATACTGAATGACACTTGCCATGAGAATCATGCAGAGATGGTCATAACATGTTCTTCATAAACCTGATTCGTATTCTTCTCATTTCAAAATTTCTCCAGGCCAAAATATCATGAAATGACTCTCATCAAACCTTTGACCTTTAAATGACCTTGAAAGTTATTTGTCTTATTGTCCATATTTATGAAATCAATCAACAATGTTATATCATCTTAATGTTTATAAGAGATGTGAACATGTGTATTTGTTTTGTTCCAGAAGTGAGAAAAACTCTTTGTGAGAAAACATTATGAAATGACTGTTGACCGTGACATGACCTTGAAAATCATTTGTCAAAATGCCAAGATTTATCAGATCAATCAACTTTGTTATCATATCTTAATATAAATACAAGATGTCAACATGTGTGTTTGTTTTGTTCAAGTAGTGAGAACAACTTTTTTATGAGAAAATTATACTGATCGCACTTTTGACCTTGCCTTGACATTGAAGGTCATTTGTCAACTTGTCAACATATATTAATTGAATCAACAATGTTATAGCATCAACTCTTTGATATAAGATGTGAAACATGTATGTTCTTTTTGTTCAGGTTGTGTAAAAAAAGATTACTGGCAAAGATATCATATAATAACACGATCTGACCTTTTGACCATGACATGCCCTTGAAGGTCATTTGTGAAAATGTCAACATGCTGAAGCGTATCGTGTGGTGACGAACGTAGAGGAGCATCATCATGGCCGCTAATCATAATTTAACGCGTTTCCCCACTTTTAAAATGCTCATATAAGACAGAAAACTTCATCAAAACAACCCCAATTTTCGATAAAATGATAACTTAGCTATTCAACTAGCGATTTCATATGGTTACAACAACTGGGGCGTGCTTCATTAGAGTGCATTCTGCGCTTTTGTATAGTATGTTTGTAGCAATTAATCGCGGAACTAGAAGGGAAGGTATGACAGTTCAAGTGACACTGAAAAAAGGGAAGAAGACTATCGCGGGAATCGGTTGAAGAGAGATTAAGTAGCATCAATTGATCAAATTATGATGAATAATCGGCATGTTAATTTTGTTTTGTAAACATATACGGTAGGTATATTTTCATATAAACTGAACGATTGACTGTTCAAACAAGCGAGACAACATTGCAGATTTATAAATAACATTGTGTATTTAATATAAAAGATTACTGTATTTTAAGTTTGTCAATTAAAATATTCTATATATGATGTGATGCAATGCAAACCATTTCCACTTCACTTTCATGAATAAATAAATGAACTGGATTGGTCAACAAGCTCAATTAAATTTACATGAAGATTGCTCTATTGTACACGCTAAACATATACATTATGATTACACAGATTGATATAGACAACGAACATTATCGAATACAAGAATTATGTTACCAGAAGCATTTTAATGCACATCTCGTTAATGATAACGAAATGGTTTAATTAATAGTCTGATTGCTTTTATGTGTCACTTCTGCACATCAACACACAATTGTCAGTTTAGTGGATCATATAGATGTTTTTTCCAGATCAAAGTGGAGTAGTGTTGTTACAGCAAATTAGTTAACGCAATTAAGAAGCTGAGTATGTGAGAAGGAAGGAGTGTAATTATGTTTGTACAGATAACAAGTTTACTGGACCGATTGAATTATATAACAAATGGCAAGTCGGTGACCAGGAAACTCCGCAAACCTAAACCCTCCTCCTCATCCACCCCCCGCAAACCGACCCCCTCAACAACATCATCGCGGTAATTTCCATCGCTACAACAACGCGCAATTTCACCATCCCGCGTATGCATGCCTTACTCCGCAAGGCAAAATTAACTAATCTTAACCTCAAACAATTCAACATACTTCTCAAACAATTCCAATAAGTAAATACCCCCTCCACCCTAAGTAATCTTTGCATAAACCAATAATGCAGCACAAACTAAATTTATACTTCTTATTCCATTGTTTACTTCTTCTCACCTTTTCATTCACGCAAATTATACAATGGAATGCTAATGGCCTTTCGGCACACGGCCATGAGCTTAAAGCCAAAATTAAACTTAAACAACTAAACCCCCATATTATCTCCATTCAGGAAACCCATTTCGGCCCTAGGTCTAACTTTAACATTCCTGGTTACAATTTAGTAAGGCTTGACCGGCCCAAAACCAATCCTGGTCCCCCCAGGGGAGGCCTAGCTATTTTTATCCAGGAACAAATAAACTACCAAAAATTAAATATTACCCTAAATTCATTAGAGGCACATGCCATAACTATTATCCACCAAAATGATAGGGTTAATATTCACAATATTTACAAAAAACCCGATTTGGCATTTCAAACAGAGGACCTTCAGGCCCTTCTAAATTCTTCTAAGGGTCGTTCCATGTACTTGGGCGATTTCAATAGCCACCACCCGAATTGGGGAGTAAAGGATAAGTTAGATCCCAACGGCAAACAAATTGCCGATTGGGTCATAAATAACAATCTAGTAATCCATAATAATAATTCTCCAACTAGGTACGATAGCTTTAGGGACCTTATGTCCGCTATCAATTTAACGATCACTACCCCGGACATCGCTATAAATACCGAGTGGCAGGTATCTGATGATCCGTGGGGAAGTGATCACTTTCCTATATTTATTACTTTAAATAATTTTCTTCCTACAAATAACTCCAATATTCCAAATTCACCCCCAAATCCTAAATTTCATTACAACAAGGCTGACTGGGACAAATTTAATGCACTTTGCAACCAACTTAACCCAGCAGACCTTGAAAATAACGACCCCCAAACATTTTCTGATAATTTCACTAATGCTTTTATCAATGCTGCAAAACAAGCTATTCCATTCCCCCCCCCCCCCCCCCCCCCCCCCCCCTAATATTTCCAAACCCTCAGTTCCCTGGTGGACTGAGGAAATTAAAGTTGCGCGCAAACAGCGTAAAGCGGCCTTTAAAAAGGCAAAGCGCAACCTCTCAAAATTACCTACTGCTAGGCATTTAAAAAATAAAGTAAACCTACTCATAAAACCAACAAAAACACAACATTGGGAAAACTTCTGCGAGGAGTTGAATGGCAAAGCCAATTCCAGACAAGTCTGGAATAAACTTCGAGTCATTCGTGGCGGCAAACGCAGTAGTAAAATCCCACCTATAAATAATCTTAAAAACCCTTAAGATAAAGCTAACGCAATTGCATCACACTTTGCTAAGGCAAGCAGCAACACCAATTACTCTCCGGAGTTTTTGAAAAACAAAAACAAATCCGCACCCACCGCAAAGCACCCAACAGATAACAAACCAATCAACAGAGCATTTACAATGGAGGAGCTTCAATTTGTACTAAATAATAGGAAAAAAGGAACAGCCCCCGGGCTCGACCTAACCTCCTATCAAATAATTAAGAAGCTACCCACCTCCACCCTTACTATTCTATTAAACCTATATAATGCCATTTGGCAAGCAGGAAAGCTCCCCTCCAACTGGAAGGAAGCTTTAGTAATACCAATACCTAAACCCAATAACCCCCCCCCCCCCCCCTCCCCCCCCCCCCCCCCCCCCCCCCCCCCCCCCCCCGGGATCCAAATCCAATTTCCTATAGGCCCATTTCCCTTACTTCAAATGTATGTAAAGTAATGGAAGCAATGGTGAAACATCGCCTCCAAGCTCACCTAAAAACCAATCCATTAAATAACGACCAGAGTGGCTTCACTCCTGGTTGTTCAACCCTAAACAATCTTGCTCGCCTCGAGCAAGATATTAAACTTTCTCAATCCAACAAGCAATATACACTCGCAATCTTCCTGGATTTTTCCAAAGCATTTGATATGGTGTGGCATAACGGCCTCACCCAAAAATTAATTAAAAAAGGCCTTTCAGGCAACATAATTAATTATATCCAGGATTTCCTACACAATAGGCAAATAACTGTCGGGGTCGAAAACCAAAAATCTGAAAACCACCCTTTAGAAAACGGCACCCCACAAGGCAGCATCATTAGCCCCACTCTATTCAACATAATGGTTGATGACCTTTTCGAGGGTATCAACAAAAAAATAAACACCTCCAAATTTGCAGACGACGGCGCCCTCTGGGCACGTTGTAAAAACACAAATAACGCTATCTCCTTACTCCAAAACGCATTAAATAAAATCAGCCGCTGGGCTGATAAATGGGGCTTTAAACTAAATGCGGAAAAAACGGTAGGGGTAGTATTTAAACATAAAAATTCGCGCCCTATCTCCCCTAACTTATATATAAAAAATAACCAAATTAAATTCCAAAAACAAACTAATTTTTAGGGCTAATCTTTGACGAGCATCTCACATGGGAAGCTCATGTCAAAGAACTTAAACTTAGATGCTCGAAAGACCTAAATGTCATGAGAGCAATCTCCGGCACAGGCTTGGGTGCAAATAGGCAAACCCTTCTCCATCTCTACTCCTCCCTCATAAGGTCCAAACTGGACTATGGCGCACCTATATATAACTCCCTCCAACCAACCCAAATTAAACCCCTAAATTCTATTCAATATCAGGCACTAAGGGTAGCTACGCGCACCCAAATGGGTACCTCACTTGAAGCTCTCCAAGCCCTAACTGGTGAAATTCCCCTCGAACTGAGAAGGGACCAACTCACCTTAAACTTCTGGGCTGGATCTTCGGAGGTTCCCCTTATCAGGGAACTACTTACTAGTGGTCCCTCTAAACGTAAAACGGAAATTTTTAATAAACACCCCTTAAGGGCTCCAATCTCCCACCGCATAAAAACACTTCTATCCCAAGCTAAGATGGAGCATATCAACCCCCCCCCCCCCCCCCCCCCCCCCCCCATAAATACGGTGCATCACCCTATTACCCCCTTACCCACCCCCAAAATAAATCTGCATCTTAGCAAAATCACTTCTAAACAAAACCCCAAACTCGCTCAAACTACCACTCTTAACTACATCCAAGAACACTGGTCCGACTGGTGTCACATAAACACAGACGGGTCCCGGGACCCCGATGCACGCACAACAGGTGTAGGCTTACACATGCAGCACCCCACCCAACGTTCATACTCCAATAGGCTCCCTAATGACCAATCGGTCTTCACTGCTGAGCTTATGGCTATAGCACTCGCTTTATCCCACCCTAATATTAAAGATCAGGGCAAAATTCTCATCCTTTCGGATTCTCCCTTCAGGCACTTCAAAACAAATCAACAAAAAACCGCCCTGATCTAATCTCCAAAATTCTAAATTCCATCCATAACTTAAATTTCCAAGGCAAGGCAGTAAAAATCCTATGGGTACCAGCACACGTCGGCATATTTGGCAACGAAAAAGCCGACAAAGCTGCCAAGGAGGGCCTTAAATTACCAAAAATTCTACCCCTTTTTCATTCAAAACAAGAGGCAAAAAGCCTTTCAAAATCACACGCAAAGCGAGTATGGCATATGCAATATGCAAATTCTAAACAGGCTCATCACACCAAACAAATTATCTCTAAACCCCTAACTAAACAAAAAATATGTTCCAAAAACAAAAATATTGATAGGGCAATAATTAAGCTCCAAACGGGGCATACTAAATTAAACTATCATACCAATAAAATTAAAATTACAAACACCCCCGCAACATGCCCGCACTGCCCACAGGCAGAAACAATTCACCACATTTTTACTGAATGCCCACAGTATGCTGCCTTCCGCCAAATACTAAACCTTAAATTAAGGGCAAAACAATATCCAAACAAATAACATATACCAAATTCTAAATCCACAAAATAACTACAGTACCTTCCAAGCGGTCGGCACTTACTTAAAGGATTCGGGCCTTTTGGACCGAATCTAAAAAACACACTAAAATTATATTTCATCAAAAAATAACAATTTTAACCTTCCTCCTCTCCGCCCCCCCGTTTGTCAAACGTCCTGTCTTGATGACACAAAGGAAATACGAAATAAACATTAACGCGACATTCAGTCTAGATGTTGTCAGCCAATGAAATTATTTTTAGTGTAAACTCGTCATAACTATTTGGTTTTCTATCTTGCAGGGGCGGATCCAGGATTTTTGAAAGGGGGGGGGTCCCAAAACAATTTTTCTCCACTCAGTGGGGGGGGGGGGGGGGGGGGGGTGTAAATGTATATCCCAACTTATACATGGATTTGAAAAGGGGGGGGTCCGGACCCCCTGAACCCCCCCCTTGGATCCGCCACTGTCTTGCCATTTGCAAAAAGACTTTTGCGAAAGAGGGTTATTATTTGACCATCTTCTGTTTCATAGTAATGTCATTGATGGAATTATAGGTTTACATTTTGTGTCTAATGTGCATTTGGATATTCATATTGTCCTTTTGGATACGTTTATAAGGTAAGTTTCTTAAATTTAATTGACACTCTTTTTGTCAATTATATTTGATAAACAACACATTTTATTGAAAACATTATCTTATTATCTATTAGATTCTGAATGTTTTAATGTGTAATAAGTGATAACTAAATCGTCAAATGTAACATGGGATGCGATGTTTTCGTAGGTGGATTCGTAGACGTATTATTATCGTTGCTAATGAAATTCTTTTGATGTTTTAAAATATGTCGTGAGTTACTTTGATTGTTGTAATGTACATTTAGTAAATAAGGTTGTCGGTTGATTAACGACGTTAAAAAACAGGATGTTGTGAAGTGCTTTTATTGTCGATGGCTTACAATAGGGCCTACTTTGCCGGCGTGCTTATCTCACGTTTGTTGTTTATTTTAAACACAAACATTCTCTAACAAAAAATAACCACAAAACCGACTATCTGATTGCGTTGTCTCAACTATACTTCGTTCATATTATCATATCTTGGTTTCAATTTGTCATCTTATATATCATTAGCATTGATTTATCCTATGTCCTCGAACGTCTATGAATCCACCGTCTCTCACTAGTTATATCAATTATATTTGATATATATAACGATATTTTGGTACATTTGTAAAGTGAAACTTGCTAACTAACACTACTCGAATAGTTTAAAGCAGAACAGCGATGTGGCATTATTGCAAAGCGTAGATATAACAGATTAACTGACCGATTCCCCAGTGTTTGCCATTGTAAATAGTAAGCGAAGGTTTACACCCCGTCCCTTCACGTACGTCACTTCCGGTATCTTCCAACTCTCTAAGCCCCGCCCCATTTTTTGGTTTGTTGGTCACGGGTGAAAAGCAGACGATGTTTTTCCGTGTTTTTAAATCGCTCTAGTTTAATATCGGAACAACATATGGATTTTTTTTGGGTCTCGTTTTTCACAAAATAGTCTATTGAACCAATTGCAGTTAAGAATTCAATAGAAAATAATTTATTTCGGCCTTCCTTTAAAATTTCAGTGATCTGACATTTGACCTTGACATGATCTTGAAGGTCATTTGTCAAAGTGCCAACATGTATGAAGTGAATTAACAATGTTAGTACTATAACTTTTAAACACCAGAACACTTCTACTAAAAATGTTTAGCGGAATTGATTTCCAGCCCTCTTTTCAGAAATGGCTCTCAAACTTTAATCTGATTTTATCAGATTTTCAGTGGACTTTTAGGAATAAAGTAACATGAGATATTTCCACCAAACCCATTTATTTAGAAAATGTTATGAGAAAATATAATATAATGTTATATTATCAAACTTCATTGATACTTTTCAATAGTGTAAATCTGACTATTTTTAAATTAAAATTATTATTTTGACCTGCTTCTATTACAGACTGGCAATGGTGGCATGTAGAATTGGAACTGAATATAATATTACACAAACTTCATGTTTTCAAGACTGGCTTTCATTCGAGAAGGCATTCGTGGGGGAAATATGTTTATTGCACATTATTGTTCTACATGTTCTCGTTTCAGTCATTAGTATGTGTGTCATCCTGCCAAAGTATGACATCGTTTGACATCAGTTTGGTGTCTCAGTGTCTCACCAGCAATATGAACCTGAAAACACAGATTACTTTAATTAGTACCTTTTTATACACACATTTTCTTTTTCTTTTTTCAAAAGAAATGTACAAACTCAAAGTACAGAAAAACAACCTCCAGGCTCCACCTACACTTCAAAGAAATATGATGGAAGAATAGATTTGTGCATATGTTAAGATTTACATGTAAACCGATTTATCTAATATATAGATATACTGCACCGTTGTATGTAATTTTAAAGTTTAACACCGTTTTATAGTCTCTCATAACCCTGTTAGTGGGTGGCTCACGGATTGGGGAGCAAATATCCTTGAGATTATGACACAGGAACTCGATTTCGTAAGTAAAACGTAGGTAAAACGTAGGTAAAACAAACCTACCCCCTATATATCATTGAGTAAAGCCATATTACAAGCAATCAGATCGTTCGAATGCGTAGCGACTGCGGACAAAGTTTTTGTGGTAATTTTTCGAGTTTGGAGAGCTATTAAAGGTATTCTAGGGGTGACATATGGTTTGGCGGAGAAATGTATAATTGATAAGTACATAGTTCATTTGTGTATGTCACCAATTCGTAGCGTAACTTTTGACCTAATGTTGAATGGGCCCGTACATCGGCAATATGGCTGCCCGTGCTCCTTTAAGGCCCCTTCACAACCCGTCGTACGTGCAGCTGCGTGCTGTCTACCGACAAAAACGTGGGGTAAATTGGGGAATTCGTGCGTCCTCGATACCGACGCCGTACCGATTTTGGACAAATTTGGAGCACGCAGACTCGTCGTAGAACTTTTAGTGCATGCAGAACTTTCGCTGCGTGCAGTCTACGAACGGGCTGCGAATTTTCCTCCGTACGATCGACGTGCGTGCCCTGTACGACAACCGCACGCACAACGCACCGACATCGTGCGTTTTTTTCAAGCTTACCCACTCACACTTTCTCTACGAACGACGCACGTTGCACGTGCGTACAACGTGCGTTGTACGTGCGTAGTTCGTGCTTACTCGGCACGTCCAAAGTTTAACTATCAAATAATTAAAGAAAACTCACGTCGTTCGTACCGAGTAAGCACGTACAACGCACGTTTTGTGCACAACTCCTGTGCTGCCATCTGAAGTTGATCTTGCAGCATCAGGACCCGGAGCGGTGGAATGGGCGGCATCTTGTGGATTGACCATGTGTACCAAGCACCTGTCAATAGGGTGGGAAAAACCTCATTGCACTCGCACGCACTTACAACGTGCGTGGTGTAAGGACACTGTACGTGAGACGCACGGCCCCCGTACGACAATGTAACAATCGCACATCACACGCACGTTGTACGCACGTTGTACGCACGGCACACGCACGTACCACGTACGCATCGTACGATGCACGCACCTCCTCACTGCCAAACGTGTCGACGGCCACGTACGTACAACGTGCGTTTGACGTGCGTTGGCAAACTCCCTCTCTGTTCTTGATTAAATCCACCCTACGTTTTCAGAAAAACGTAGCGACCGTGGCCTCCCCAAAAAACGTACGAACGAATTGCACGCACGATGGGTTGTGAAGGGGCCTTTACTCTATGTTATATAGGGGGTAGGTTTGTTTTACCTACGTTTTACCTACGTTTTACCTACGTTTTACTTACGATATCGAGTTCCTGTGAATTATGAGGATGTGGTTACAAGGCTTGCCTTTTTTGTATCATTGATCAATTCCTTTATTTTCACCATGTCTCACAAAAGCGCTTCATGAAGCATACACATAAACTCAAAACAAAGGGTCTTGTGCAGGATGTATCATCTACAGGCAGCCAATGTAGACTCTGTAGGACCGTCTGATATGGTCACATTTCTTGGAACGAGTCACTATCCTCGCTGCCGTATCCTGAATCATCTGCAGCTTATCGTGAGTGACTTTTGGTGAACCAGCAAGCAGACTGTTGCAATAGTCCACCTTTTACATGTACACCTAAGGATATTATTAATAATAATAATAATAATAATAATAATAATAATGAAGACTTAAAGGCGCTGTAGCACGTTTTTTGAAAAATTTATTTTTTCAAATTTCCCATTTATAATGATAGTTTATGTCATTTAAATTAACTTTAGAGGGTAAAACGTCTTATAACACAAACAAATTATCTGTAGTGGTAAAAACTATGTTGCGTATAAAGCAAAAATTGCATGGCGGCCATTTTATTGTGAACACAATTTATTATTTTGTATAACAAAAACGATTCCCATGGCTTAACCAAAACATGTACACTCGTTTTAAACTTTATTTTCCGAGGAGAAAAGGATGTTTTACTATTGGTGAAATTATTTTTCAAATACATTTCATCAACTTATTTGAGCGAAAAAACGTGCTACAGCGCCTTTAATTGTTTTTTTGCTCTTCCCAAAGAAAGATGCGATCTTTTTTCCATTCGGTATATTATAGAAATATTATGATATGGGAGTTTTCATAAGACATCCTGTAGCTTTAACACTCCGGCTTACATCGGGTTCTATTGTAAACCCAGTTAACATACTCAACAGTCATGTACTGATTCCGCTTCCCATGTGAGTTGAGGTCGGCATCTTTCACAGTGACATCGTGTCCATGGTTATACGTCTAAAATATATCACTCATGTGATCCTTAAAGGGGCAGTAGCACGTTTTTTGAAAATTTTATTTTTCTAAATTTCTCATTTATAATGATAGTTTATGTCATTTATATTTACTTTAGAGGGTAAAATATCTCATTACACAAACCAATTATCTGTAGTGGTAATAATGGTGTTGCGAATAAAGCAAAAGTTGCATGGCGGCCATTTTATTGTGAACACATTTTATTATTCTGAATGACAAAACCATTTCCCATGGCTTTACGGAACCTTGTATAATCATTTTATAACTTCATTTTCTGAAGAGAGAAGGGTGTTTTTCTATTAGTGACATTATTTTTCAAAAACATTTCATCAACTGCCCCTTTAAACCGACCATATTCGTTCAGCAAGCGTAATACACATCCCGGTTGCCATCAGTGAAGTCAATGAAGTTATCGCAATGTTTATACGTCAAATATAAGGAAGGATTACACACTCATCTTTCTGCTTGATACTTAGTCTTTGATAGCTCAGCAGATGTAACTTGAAATATATATCCCAGTTGTCATCAGTGTTGAAGTCAGCATCTTTGACAATGAAGTCATTCCCGTGTTCACAGGTCAAATATGAGGAAGGACTACATACTCATCAACCCTTTTACCTTCAAAGTGATACTTAATGTTTGACATCCCATGCAGTTATCATCAGTGTTGAAGCCGGCATATTTGACAATGAAGTCGTTCCTTAATAGTCAAATATCAGGAAGGATTACATACTCCTATAATCATGTAATCTTCCAAGTGAAACTTGCTTGACATGTACAGCTCAGCAGGCGTAATACACATCCCAGTTATCATCTGTAGTGAGATCCGTGGCAGTGACGGGGTGTGTTGTGACAGTGTTGAAGTCAGCATCTTTGACAATGAAGTCATTCCCGTGTTCACAGGTCAAATATGAGGAAGGACTACATAATCATGTCACCCCTTAACCTTCAAAGTGATACTTAGTGTTTGGCATCCCATGCAGTTATCATCAGTGTTGAAGTCGGCATATTTGACAATGAAGTCGTTCCTTAATAGTCAAATATCAGGAAGGATTACATACTCCTATAATCATGTAATCTTCCAAGTGAAACTTGCTTGACAGCTCAGCAGGCGTAATACACGTCCCAGTTATCATCTGTAGTGAGATCCGTGGCAGTGACGGGGTGCGTTGTCACAGTGTTGAAGTCAGCATCTTTGACAATGAAGTCATTCCCGTGTTCACAGGTCAAATATGAGGAAGGACTACATAATCATGTAACCCCTTAACCTTCAAAGTGATACTTAGTGTTTGACATCCCATGAAGTTATCATCAGTGTTGAAGTCGACAATGAAGTCGTTCCTTAAAGAGCCATCACGGATGTTGATGAAAATATCAAAATTTCTCCAAAAATCTATCTCCGTGAAATAAATACACTTAATTTTTCCCTAATTTTTCCAACTTAAAATAAGCCGAGAAATTGCATTAATTAGTAAAGGTATTTTCCAGTCTAAATATAGATCCAGTCTATTATTTTCAAGCGCAAAGCATTATGGTCTAGCTCACACACAGTAAACAAAGACACGAAAGAATAAAAAAAAATATGAGCAATGAAAGAAATCGAAATATATAATTTTTTGACAGTTATTTATTTACCATTTCTTTTAATTATGTATTTGCTACAGATATTGGAATAATTGTTTTACCCAACTAGGTATTTTACTTGAATTTTATAATTAATGAGAGTTTATTATTTGTCATAATTTGCTGGTCTTATCTGAATAAAAAGAACATTAAACAGGAAATAATTTGTATATTCTCAGGACATTTAGAAACATAGTTGGTAAAGCAATCGTCACATTCAGTAATGTGTGACAAGAGCAAGGGTTTGCAAGGGCGACGCGTGAAGCACGTGCAGCACATGGGTTGTTATGGCGATTTGCGCTAGAGACGAGCCTTCACGCTTCGGAAGCGCTTGCTGTTTGTGTAGTACGTATTACGCAAAAAAGGGGACTCTGTTTATATACGTCAGATACCCGTAGCGCGCGCTAGTCGAAGTGATACTTCTCTTTGAAACCAAATTGCAATACATTGTCGTGATATGAAAATCATTTAACATATGCCATGTTGTAGATAAAAAAATTCTCTGGCGAATGACGTTATAAGTATATTTTCCAAAAATTTGAAACACTAACATCCGTGATGGCTCTTTAATACGTCAAATATGAGGAAGGATTACATAATCATATTATTGTGTAATCTTCCACGCTCAGCAGGCGTAATACACATCCCAGTTTTCATCTGCTGTGAGATCGTCGTCTGTGACGAGGTGTGTGGTGACGACACAGGAGCCGTCCAGGACGTTGAAGTTGAAGACGCTGCAGAGTCCACGACGGACGCAGGAGGCCAGACAGTCGCTGGGGTTGAGAGCTGCACCAATAGCAACTAGTGACTTCGTTAGTCTTCGGCCAGGAAGTCGCTTCCATGTTTGTGATTGATGTTCACAATCTGAAACAAAATTAATATCATGTTAATCATGATAAATGTTTGGATGTTTACTAGAAATACTAGAAATAAACACAAACACAGATCAAGAGCTGTAAGGGTTTAAAGGAACAACAGGTGAAGCAATATCTCACAGACTAAGTGCCCAATTAGTTGTAAGGGTGACCTATGTGTTTTCGTATATTACAAGACATTAAAGAGCCATCGAGGATGTTAGTGTTTCAAATGACATGTGATAATCGACATGTGATGTGATGTGATATTGTGTAAAACGTACTACACAACAGCAACCGCTTCCGAAGCGTGAAGGCTCGTCTCTAGCGTAAGTCGCCATAATAACCTATGTGCTGCACGCGCTGCACGTGCTTCTCTTGCAAGTAAGCCTTGTCACACATTACTGAATGTGACGATTGCTTTATAAACAATGTTTCTAAATGTCCTGAGAAGTTATGGCCTGTTTAATGTACTTCTTATTGAGATAAGACCAGCAAATTATGACATATGTTTACTCTCATTAATTATAAAATTCAAGCAAAATACCTAGTTGGGTAAAATAATTATTCCAATTTATGTAGCAAATACACAACTAAATGAAAAGGTAAATAAATAACCGCCAAAAATAATATATTTCAATTTCTTTCATTGCTCATAAACTTTGTTAGTCTTTCGTGTCTTTGTATACAGTGCGTGAGTTAGACCACATTGCTTTGCGCTTGAAAATAATAGACTGGATCTATATTTAGACTTGAAAACACCTTTTAGTGCAATTTCTCGGCTTATTTTGGGTCGAACAATATGGGAAAAATTAAGTGTATATATTTCACAATGAAGTCGTTCCTTAAAGAGCCATCACGGATGTTGATGAAAATATCAAAATTTCTCCAAAAATCTATCTCCGTGAAATAAATACACTTAATTTTTCCCTAATTTTTCCAACTTAAAATAAGCCGAGAAATTGCATTAATTAGTAAAGGTATTTTCCAGTCTAAATATAGATCCAGTCTATTATTTTCAAGCGCAAAGCATTATGGTCTAGCTCACACACAGTAAACAAAGACACGAAAGAATAAAAAAAAATATGAGCAATGAAAGAAATCGAAATATATAATTTTTTGACAGTTATTTATTTACCATTTCTTTTAATTATGTATTTGCTACAGATATTGGAATAATTGTTTTACCCAACTAGGTATTTTACTTGAATTTTATAATTAATGAGAGTTTATTATTTGTCATAATTTGCTGGTCTTATCTGAATAAAAAGAACATTAAACAGGAAATAATTTGTATATTCTCAGGACATTTAGAAACATAGTTGGTAAAGCAATCGTCACATTCAGTAATGTGTGACAAGAGCAAGGGTTTGCAAGGGCGACGCGTGAAGCACGTGCAGCACATGGGTTGTTATGGCGATTTGCGCTAGAGACGAGCCTTCACGCTTCGGAAGCGCTTGCTGTTTGTGTAGTACGTATTACGCAAAAAAGGGGACTCTGTTTATATACGTCAGATACCCGTAGCGCGCGCTAGTCGAAGTGATACTTCTCTTTGAAACCAAATTGCAATACATTGTCGTGATAATCGACATGTGATGTGATGTGATATTGTGTAAAACGTACTACACAACAGCAACCGCTTCCGAAGCGTGAAGGCTCGTCTCTAGCGTAAGTCGCCATAATAACCTATGTGCTGCACGCGCTGCACGTGCTTCTCTTGCAAGTAAGCCTTGTCACACATTACTGAATGTGACGATTGCTTTATAAACAATGTTTCTAAATGTCCTGAGAAGTTATGGCCTGTTTAATGTACTTCTTATTGAGATAAGACCAGCAAATTATGACATATGTTTACTCTCATTAATTATAAAATTCAAGCAAAATACCTAGTTGGGTAAAATAATTATTCCAATTTATGTAGCAAATACACAACTAAATGAAAAGGTAAATAAATAACCGCCAAAAATAATATATTTCAATTTCTTTCATTGCTCATAAACTTTGTTAGTCTTTCGTGTCTTTGTATACAGTGCGTGAGTTAGACCACATTGCTTTGCGCTTGAAAATAATAGACTGGATCTATATTTAGACTTGAAAACACCTTTTAGTGCAATTTCTCGGCTTATTTTGGGTCGAACAATATGGGAAAAATTAAGTGTATATATTTCACGGAGATAGAAGTTTGGCAATTTTCCAATATGTTCATCAACATCCTTGATGGCTCTTTAATAAACATTTAAAAAATCACATACAGTTTTTATTACTGTCATGTTTGGAGTTTCAAAAAACATCTCCAATGAGTTGCGCTGGGAAACATTATTAGGACTCATAGTTATCGGTGTGGGTTGTCCGAAGAGGAGCAATTAATTTGGCCCAATACATAACAGAATGGATATAAGCTAGTAAGTGAGACCTATATAATTAATGACTTATCATAAACCCAGTGATACGATGATCTACCTAGAAGCAAAAAGGAAAACTTCTCGATAAAACATATGTATTGTGAAAAATGCGATATTCAAACTTTCGTAGTTTTGAAACGTAGAATTTGACAAAGGAGTTAGAGCTTTAATAATTATAAGTGTTTTCTAGAATAGTTTCTTACTGCTGTAGAGTTGCCCATTCACGTCCACTTCACACAAGGTCATCTTGGGAGGTCCTCTGATTCTCACGAACCTTGCCAGGGTGTTGTTGGGACAAGTAAGTCTTACAACGTCTCCAGAAGGACCTGGGTTGAAACCACACATATTGCCTTGTGTGTCGCAGAAATAAGGGTCTCCCTTGACAAACCCTTCTACGTAAAGGTTGTCAAGTCTACCTGAAATAGATTAACTATATCACCACATGGAGTATGAAATAAATAAGGTATAAATGGGTATTCTGGACCACCGCTAAACTACCACAGATTTTAGCATGAAAATAGACACCATAATACTTCGCATTTTGGAAACCACAATCCATGTTGATAATAACTGACCTGAGTCCCAAGTTGTGTCCTAGAATCGTTTAGGGCATCCTCGGTTACCCTTGGTTTTATATATGCTCCGATATAGTGGAGAGTAACGGAGCATATATAAAATCATGGGTAACTGAGGATGCCTTTGGGGGGCATTTTCAATAACGTAAACGCTGAGCGCGCATATTATGTCCCGTCTGGATTATTACTGTGCTTACAAGCTGCTTGGTTTTCATGTTATCAAGTTATACAAGTAATCATTCATGGGTTTATTGTAATGGTAGCCCTTTTTATGAAACAGTACTGACAGTCTCCCACTAGACCAGCAAACACCCAGGCAAGACTCTCATCATGCATTGTCCAACCGCCTGTACATCGAGCACCGATATTCACCAAACATCACCACCTCATTCACTATATCTACTCTATAACATTATATCATTATGAAGTTGCGCCATTTCTGCATAATATATTTAAATTTAAGAAGTTGTCACGTCATAAAAGAATGCCGATTGTTGAAATAAGACAACAGCATTGTTCAGTTTTCGATCAGTGCGTGATCAGAAAAACATTTGAAAAATATTTCCATACAACCACGAGCAACAATACAGGCAAGCATTCGCATTAAAGTGATGATGACGCTATATATATATACATAGTTACGGTGCGAAAGTGAGTCAGCCAGAAATAGCGGTATTCACTGAGCGTGGTTCTATGAATGTTATTGACTCGAATCACAGTTTTTCCACGATTTCAATGGACTTTCATATTAATTATTGTTTCAGCATAACTTAGAGACACCATTAATTATATTTCAATAATTATTTCATCTTTCATTTTAAGGAAAATAAAGTAGGCGTTTTTTTGGCCGACACTGTAATAACGTCTAAGGGACAAGGGATTGATTGCTTTTGAGTTACTAGTTTCGTCCAGGTGTTTGGACTCGTCAGACTGAAGAAGCTATGATTCTGTCCCTCCTTATATACTCTTGGGACGGTCACGTGATAAATGGTCCTTACCAGGAATAGATTGCACCTACTCCAGGGTTCCGACACGTGCAAAAAAGTCTTCTCTCGCCCGATGCCTATCGGAGGAATAGAACCCTTAGGGATATGTTAGTCAAGGCTAACATTACCTACCATCCTAGACAACCACACGTCAGTGGTAAAGAAGTGACTTATGTCGACAATCTCTGCGACAGTGCTCCGTACTAACATCAACAAATGCAGCTACTTCCATAGCTCAGCTACAGCTCCAGGCCGTGGATACTCATGTCGGAGATGCAATTGCAAATCACGCAATGTAGTTCATCTACTCACCTGCAGAAATATGTAGGGATAACTAAGAGAGAGTTTAAGACACGTCTGTCTGAACACGTTGCAGATATCACTCACAAAAGGGATAAACCCGTATCCCATCACTTCAACCTCTCTGACCACTCTAAGAGCGATCTTACTTACAAAATTATCGTTTAACTTAAACAAAACCCTGACACAGAGAGTATCACTCAATCTAGAAGATCAATAGAACTGAGATGGATCTTTGAGCTCCTAACTTTCTAACCGCGAGGCCTCAATGATAAGATCGTAGGCTGAGATACTCCTCTTTTGTTTCTACCTTCTCTGTTCTACATGGCCTGAATCCGAGGGCAGGACTGGAGTGTCCTGATTGATTGCAATTGATTCTAGTTGTGACGCTGTTGTGAAAGTGACATTTGCCAATGACACGTCATAATGGTAAATATAGTCCCGTTACGAAATAAACTATAACCGCTTTTTGTTAACAATCTGTACCATCATCTCTCTGTTATATATCACTGTTAAAGAGGCAGTCACACTTTTTTTTGCAAATTTTTTTTTTTTTCAAATGTCCCATTTATAACGATAGTTCATGTCATTTATATTTACTTTAGAGGATAAAACATCTAATTTCACAAACCAATTCTCCGTAGTGGTAATAACGGTGTTGCGTATAAAGCAAAAATTGCATGGCGGCCATTTTATTGTGAACACATTTTATTATTTCGTAAGAAAAAATCGATTACCATGGCTTTACAGAACCATGTACATCTATTTTTTAACTTGATTTTCCGAAGAGAGAATGATGTTTTACTATTGGTGACATTGTTTCACAAATACATTTCATCGACGTATTTCAGCGAAAAAACATGCTACCGCCACTTTAATTTGAAGCTTCTTACTCTGCATAGAGTTCCTGTTGTATATATGCACGTCATCTATCAGGTAAACGCCTCTCAGATCGACAGTCCACCAGGAAGCGCCTGAGAGGGTGTGTGCGCATTTCGATACATATACATCCGGTCCATAGTCCCCATCAACAGCGTAGCAACTTGTCAGAGATCCATATGTTGAACTTTGTCCAGTTGGCTTACCTCTGGACAATAGGACCCCGTCTGTGGAGGAAACTGTGAAGGACAAATATTGGAATAATAATTTTCAGAAGTTTGAAGGGCATTTAGAAGTGGAATAAAGCAGAAAACAATATTTTCAGGACATCTTCTTTCTTGTAGGCTGTATCAATGTATCGCACCTTGTTATGTCCGAAATTTCACCCGATGAAGGAGTAATTAAGCCTTTACTGGAAACGTCGTGTATGTTCATAATAAATAAGTTGTACATCTTGTTTGTTTGTTTGTTTTTAGGATATGACCTTGTAGGAAGTATTATTTACGCAGTGAACAACAATTACATTGTTAAATTTGCAGATAGTGCACTCAAATATATTAATGTTATATTTGTTCACTGTCTAAATGGCATGTTTTTTCTCATATATTCAGCCTTGGAAGCTGTGCCACGTTACGTCTATCAGTGCGGTACTGAATGTAAAAATGGTTAAACTACCGGTTTTACTGGATCTAGTTTTTGTTAATCACGGTTGTCGAATGGTTAAACTGTTGGTACAGTCAGTGTTTTGGTGTGGTGCCTGGCTTTGAGGATGTGTGTGCTCCTAATTACATTAAAATTACATTGGCATGTATTTCTAATCAAGTCTTTTAAGCTAACGTAGCAATGAAATTGTTGATAAATGAGACTATTACGATTTGAAATATAGAATATAAAAAAACTTCATTATCTATATAATCATGATCTCGGTTATTCTTGTTTAAATTGAGATGTGGGAGTTCGGCACGTTCTTGTTATCAAAGAAACGTGAAAGTAGATTCGTCAACCAATCAGACGTCTTTCGAATTCGGACTGAAGTAATAGTGAAATAATCGAGGCCCCGTGGTTGTGTGGTAAGATGTTGGTATGATCAAGGCTGGCGATGGGTGCCAGACTCTTGGGTGTGAGTTCGAATCCCGCAAGGGGCTCTATCCGAAAAAGTACAATAATTTGTACTATTGAAGGTATTGTTATCCCAAATGTAACAATGTTAGATGATCATATAAATACATGTAGTGAATATTAAAGGCGCTGTAGAACGTTTTTTTTTTGCAAATAACGTTTTCTAAAATTTGTCATTTATTATTAAAGTTTACACAATATATTGTTACATTAGAGGGTAAAACATCTCATTAAACGACGCAATAAGCCGTATTTATAGAAAACGGTTATCCGTATTGATATAATATTGTGCGACGTATAAAGCGACAGTGGTGTGGAACTCTTTAGTGTGAGAGCTAGATGTGTAGTCTCATACGAATTTGAGAGTTCAGAGAGCAAGATGGTTGACCATTCCATCATGGTACCATGTTTAAAACTCTACTCTACTGAGTGTTTAGGTGTCGTTAAATCAAGCAGGTCACTTTAATGTGAACACCTTAAAATGGCCGCTCGAAGGGAAATGGTCTCGTATGGCTAAACATTCTGGAACTATGTATTTACTGAGGCATATTATTCAGCCAAAGGTAACTCTTTATGGAGAGCACTTTATTTCAGTAAGAACGGCGTGCTACAGCGCCTTTAACATTGACGTGTCATTTCACGTTCTGTGAATGTCGATTTTCATGAAATCAGGACATACTCATATATTTGACATTTACGGATGCATATGCAAGTCGAGTGAAATGTTTACAAAATGTTCATGCTTTGCAAGTACCGTGGTTAACTAAAATTGTGAGAAAAAGTCTTTGTCATTTTAAATAGAAATATTCAAAAAATATTCTTACCATAGGAAAGTAGTAACATCCACGTTATGTACATGACTCCTGTGTCTTCTCTGTCGATAACATAAAGTACAACGAAAATGAAACTACACGCTGTCGACGTTAATGATAAAGGTGCATCCAACAAGTTTGTTCATCTCCTTTCTCAGTATCATTGATTTCATATGGACGTCAGTTTCAGTACTACAGCATGCAGCATATCATCTCCCTACTTAAAGTAACAGTAATCATGCGTAAGTAAGTCATGATTGTGTTCATAGTTGTAAATTAAAAATAAATAACAAAATGAAAGTGAAGTTTTCAAATTGTAAACCCTTTGTGGTTCTAACAAGCTGTTAAAATGACGTTTCACAGAATATGAAATAAGGCAATGTTGTGACATGTTTTGACACTTATTTGAAAGAGTCTCCTGGAGACGAAAACCAATCAGTAATGGTTTCTATAAAGTACTAAAACCCCTAAATTACATGTAACTGGTATTTGCAGTTAAATACAACGAAGGTGAACATACTTTTAGGATACGGCTATAACATATGACGTGGATAAGAGCGATTGTTAGTTCAAACTCTTTTATCAAATAAACTCTCTGATATCTCATTAATACATCGGCTGCTTTACATTTATGAAATATCAGCCCTTTTCGTGGCAGTCTTTTCATAAACAATTGATTATATTTTGACAAGCTCTAGCTTTCAGGTAATTCTATTGCATATTGGCCTAATTTAATGTCAATATTATTCTAGAAAACATTATAAAATACATTAACACATCATTGATTTTGGTTGTGGACCTTATTCAAAAGATTGCGTTTGGTGTTTGATTTGTTTTGAGAACAACCCTGCAACACATCTTGAAAACTAAATTAATTATGGTGACACAATGTTTTTGATCAAAACAATTTGCATGGTATTTTATTATAAAATTTAATTTTAGTTGTTAGAAACTTTAGTTATGAAGTAATATGCACACTGATTAAGTGATAAAAATCATTTACTTGAATACTTATCAATGAATGAGATTTAATAATCCATTCAATTTACAGATTGAAAATAAATTACCTCTGAATATGGAATCTGAGTATGCACACCGTTATTAATAAATACATAGCAAAGTATAATATGATACTATAAATGAAATAAATTGAATTTCCATTTGTGAATGTTTAGATCGATAAGTATTGAGATATTCAATCTTCTGTGGTTATGATGTTCTAGCGTGTATTGCATAACCAATAACTAATGGTATGTGTCATGTTATATTTCAACTCAAAACATCTATTTACGCACATTTAAAAATCAAGTTTACATTAAACTTTTAATACGTAAAGACTCGAAAGGGGGTTAACAGTGTAAAGTGTTGCAGAATTTGGTAAGGGGAATAACACTCTCAATATACACTGACAGTCAGGGTTAAAACACGGTTCCGATGTTTATGTTGGAATGCAGATGCAATATAGAGTTTACTGAGGGTAGACAATAACAAGGGCGTCAAAGCTAAGGAAAGATGTTTAAACCTATATATAAACTTATAAACTGTAATGGGCAGTAGAAACTTTTTTCAAATTTCCCATTTATAATGATAGTTAATGTCATTTATAGTAACATCTTATTACACAAACCAATTATCCGTAGTGTTAATAGCGATGTTGCGTATAAAGCAAAAATTGCATGGCGGCCATTTTATGGTGATCACATTTTATTATTTCGAATTACAAAAACGATTCCCATGGTTTTACCGAACCATGTACACTCATTTTTAGATTGATTTTCCGAAGAGAGAAGGGTGTTTTACTATTAGTGACATTGTTTCATAAATACATTTAATCGGCTTATTTGAGCGAAAAAACGTGCTACTGCAACTTTAAATGGAGTATTTACTGTTTGCGGATGTTTTTAACCAATCTACTCAATCAAGATATGTTTATCCCAAATACAGCAAATCCGCTGATTGTTCCCTTGTATTTCGTCAGCCAACGAATTGGCTTAATTTGAAATTTGAGTGTTGGCCATCGATCTTGTCATCCGAGCACTGGAATTTTGTTTCGAGTTGGTGTCTTTTCGTCAGCAGATTATAAATGCATGTAGCTATTCGAGGCATATGCGTGGAAGGCAAACAGGGGACTGTGAGAAGCCTTGGATAATATACATTGCCCTGATAGAACAAGATGTGACGAATGTTCATTGATGCGCACATAAAATATCCTTCATATGCGAGATGGGCTAAGTTGAATTTCAACAGGGAAATAGACAGGGGTAAGAAAGGAAATTTGCACCAACATGACCGCTACCATGTTCAAAATGTTGTAAATTTGTGCAGGACGAAGCACATTTATTGATTTTCACACAGAGTATGTGTTATATGTCGATGAACAGTTGTATTTTATCAAAAATTAATTTGGGGGAATTTCAAAATTTAATTTTTAAATATTAATTTTAAAAATTCAAACCGCGTATAATTATAATTTGTCACGGGAGGTGCATCCCTGTTAGAAACATATGTATGTAGACCAAGACGTAAAATATAGAGAGCTATTATTTAAACAAGATTTATTCAAAAAGTCAATAGATTGATAAACAAAATTGCAATACTAAAGCACTACAGAGAAACATCCAATGAAACGTTTGTAGAAACATATTGTAGCTAAAAAGGATGGTATTATCATGAAATTGTTCTTTTGCTATCCGAATTGAACGCGCCGCTGCAAAAAACAATGGTCCTTTAAATCTTGACAACACGCCAATATAATGTCGTATCTAAATGACGTGTCTTCGAAAATATCGATTCAACGTTTTTCGAGCATTTTACAAGTCTTCTTTTTCATAAGGACTCGGAATTTTGCCAAATTATATCTTCGACACGATGCGTCAATACTTTCGCATGGGATTTCAAGTTTTAAACAAAATAAAGAACATGATCCGTTCCATTTGCATCCAGTTTGCAACTGATTTTAGATTAGCATACTAGCAGTTGGCGTTTATCCTACATTTGCAAAAGATGTATCGATTCATTCATTCTCATTATTTTCGGACATCTTGTATGATTAAGAACGACTATACGTCAATATGACAGCTACAAGATACAGACTGCTTCCGTTTCAAAGACCAACGGATGTCATTGCCCACGACTTCGAATGAACGATGCGACAAAAGTAACTATGACAGAATTTGAAAAATAGAATTTTGAAAAACATGCTGAGTTGGCATTTACATAGTGAACAATTGTCACAATGTTATATTTAGATTTACACTATTTGGAATAATTTCTTGTACATAAATTTTGAATATTTTACATAGTGCGATCAAAAATATAAAGTTCTTGCGAAAACAGCATTGATCTTACAGACAGACAGATAGTGTATACATGTATAAGTAAAACATTAAATACACCTGAGCTAGCTAAAAAAAGGGGGGGTTTTAGAGACTAATGATCTTAAAAGGATGAACTTGGAAATGAGAATATGCTTATAGATATGTCACATAAAAATAAATATTATAATTATAGAGTGCATTAGTACCTGCAGATGGAGAAAAAAACATTTAAGGGAAGAGTGCTTTCTTATTCATATTTCAGTCGTTGTTTAAAAAAAAAAGTTTGCTAATTTTTGCACTGTATATTACATACCCATTAGACAAGAGATTAAGCAGTACTTGATTGTGGAAATTTATCATAGTTCTGTTCATAAACTGCAGGTATGAATAGCATTTACGAACTCTTGTAGAACCCATTGGCGTCATGAAGCACAGGTGAAGTTTAGCGCAAATATGTTGCGCAACAGAGATGAACGACCAGTTTTCCCTATGCGCGAACGAAGTGAAAACTGGTCGTTCATCTCTGTTGCGCAACATGTTTGCGCTAAATTACACCTTTGCATGAAGATTCTCTTTCCCTCAACATAATGAAACACTTCTCGGTCTTCAAACATCGTCTGTCGGGGAGCTTTGAACCAAATTGAACCAACTTGACGTGTACGTAATAGACCAAAGTGGGTTTTTTTTAAATTATATAGAGGGGAAACATTATCAATGCAATATGCACTATCCGTACATGTCCGAGTTTGAAACTGACTCTATTAAATGTAATGTGTAAGTTTTCAGATGAGATGAGGTTCAATGAGTTGAGTTAAACACCGCATCGAAGGTTAGCGTATGTCTATCACAGTAAATAGTTGTATTCAAGGTCCGAAATAACATAGCGGATATGCTGACTGGTCCCTTTTTGGATTCAAACTCGGACCCCCTGATCTGAAATCGAGTACACTAACCGCAGTGCCCGTAAGTTGTTTGATAAACATTAGATCAATCAATAGATCCTTATTCATTTGAAGTGGAGGACATAGGCCCAGGCTACATTTTTGATTCAACAGAGCGATACATGTATGTATATAAACGACAAAGTAATATACAATAGGATATTGTACATAATAAATAATGCAATTAAGTTATTATTGACATAGGAAGGAATTAGATCATAAAAATTATCTTTAATCTCTGCAAAGAAAACAGGAAACCCGAACTTCGAATCTTGTTTTTATTTTAATGAACCACGTACTATAATTTATTCCACAACACGATCTGTGCTACAGGTAGCACCCGTTCATAAACATTATTTTGAAAACACTACTTTTTGTGAAAATTAACAGTTCAGATTAATGATATTTTAGACAAAATCATCCCCTTTTCTTGTAGAGGTGATTAAGAATGGTGACACTTATATAGATATTAGTTTTCTAAAGACAGTGTATCACGTTTTTTGTACATTATTATCTTTCAAATTTGCAATTCATTATAAACGTTTTTAAAATCTATTGTTGCTTTAGAGGGTAAAACATCTCATTACATTACCGATAAGCCATATCCATAGAATACGGTTATCCATATTTGTAGAAAATGGTGCGAATTAAAAACGGAGAAAAAAAATAGTATCTATGTTGACATGTCGCCTACACAAAATAAAGAGGTTGTGTACCCATAAAATAGTTCTTCATAATCCTTGAAACGCAAGTATTTCTTTGTTATCCTCTTTAGATAAAGGTTTCCTCTTGACGTCACTAATTTCAGACACTTTGCCAATAAAATCTTCGCCCAAGAGGAGTTTCTTCAAGCAGAATCGATGACGCCTTTGATACATTCTTGTTCCATATAGGCAGTTGTCAAATGGAAACCGTTACTAATTGGAGAAAATATATGGGATTTTATATTTTTCCACGGTGCCCGCAGGATCTCGGTGAACTCATTTCATCTCGGTGACTCATTTCATCTTGGTAAACCATCTCATCGACGAGGAAATTTGTACTTATACATATAAAATACGTGTTAACTTAACAGCCTTTTGGCATCTCCGGGGTACCTATGGTTTTCTGCAATAAAAAAATTTAAACATGTGAGAATTTAGATATTTGATAAAATATCAATAGGTCGAATGAGAACATTTCCTTCACAAATAAAGGCATACGTGTAGGTATGACAGACAGACAGATAGACAGACAGACAGACAGATAGACAGACAGACAGACAGACAGACAGAAACTAGTTAATTCAAGTCTCACTTCTATACAGCAAAATATTAAATACACGTTAGCATAAAACACAGATAAAAGTACAGAACCACTCAATATGAGTTATGAGAGACTAACATATACAATTCGTAAAATTAAAGGCAGCTTTAATAAGAGCATAAAAGGAGTAATAGTTTAAGAAAATAACAGGTGTTTTTTCTCTTTGTAGTATAAAAGGCAGGTTTTGGCAAAATGATAAAACATGTCAGCATGTCAGTGTTTCTGTTAAAATATAAGCTTTAACATCCTGGGACGATGCATATTTAAAAAGGTTTTCTCTAATGTCAGTATAAATATCACAGTGAAACAGCACATGGAACTCGTCTTTGACACAATCAGTTTCCTTTGATTTACAGGTACATGTATGACAGTTAATGTGTGTTCAAATCATCTTATAACAGTCTACATCACTGGCTAATTTAATTCAGCATGTGCTTAACAAGCTTTATCGAAGTTCAGACGAAATATAATGTTTTCTATTGTATTCTTATCTGCAAATGGTTCGTAAGACTATTTTGTGAAAATGAGACCCCCCACCAAAAAAAAAGAGAAATATGTTGATCCTATATTAAACTAGAGCATCTTAAACATTGCATAGTCTGCTTTTTATCGGCCAGCGACAAACGAAACATGGGGCGGTGCTGAGAGGGTTGGAGGGTAACCGTACATGTATGTGGAGGAATGGGTGTAAACATCCGCTTATTATTTATATTGGCAAACACTGGGGAATCGGTCAGTCGATCTGTTATATCTACCCTTTGCAACGCTGTTCTGTTGTAAACTGTTCTAGTAATCCAGGGTTCCGTTCCATAACAGCGAGCGCTTAAAATAGCTCATTGATCGCTCAATGTAGCGCTCAAGTAGCGCTCAAGTAGCGCTCAATGAGCGCTCATTCTCTCTTGAACGATACGGTGCAAATTCCTCGAAGTTTGCTCGCCTTGCTACGTAGCGCTACATTGAGCAATCGCGTTCAAGAGAGGTTTAAAAGTAATCGCTCAATGAGTGATTACTTTGAAACCTCTCTTGAACACGGCCCTGGTTATCAACTTTCACTTTACAAGTTTCCCTCTGACGTCATTCTTCATGCCAAATGGACCGATTTTGTTTGAGCGACGAGAGGGTTGTGGCAATCAAAGTCAGCCTCGCGTCTGCGTTCAGATCTCTTCCCTGAAGATTGTTTCGAGTCTTCGTTTTCATTGAGAAATCAGTTTGCCATGGATACAAAATGACAAATCATTCGACAGTGTGCTGTCCCAAGCATACACAGCAGCGACTATCAGCCTCTGAGGGAGGAGCAGGCTGTGTTCACATACACATGTACACCTGTTGAAATTGGATCAGTGCCATGCAGCGAACTGACTGAAATAAAGATGCCAAAGATTGTATCAATATCGTTATTCCAATTCATAATACAAATGTTATTTTTAAAGATGTTTTAGTGGGCATTGACTTGAATGACTTCTAATTCCTTATAACACTGTATGTCACAATATTATTTGGGATAATTTTCCTGAAGACGTCAGATATTCAATATTCAATTCAATATTGAATGCATTGAATAAGTAAATTTAATTATCATGGTAAAAATATAACTTCAAAAAAATAAAATAATTGAAGCGCGAACCTATTTTTTAGAAGGTTATTGTTCATGAAATTCAGTGTTAAATACACATCTTTCTGTAACATCAATAACTATATTGAAATTTTAACTGAATTGGAATAAGGCTGTGCACAGAATATGAAATATCTCATGATTCACAGATCAATACTTTGGACTAATATGTATGTAAAATTTACCATTTAAATTACCTATATGCAGTGCGGTTCGAGACACTAGTCAGGATAGGATTTAGAGGGAAACTGATAACAGCAGATTGAAAATCGAAGATATCGCATGAAAGTCATTACTTTCTATAAAATGTATCATCGTATGGCTCCTGATTGTCTAAATGACTTAGTACCACTTACTTAGTATCTGAATAAAGTAATCTTAGCATCTTAGAAACAGTTCTTCCATTCAAGCAATTAATTGTAGAACGCATAAATATTCTCAATCCTTTTTACCAAGTGCTATTATTTGAAGAGCACTACCCGTGGAAGTTACAAATGCTACAACTTAGCATTCAATTCAAAACAATGTTAAAATCTGAAGAAACTCCCAATTACTTCGATTTACATTATGGTAGTAGATTTTGTCAACTTATTCAGTGTCGCCTCAAGCTCGGTTGCAGAGATCTGAACGCAGATAGATACAAAGGGCACATATCGGAGGGGGCGGGATAGTGCAGTGGTTACCACGTTCGGCGTCGGATCAGGAGGTCCAGGGTTCGAATTTCGCCAGGGGCACGGCAACTTTGTCTGTAGTAGAGAACTGTTCTACACGCAGTAAGGTTTGGGTGCAATGCTACACTGAATTTCAGAGAAGTACCACCCATGGTTCGCTAGTTCCAGCCGTTATAGTTGCCGCAATGCATAGCCACATGGCGTTGCAGGTTTTCTCCCTGCCGTAATACTAGCAGTCGCGATATAAGTGAAATACTCTTGGAAGCGGCGTTAAACCGAAACTCACCTCACGCATGTGGTCACTCTATCGAAGACGTTGTCTCACGTGCAGCATTCATCAAAATTTAAGATCTGACATGTATTTTTATATTCATGGACATGATTTTCAAACTACACTCAACCGCAAAAAGAAACGTCACCATACACAATACCAGATAATTCAATCCACGAGTGATAAACACGACTGAAACGGAGATACATCATGTCTTCAGAAGCCAACTAAACTATATTTGAAATTTCAAAATATTATCTGTTCATATTTGTAAGAAACACACGTTTTAGATAACGTTTTCGAATGTCCTTCACTAGATGAGATAAGAGAGTCCAAACAAAGTTCATTTTGGGATTGTTTTATCACTTGTCTTACACTACGGACGCATCAACAAATGTAATGTAATGTAATGTATGTAGTTTAAAGTTAATTGCCAAACATTCTGGCCAAAAACGATGTTAGCAACCTAAGTGTACTTGATCTGATACAAAATAAAGGTATTATATTCTGATGTAAGAAATTGTTGGTAACTCAGTATTTAAAAATCGCCTTTATCCGACAGGAGTATTATGAAATTTGGTGAAAATGTTGTGACGTTTCTTTTGCGGTTGAGTGTACTATGTATGGTGTTCGCTCATTGACTACCTCAACTAATGAAAACATTCTGAGCACACTACACCAGTTAATTTCCGAAAGTAATATAACTGTTTCCGTTAATTGTTTTTACAAAACGTATATATACTTCATATATACTTCGAACTATTGCTGCAGTCCCTTAATCATCCGGCATATTCAACGACACAATGGCATATTTCATTATATGTTCATTGATCTATACAGTTGTTTCCTCTGTTTATATAATTCGTTTAACAAAATGTTTCTCTACCCAGCTTGATCATTTATTGTACTGGAACGGCGTCCAAAGTAGGCTTATGGCTTGATCGCCAATCCAGGTTTCAGTTTTAGAAATAAAAATATGCTTAAACCACATTTATGTTCATAAAATATCATGATCTTTGACTTGTACAAGAATACAAAATATGGTCTTAAACCATTTATTGTATACTGGACAAACATATTTGGGGATATTTTGAAATTTTGAAATTATAAATACTGATGTATTTATTACCTGAGATATAAATGAAATATTTATCATAAAACACCTAATATCCCTAACTTATTTTGTCCATCCTTTATTATCATTTTGAAATCACTTGGCCTATAATCAACACATGCTGAAATTGTTTTCAGATTCAGTGGATATTATGTGCGCTAATTTCATGAAGTGTATGTTGTTCATGTTCTAAAAGTGAGTAGTCATGTCTCCAATGACATTGCTTAGTGAACAGAACAATTTTAATTTGAATTGATAGGTTTTTAATAATAATTGGACACTACTTATTCTTTCATTCAAAATCACTTAAGAAGAGAAAAATGTGATTATTAGTTCATTTTATAAAATCTTTGTAACGCCTCGACGATTTCTAAATATATACCAATTGAAGCAAAAAAGACACAAAACACTTAAAACCGTTTTTGTAATTGTGCACGTTCTTCAACTTGACGCATTTTGGCCTGCTGGCTATTACAAAAACATCTTCAGTCTGATTAAAATTGACGGTTTTCCGAGGAATGCAAAATAGTGCATCTACCGGGATACGAACTCATATCGTTCAGGAGTTTCCACGCAAAACCGTCTGATAACAGCCCGTAGACTGTCGTGTTCTGACGCAATTCAATTAACCAATCACTAGACGTCCAACGATAAGCTAGGGGCAGATAACTCAAAACAGCTATCCTTTCGTCTGTTCCGAATGCTTTCAAAACAGAGACCGTTTAAAAACTAAGGTGTGATTGGTCAGCTATTTGACTGGGCTTTGGCTGCGCTAAAGTGGTTCGGAACACGCGCCTTTCGGGGTGTTCTCAGACCTTGTGGAGAGGAATCTACAGAACCTGTTCGTATCCTGGTAGATGCATTATTTTGAATATTTTATTCCTCGGAACAAGGTCGATTTTAATCAGACTGGAGACATCTTAAAACAAAGCGGGAGCGATTTCATCCACGGGATATATATTAACACAATAAAATATTCTTCATAGTTCAAGTAGATAAGTAAAAAAGGAGTCCTGAAAGGGATTTTATACTTTCCGAGATGTTTATATTGATAAATTTATAATAAAAATAATATATTTATAATGCGCACATATCCATGCACAATGCATGCTCAAGGCGATTTAGTCCCACTGTGGCCCATCCCATAGTGGGCCGGGTATTTTCACGCCTATAGGTCAATACCTTCCCATGTCCAGGTACCCATTTGTACAGCTGGGTGAAGTGAGTTCAATGTGGATGGAGTGCATTGCACAACACAGTATAACACCCATGTTACAAATGTTTGGTGTCTCCGCAGGGTTTCGGTCCCTGGCCGTTGGCGTGAGAGGCAGACATGCTAACCACTACACCACTGTGCTCCACTGTGGATTTTGTTTATTGCTATATTGCTTATAATTCAATCAAATGTGAGTCTTCATCGTAGAACGTTTTGATAAAAACAAACACTAAATGTTTTAAAAGGGAGGCAATATATGCATTATCATTTAAATCTACTACTAGTACATCGGGAAGAAAAAGAAAAGATACAAAATGAGTCAAACACTTAATATTTCTGCCGCATAAAATCGATACAGTCTTGGCAGCTCTTTGGAGAGAGCAGGGCGGGCCAGTCTTTTCAAAACTGCAGTTTCTATTTTTTCTGCGAATATTCTGGTAGAGAGCAACAGGGTAAAACAGACATTCTATATTCCTTTTTATACTCATTCAATGTATTTATGATGAAATTGTTCTCATTTAGTGGATATGAAACATAAATTTTAAAATTAATGATTTTTTTTATTTTCAACATTTGACCCCTTCTGTCTATTTCAGTATGCCAAATTTCATGTACCACTAGCGTGACCCTGTCAAGTAATGAACAAAATGATTATTTTACTCGTGAACATATGATGTTGCAAAATTATTTGTGATACAATGAACGTCAATTTTCATGATATATTTGCACTGCGATCCTAATGTAGGTGAACAAACTTTCGGTATGCAGCTGTAATTAGTGACCATACTTGGAGTGATTTCGCTTAAAAGTATTTTAACCGTTGTTATGACATTGAAATTGATATTGAAATCAATATTGAACATGCATTTCATTAAGATTATAACACTATCCAAATGACGTGTATTTCTTTCAAATTCCATGGCCGTAAACAAAGCTCTATTGGTCCCTTTAAAATCTGGTTCATGCTATGTAACACAGGCAATTAAGATTGAACTTTTGAAGGTTACTCCTTGTTAAATTAATATATCTTTGCGTTACTGGGTCCTTCTTCTCGAACTTCTTAGCCCATTCTTAACACATGAGCTACGATCAAAGTTAAACATCATTTAGGCTACAAACGTTTCGAGAATAATGGCTCCAGCATAAAAATGCTTTTTGAACATTTAAATGTACATTTATTAGATTTCATTTGCACTTTTGTTGTTGACCTCACTGGTCCATTTCGTTTGCTTGAAGACACTTTTACGACCAAAAGGTTTAACGACTTTATCTCATTAATGTGATGATTCTATTTGAAACTTCTTAAAACAAAATTATTTTTCTCAGAACCTTGGCGACATGTGACGTAAGCTTTCAGGAAACTGGCGCCGTGAAAATACACACCAATAGCGTTAATGTCTGACTCAAGAGTCATTGGCACCATAGACTCCAATAGGAAGCCATCTGCAAAATTCCAATTTCAAGTAACGTATTTCCAATTTGTTTTACAATTTGAAATTTAGCTGAAAAAAGGTTATCGGTCATGCAGAATTGGGAAATGATGCTTAAAGGGACTGTAGCACGTTTTTTGCAATTTTTATTTTTCGAATTTCACATTTATAATGATAGTTTATGTCATTTATTTAATTAAGAGGGTAAAACATCTATTACACAAACCAATTATCCCTAGTAGTAATAACGGTGTTGCGTATAAAGCAAAAATTGCATGGCGGCCATTTTAATGTGAACACATTTTATTATTTCGAATTACAAAACGATTGTCATGGCTTTAAAGAACCATCTATACTCATATTTAAAATTGAGATTTGGTGAGAATACATTTCATCGACTTATTTGAGCGAAAAAAACGCGCTACTGTCCCTTTAAAGTACGCAAATTTGGTTTTTTTCTTGGCTAATACACCATTGGCTAATCCTGTTATCCGAATTATCTCATACCTTAGGCAGTGTAAAAACGACTATGAATGTGCTTCCTTTATCTATTTTACATAATCAACTTGATATAGGTTAGGTATACTGTGTTAAAATTGTTTGCATAGTTTCCATTAAAAAGCTTTAAAACATGTTTTTTAAAGGATTACATGTATTGTTACTTAAATTGTTCATATTATTTTTCATATTGGAATGTATCAGGGACTGTAACAGTAGTGACAATGTTGGACATTTATAATGGGAACGTCATGACTTGTTGGTTCGTTTATGACAACGTTACGGTATGATAGGGTGCCGTGCTTCGAGCGTGAAAATAAATGCTTTGGCATTAATTTTTAAAATCCGATTCACCGTTAGGAATTTGTTGAATGATTTTCATATCGTAAGATAATGGTTGGTACATAGCATTGTGTTAATGTTTTATAAGTAACGCGTATCTGAAAATGTAACGTTCATGATTGACGTGTCATAGGTTGTTTGTCCTTCTTAAAGGCGCTGTAGCACGATTTTGTAACTGAAATATAGTTCTCTCACGAAAATATAAAAAAAATGTTACATAAATACATACATACATAATACTTCTGATACATAATACACCCATTGAGCGGCCATTTTAAAGGTACATCCATTGTGTTGTTTGGGGTCACATATGCTAAAGATTATAAATTGTGTTATGTTTTCGAGAAGTACAGACTGTTGCCGAAAATTGTTATTTTGATCTCAGTCGAGTCAGTATACGGACGATATAAAGGTAAAAGTATCGATTTCTGATCGAAAAACGGACAATTCACCGCGTGTGGCGCGCGTCAATTGGTCAAACGTAATTTTGGAAACTTATAAACAACAGACTAAAAGAAAACTTTAACTTGATAATGTTTAATAGGTCTTTTAACTACTGTGCATGTAAATAGAATGTGTAGTTTCGGTTTCTGCACAAGTATAATGATGTTACTCGATTTTAATTTAATATGTACATGTAGTTCAAGTGGTCTGACTGATGTAGCGATACCTTAACACTTAAAATGGAGTTTTAAATAGGTACAATGATTAATGGTCTGCTGTCAGAACTATACAAATTGTATGAGACCTACAACTTTACCTCTCACACTGATTAGTCCCACACCACTGTCGCTCTATACGTCTCACCATTTTCTTCGAATACGGACAACGGCTTTCTATGGTTGCGGCGTTTCGAGTCGTGTAGTGATTTGTTTTACCAATTAAAGGTGCATCCATTGTGTTTCATTAAATTTGATTTGGCTTTAATACGTTCGAACACAACATATGTGCTGTTTACAATACAAACAAGTTCACAACAAACATACATGTACCTGTAAATCAAGGAAACTGATTGTATCGAAGACGAGTTCGATATTTTTCCTTGTGCTGTTTCACTGTTATTTTATACTGACATTAGAGAACACCTTTTCAAATATTCATCGTCCCAGGATGTTAAAGGTGCATCCATTGTGTTTCATAAAATTGTATTTGGCTTTAATACGTTCTAACTCACCACATATGATGTCTACAATACAAATAAATTCACTCAGCTTGCATATTCATCCTCAATCGCCAAATATATCATAATTACTAGTTTCCAATTAAAACCGAGTAACATCATTATGCATGTGCAGAAACCGAAAGTGCATGTCCTATTTACACGCACAGTAGTTACATGACCTATTAAACATTATCAACCCAAATGTTTTATTTTATCTGGTTAAAATAAGATTCAAAAATTACGTTTGACTCATTGGCGCACGCCACGCGGTGCATTGTCCGGTTTTCGATCAGAAATCGACACTTTTACCTTCATATCGTCAATATACTAAGTCGACTATCATCAAAATGGTAGTTTTCGGTAACAGTTGGTACTTCTCGATAAAATAAGACCATTTATAACGTTTGGCATATTTGACCCCCAACAACACAATGGATGTACCTTTAACGTAGGAATATATTATATAAACTTTAATAATAAATGGCAAATTTGATAAATAAAATATGCTAAAAACGTGCTACAGAGCCTTTAATGTACAATGACGAAGTTCTAGCACTACCCTGCTACATCGTGGTTCAGGTTATAGACATGCCGGAATTGAACTTATTTTCATTTGTAAAATATCCATTTGGCAAATCAAGGATAAGATATTAAACCCCACATAAGCTCCCGTTTTTAGTGTTATTTTCGTTTAAAGTGATTATTTTCGCTGGGGGTACAGGGAACATTTCCGTCATCTAAAAGTTCAATATATATATATATATATATCATCAAATAAAGTTGTATAGGAGTTATTTCTCTGGCAGATTAAAGATTCACAGTATGATACTATATGGATATCATGATCAAAGTGTGTTTATTACAAAGCGCACATTCCTTTGAGAATTTTGCTTTTGAACCGAGTTGTACGTGGGCGTTACATTCTGGGTAAAGGTCTATCAGATTGTAGAGTCTGTGCACACTCACCCTTTAATGAATTCTTGAGTATCTGGTCATATCTCCTCTTATATAGTTCATGATTTTACTGATTTTCTTCATAAGAAGAGACATAGTTTGTAACTAGACCTACGAGCAAAAGAAACTATAATTACTTTTCAACAGATCGGAAACAAAATGCCGGAAGCAGTTGATTTTGAATGTCTTTAATAAGCATATTTTTGTGAAGAAGTATTCACATTTTCATCCATCAGGGGGTTATACGTTTATTATTTTGTCTGTTCAAATATGAATGGGATGTCGAAATCATTTATTTCAAAATACTTTTTGCCACAAAGTTTGAAAATTAAATTAAATATTGATACCGTATGGAAAATATGTCAATTAAAGATACTGTCGATATAAATACACTCTGGGACTGTAATTCTTTGACGCATTACTGCACCATGCAAAAGGTCCCTTTGCACACACTCCTTTTTCTCCTGAGGCCTTAAGCTGCCGTTTTATTTTAAAATGACCAGCCAATGAGATAACTTCCTTTCAGGCAAAAGAGGCAGCACCCGGATGAGATAACCGACAACGATCGTTGACGTTTAAATCACGACATTTCATTGCCTGAAAACTTGCATGCTATGCTATTTCGCCATAAGTAACACGCCTACAGCAAAAACGATAGTTACTGGGCTCAGGGAATCATGATATAGTAGTAACATCAGCGGATACAAATACACTGATGGAGCAGGATCGTAATATTCAGAATAACAATATCATATGTTCAAACTGTTCTTTATAGTTACTAGTTTAATGATAATTGTTTATATATTTGAAAATATTTCTGATGCTTTTCAATGTTAATGCTTTGAGAGAAAAAACAAATACCCCAGAGGATAAATGATAAGTAACATTGGACATCAATTTGCATATCTAAATAAGCATAAGTTATTACAAATTTCAAAGTGGACATGTCAAGGAAAATGCTTTGGTCCCTTTTATTCAACACAAACAGGCTACATCGGTTATTGTTTTACCATAACCAGTGCAGTTAAGCATGGCATCTTATATGTGTGTGTGTGTACTGTTTAGTGAGTGGAGAGTATATATGATAGATCCACATCAGATATTATAAGAATAATTGCCAAACGTCTGACATGAAAAATGCAATATAGTATGTTGTGAACATTTAAGCATGGCATCGTATACGTGTGTATTGTATAGTGACTAGAGAGTATACATGATATATCCACGTTAGGTATTATCAGGATAATTGCCAAACGTCTGGCAGGACAAATGGGACAGACAAATGCAATATAGTGTACATCGAGACAAGCAGTAACAAGAGCCTAAGTGGCGTCCTGTAGCCTGGAGACGAAGACTTATATTGACAAATTGAATTGGGGCCATAATAAACCCAGCAATATCTTTACTGTGACATTTTCCTTGAGCTCCATGATCAGCATACTGGACTCTTTATTGATATTTTTTTTAATGTTTCGTTTTAATTTTTTTCAAAAAAGGTATTCCAATAGGAATGACACGCTATTTGAGAAAGAAATGCAGATGGCCTGAGCGTAAAACCGTTATTTCGATGAACACTTTACTCGTACCCTTCATAAACGTTTCTCGTCTTTAGATACTTATGTCAGTTAAACATTACTAAATATCACACCCCTTGGGAAGTTATTTCTTTTAAGTTGAAGGTTATCTGTCATAATCATCATGGTCGGTTATGAGGTATTCAAACGATGCAAATAAATCAACTTGTAAGATTTAAAAAATTTTATCAAATCAAAAGTAAAAGTTTTATAAACAATGAACATGGGAGTCGAACCCTGATCCTCTATGTTGTTAAGATGCGTCTTTATAACTTGAGCTACCGAGGATCCATGTCAGTCGGTGTACATACATATACTTATTTTAGAAATAGAGTGAAAAGCAAATAATGACCCGATTGCCTCGCGGTATGGCAATAAACTCCGCTCGAGCTACTCCCTCGCGAGTTCATATACCATAAATGCACGGCATCAGATCATTATTTACTACATAATTAAATTATCATCTATGTAAATATTTGGAGTGTGCGGTGAACTTTCCCTCTTGATGGAACATGTAGATAGTTTTCTATTTCATCAACTTGATTTTGTACAAACCGCACATCGTTTCTCAACGATGTATGGTAAAATTAATAAATATGGGAATGCATTCATCTACGATCGTAACCTTACTCATGAAAGAAGTGTTTTTTTTATACGTCAAACGACTTCATTTAAGCACAAATAAATACGAAATGTTATTCTTTTCCAAGTTAAATATGAATTTTTAGCTTAGACAACAGGTGGGTTTAGTTATAAATATAAGCATTTTGTTATGTAAAACTACAACGAAAAATAAATGTTTTTAAATCCATTAAAAATAATTTCTTTAAGTTTTAGTCACTTTAATAAGAGACACACATTACAAAAGACGAGCAATGAAGTAATGAAAAAATAATATGTTAACAAAATAAAATAATCAAGTTACAATTCTTACTAAATCATCAAGTAAAAGAAAAATCTCAAAATCTTTAAGAAAACCATCAGCCAGGCATTTCAAATGTCCATACTTCCTCAAGGGCTTCGACGAGACACATGACATTAAGAAGAAAAGTAGCCGGGCAAATAGTTCTTCCTTTTTCAAAAAACGTGTTAAGTGCCTTCTAACCCCAGCCAAGGCACTATGCTCTGCCAATAATACCATTTATTAATGCTCGAGCTCTCTGGTTTGCCTATGGGCGGATCAATACAAGGCTGGCCGGTCCAAGTGAGAGTTTAGCATTCTATGGTTCAATTCCAAAGCTGCTGGTTGCTACATGAGAAGGGAAGGATTGTATTACGGTAAGTCCCTTCATTCTCTAACACCATTAGTGTCTACTAGACTTTAAGTGGTTTTAGTCGGAAGATTTCAGGTTTTGGTAATCTTTGATATAAAATGGGTAAGGCTCAATCTACAATCTAATGATATTGGTATAAGATTGAAATCTATTTTAGTGAAAGTTTTGAAATGAGATGCGTTCCGATTTGTTCAGATTTTTGTAAGATGAGAAAGGGGGTTGTACTGTTACTTTAATCCTGTATACGGTGTTTGAGGGGTTTTAGTGATTAATTTAGGTTAATTTTTTTCGACACATTTGTATATTGTATTATGAACACGAGATCAATTTGTCTAAAACTTCTCAATTACAATTTAGGATATTCTGGATCTGTAGTGAGTAACGATTCTTTTACTACCGGATTTAATCAAATAGCTTTTTAATATTTGAATTATTTTTATCAGGTTGAAATCTCTTCGGGATTAAGCTTTATAAGTTTATGAATATTATAGATAAGTACTTTTAACGGATGACGTGTGTGAAAAATAAAGCTTTTATTACTTTAGATCTTTAGTGGATTTAGTGTTATACATTCTATACATAAGAATACTGGTTTACTAAAGAGAAGTCTCTTTGGTATTAAACGCTAATTAATTAATATTAAGACGTTTTGACGGATGATAAGGAAGGATGATAAAAACATTAGAGAAGTCATTTTTACTATCAGTGTGGATACGGGATGTAAATTGATTAGGCGATACATGTACGGTGTTCATTATTATAATGGCATTGATTAAGTATGTCCGTATTGGCCCAGCTACAGGTCCCAGGTCCGTTGTATTGGCACGAGCCGAAGTCGAGAGCCAATACAACGGGTCGAAGACCTACCACTCCGGTGTAAGATTGAAAACGTACCCGCGTTGCAAAGGTAACAGGTCAAAAGGGCCCCATGACAAAAGGGCCGCAAAACAGACTTTTTGATGCGGACATTTTGACTTTTTGGTGGGGCCCTTTTGACTAGGGGTTTGCGGCCCTTTCAACTTTCTTGCGGCCCTTTTGACTTTTCCGTTTTGCGGCCCTTTTAACATGCGGTCCTTTTGACTAGGACCCGTTGAAAACATACCCAGCGGGTACTATTCAACGTTGAATAATGACCCGGGGTCACTTTTCAACGCCTCGGGTCTTTTGTCAACGTTGAATGATTACACAGTCGGGTAAGTATTCAACATTGAAAAAATACCCGAGGTGTTGAAAAGTGACACCGGGTCATAATTCAACATTAAAAAAGTACCCTCGGGTGTGTTTTCAACGCGGGTACGTTTTCAATCTTACACCGGCAATATGGACATACTTCATTAATGACAGTTTTATCAAGTAATGTCTTTTCATTCTTTTTGCACAATAATGAATCTATAATTTTATAAAAGCTATAAGATTCGCCAAATGTGCGACTACGCATATTGAGACTCGTATGGCCCAGAAGGTCTCGTATTGGGCCTGTTTTCCCCTATTGGCCCAGTTTCCTCGTATAGTTCCAGTTGTCGAATAATATGACCTGGACCGTAAATACTGTATAAGTGTCATAACATTGATAATTAATTAATAATATTCTTTATTACCCAAATGATTGTAATAACCGAGTTAATATATTGATATGAGCAGATGTATACATATTACGTTTGCCATGCAACCATTGTTTCACCGCGACTTCCCATATTTCGACATCTGTGACGTAATAAAGCGATTGCTTGTGACGTCACTGTGATGGCCATCGCTAGAGCAGTGGTTCGTTCCCCAGTCTAAATAAATTTAGATCAGCCACAGTTTTTATATTGGGTTATACAATATAAAAACGGTTGATAACAATTTATTTAGATATCCAGACAAATTTTATAGGAATCAGAATGGGTGATAAAGACATTTATCATCCAAAACTGGCTCCCACAGAAGATATCGCTTGTGTGAGATCAAACGATATCTACAAGTGATATCTACATTGTAGATATCGCTACAATGAAATCGTCATAATCCAATTACATCATCAGTTAATGACATCACAAAGCTTTGGCATCACTAAGAACCCTGCTGACAATGATATGACGTCACAATGGTGATGACATACCAATGCTATGATGTCATAATGTTTATGACGTTACAATGCTATGACCTCATTGAGATCGCTGCTGAAGAAACATAGTGGCAGTTTTGTGTTTCAGCTATGTCATTATTTGGGTAATAATTATTGAAGAAGGATTTTGAATGATAAATACAATCTCACCCTCGTGTCTTCTGATATCAAATATATCAACACTCGTTGATTAAAGTAAAAATATCCTCGGCAAGCCTCGGATATTTGTAACTTTAATCAACTCGTGTTGATACATTTGATATCAGAAGACACTTGGGTGAGATGCTAGATATTAGTACACTCGAAGTTTATGTTTATGTATAACCCTAGCTTTCGTTCGGGCAATACAAATATTCACTCTCGTTTCGTAAAAGTTATATGACACACTTCCTCGGGTAATAATCCCTGTGTCTTACCAGAGTAGACTAGATATTAAACTGAGACTAATACCTGTTGGCGTATGATAATAGTATACAATTGAGGAGTTCTATAATGGTAAACCCTTTCCCTATCTGTACGGTAGAGTAAATTTAAGTAAATAATGGAATCCTAATGCAGAGAAGGCATATTGTGTTAGTAAGAGTTTTTAAGTGAAATTTCAGAATTAAACATGTTTTGTGTTAATACATTGAAGTCTATGTGTGCTTATAACGTAAAATAAATTTAAATGTTAAATATCATAAAAATGATTCTTTACTTATATATTTTATATTATTTTAAATTTATTTTAATATTTTAATTTTATTTTAGTATTTTAATTAAAATCATATAGAACAAACTGTCCACGAGTATATTTTACCGTTTATTGTTATGTATGTTGTTGAACTTTTTTCTGGACCGATTCAAATATGCACCAATCTTTTACAAATCTCTTTAGAGTTTAACTACGATTACTTCATTGAATAAGGATGTTAAATTTATTTCTTTTACAGATTAGGGATAGTGGTATAGCATTGTTATTGTCAAATGGTCTCAAGGAAATTATCTTCCTATATTGCTCGTCTTCGTGAGATTAAAGTGAATGTAAGTGATAAATATTGGACCTACAGTATAAAATCTAATAAAATTTTAACAGCTCTCTCAATCCACTTTGGAATAGCTCTTCAAACATATTACTGTTTTCCTTTAACAGGGTTAGTATGATTACGGTTTTGTAAAATATGAATCTCAATTAATATGTTATATTTAAAACTTATTGCCCATATGGTAACCGAGTTAATATTTTCGATACGAGCACATGTGCACATACGCCTAGCTATCATATTATCACTGCGACTCCCCGTATATCGTCGTCTTTGACGTCATAAAAAAATGGTTCGTGACGTCAATGTAGCTTGCCGTCGCAAGAGAAGTGGCGAATTTCCTTTTACGAAACATGTGCAAATACATGTATGTGTATAAGCCTCGCTATCGCTCGGGCAATACACAAATTCATACTCGTTTCGTAAAAGTCATATGACACACTTCCTCGGGTAATAATGTATGTATGTGAACCAAGTTTGTGTGATATTGAATATTCTAATAAATGGTAAATGTTTCGCATCACGGTTGTGTTAAAATAAATCTTCATTATCATGTAATATTCAACACATGTCATCCATCTTTGTGTGATATTGAATATTGTAATAAATGAGGTTTAGTAAAAGATTTTTTGCATCACGTATTTTTGTTATTGAACATTAGGATTACATTACCTAGTCGTTTGAGTTTTAGTGATATCATATGATAATTAATCACATCAAATTTTAAATTATTTGGTAAAATTGCACACTACAATAAGTATAAATTGCATTAGTTGAAACACTTTTCTTTTCATTTTCTTACCGTTTACGTTTTACAAAAAAAAATATTTTGAAAGAAATGAAAACATCTCAATCCGAAAATCTGACCCCTTGTTATCTCATTGCAGACGCCGTTGTTTCAAACACATCATTTGTCCACCTCACAGGAAATGGAATCAAACCAATCTACTCTAACAAGTGGGGATGCACTTAACATAACGGCTGGTAGTGACGGAAACAACAAATGGAAGGTAATTGATGCTATTACGTTTGAAATAGAAACGGTATATCTATGGATCATCCTACTCCTGGGACTTCCAGGCAATTGTGCTACAATTGTGACCGTCACCAAGATGTCCCCGGCCAAGTCCTTAACTGTATATATCGCCCTGTTGGCTGTTGTCGACAACTTCGCCATCATCAGTAAACTCCTAATGTTCGTGCTGTTGGATAACAAGGTGCCTGTTGGTTTTGCTGGGTGCAAAATTCTTGGATTCGTTGGTAATTTTCTGAGCACCTTTGCCAACTGGCTTCTTGTAGCTTTGTCACTGGAGCGTCTTGCTGCTGTGTGGTTTCCAGTGAAAGTCGCCCAAATGTGGTCTTTCAAGAAATCCACCATCACAGTGTGTTTACTTTCCTGTGTGTTGTCCAGCATCTTCCTTCACCTCTTCTGGACAATAACGTTTATTGATGACAGAGCTTCAGAATCTGGAATGGTGTACTGCAGTGCCGCACGCCAATACATATACTTCATGCAGCACATATGGTACTGGATAAACGTCATGTTGTATGCTACGATACCATGTGTTTTTCTTCTGGTATTCAACGCCCTGATCATCATTGGTATTGTCAAATCACAAAAGCTCAACACATACCTCAGAGAAGGAAGGACCGACATCAGACCCTCCTCCAGGAATGACTGTCACAGACAGGTGACAATAATGCTGGTTACTGCTGCTATTACGCTTGTGGTTCTGACGACACCACGTTGCATTGTTCTCATTCTGACCCCATATTATAACCCCTCTCCTCAGTCATTAGAAGGATCTGTGTACTATTTTCTTGATACACTTGCATTTGTGCTTTGTGATCTCAACCACGCTGTCAACTTCTATGTGTACTCGCTCAGTGCAAGGACCTTCAGATACCAGTTTGTTGAAGTGTTTCTCTGTAAGAAGTTGAAAACTAAGAACGCCATTGTATCTTTCTCGCTCACTGTTCGGAATACTGAAGCTCGCACCGAAGTGTAAATAAACTTTTTCTCATGGACAATTATAAAAAGAACAATCATATCGGGTATGGTTGTGAAAACTTCTTTGGCGTATTCCCGGTTGGGTATTTTTGTAATTCATTTCCACCAAAAATATATTTTTTCAATGGACTTTTTTTTAGTGATGCATTAATTATATAAACGCTTTCGCCTTTAAAGTTGTTTTGTTAGATCATATCGACGGGTATTGGTTGATGTTTAAAAATCGTTACTCATGTGCTAACTCTTGTGATGGACGAATAATGGCAGTAAAATACCATTTATCTGTTTTCTATTTCACGATAACCATCATGACGCTTTATCATCCACATTATGTTATTATGACAGGGAGTAGTTTGCTGAATAAAGGTTTCTGGCGAAGAAGTTTTTCTTAGGATCTGTTGTGATCACGAATAAAGGACAATTCTGATTTTGATTTCCCTCGGAAAAACGCATATCAGCTGATATCGACTTAGACATGAAACCACCAAGAGTAAAGCCACGGTAAGGTATATCGTTGCAGGGAGAAAGCTGTCAACATCAAAGGGACTTGGTAGAAGCTACGATCACAAGCTAGAACTATCTCGTAGAGCAAGGTAATTGTTATCAAATCTTACTGCATGTTGAACAGCTCTCTATTACAGTCAAGATACTAACCACCTACCTCGAACGCTGTAATCAATTCGATGTCTAAAACCTCAAATTAAGCGTAGAGCATTTCCTAACTGACATTAATTATTAATCAATCTTGAAAACTCATATTCATGCTGAACACTTCTTTTCTTGCGTGAATGTCACAAAAAAAGAAATTATTAAGCCCGTTTCCGTTGTTCATCTCGTGATCTCTTAATTTAAAAGGGTTGATTTATGACTATTAAAAGAGAAGATAGAATCGGTAATTGTTGTCAAGACAATGGTATATATGAGGAAGATAATTTTCTTCTTATGTGTCCAGCATAGGACACTTCATCCTCGATAATCCAGCGCTATTGTTCCGATAAATCTACACACAAGCGCGCTTGTGTGTAGATTTATCGGAACAATAGCGCTGGATTATCGAGGATGAAGACACTTTGCCTAAAAACTATATTAAAGAATTATATTTGTGTGCATTCATCAATTGATTAATTTTTCTTCTTCATCAAAATTGTTTAACCGTAAATGTAATTTGGAATGTTGCAGTTTTTGATCGACTGCATTTTACCGGTCGCACATCTCGTTAATTTCGTACTAAAAAACATTTAAGACTGTGATTCTTTATTGATCCTTTTTTACCCTTGGATCCCTTTCGCCGATCTTTTAGGGTTAGTTTGTCTAGCGTAAGGCTGATAGTTCAGTACAGTTGATAATTACCAGCGCCCGTTAAAGTGCACTATTCCTAAAGTTCAAACATGTTCAAATCTGTTCATGTTTATGAGAAACTCACATTTTAAGAAATCGCTGTTTTTTAATCTCTTTAACCAGAGGAGATTGGGAAGTCAAAAAGGGAATTTAACTTGTTTTATGGCGTCCTATGTTTTATGTTAAATACCAGATATTATGTCGAAAAACCCTTTGAAATAGCAATTTCAGCACCCCATGAGTGTTTGAACAGATATAAAATATTAAGTATCACTCTCTCGTGAATGAAATGTAGTATATCCCTTTACGAGATATATCCTCATAACAGATGTTCCAAATCGACTTTATCCAGCAAATAAATTGTGTCGTTTCTTTTGCTCCTCGGTGTATAACTGAAATGTACTATAGGCCTGTGGCCCCTTCAGACCTGGAATAAAGGTTGATTGAACTGCCATTAACGACAACCACCGTAGTTTAAGGGGCAGTAGCGGGTTTTTTCGATCAAATTGATCGATGACATGTTTTTGAAAAATAACGTTACCAATAGTAAAACACAATACTATTTTCGGAAAATCAAGTTAAACATGAGTGTACAAGGTTCGGTAAAGCCACGGTAATCGTTTCAGTAATTCGAGTTAATAAAATGTATTTAAATTAAAATTGCCGCCATGCAATTTTTGCTTTATACGCAACATCGTTATTACCACTACAGATAACTGTTTTTAGTAGTTATCTCATGAACTTTGATCTTTGAGATCTCAACTTTAAAGGGGTTGTAGCACGTATTCTAATGGGGAAAAGCAGATCTCACAAAAAGCAAACGAAATTTTACTAATTGCAAAACTATCCTCCAAAATCATAAATACAGTTCTAAACCGAATGTACATGGTTCGGTTAAGCAACGCGAATGCGTTTTCCTATCTCGAATTATTTAAGGGTTCACACTAAAATGGCCGCCAGCAGTTGTTTTCTGTTTATGTGACACCGTTTTCTATGACTTCGTGTCATGTAATTGGATGTTTTACCCTCATATGTAGATATGTATTGCATAAACTTAACAAATATAACATGCAGAAACGTGCTACAGTACCTTTAAAGGACAGTGAAACGGATAATTTCATTTCATACCACACAGCTGTAAAGACGCAGTGTTATTTCAAACCACATAGGAAGTGAAAGTTCAACAGCTTAAGACCACACAAAAACTTACCTTTAGAAAACCTTAGGGCGGATTGTATTCTATTTTTCTTTTAATTCACTTATTGATTTCTGGTGACATTTTGACATTCTTCCTCATTGAAGTCTGAGGACAAATGGCATTTGACTTTTTCTACCACCAATTGATAACGTGATATAAAGAAGAAGAAAAAATACTTGGTTAAGTGGGTTTTTTAAAAATAAAATGCACATGTAGTACCTATATTGAAGTTTGTCTTTTACACAATTATAAAAGTACGGTATTATCAAACAAAATCATAGAAGTGTAATTTGTTCAGTTTGTCACTTAAAATTCCCTTTTTCATAAACAAATTTGGGCAGATTTTTTTGTTTTATTCACCTTAAAGAGTCTTGATTTCTGATGATATTTTGAAAAGAATTCTTACAGAATATCAAATTCGTCTTGAAAGTGTGTCACATCTAGAGAACTTAATTTACATTGGCTCTAACGTAAACAGAAAATAATGTTGCAGTCGGAGCGAATGAAAAACATGATTTATTTAAGGTGGCAATAGTAAAGAGATGGTTACAGTTCCAATTTGACAGTCTCAAAATGACGGCCATTTTGGTTTTTTTTACAGCTGATCTAAATAGATTTTAATTTTGACAGAGTTTGACAGATTGATGCCTTTTTATATCACCTCCCACGTAAAATTCATACTTTGGTTTACTTACTTACTTACTTACTGATGGCAATGAGCCATTGTGGCTACTACAATTGGTAAAAAAGGCTCATTGTTCTTCCAGACTTTGAACTATCCGTCACATGGTTTGGATATTCGAAGGCATACTATCAAAATTGGTAGCCTACTACATATTATATATTATAACATATATTTTGAAAGAAGGTGATTTGTATGTTACAAAACAATGGTACTTTCGCATTCAGGTTCAGATTGAAACATCTCTAGTCGAGACGTCAGCCGGCTCATTTTATTCCAAGGACCATATCTTAATTAACATTAAGAAACATGTCTTTGAAGGGCATTTAGAAGTGGTATACATAAGAACATGAAGATTTTCTGGATAACAACGTCTTTAATGTGAAAATACACGACGTTTCGGACTACATACTCACTCTTTCATCAGGTTTGAAAGTAAGGAAATAACAAAATATGGTACATTTATATAGCAAACAAAACAATGGTGAGGAAACTCAATCAGGGGGATTAACATGCATGAGAGTGGTATAAAATTGGGATTTGTAATACAAACATGATGGAGGTGAAGCATGAGAATGATGAGGATTTGCAATACAAACATGAGGGGGAGTAAGAAGATAAACAATGGCCTGTAGGCTTTATTGAAGATGTAAATAAACACACATGATGAAACGAGGGAGGCCAATTGGCTTTATTGAAATTGTTAAACAAATACTAATTATAGTTGATTGGAAGAGAGGCCAATTGTTGATGTGGGTGGCTTTGAAGTTGTTGCATGGTGATTGGAGCTGATAGGTGTTGATTGGTGGGGATTTCTCGGATAATTTGCTCCGACAGGAGTGGATGGAAGGTCCAAAGCCACGAAATCTCCAAAGCCAAGTAGAGAAAGTAAAGAAGAGAGAAACGCCATGGTTGAACTTAAAAAGGATACCACCATCACTATAACAGAAGCCGACAAGGGTAAAGCAGCAGTCTTCATGGATACACCCGACTTCAATCAACTAATCAACAAGACTCTCACCGACACCAACACCTACCAAACCATCAACAAGGACCCAACAGCTCGTCTCGAACGCCAGCACAAGAAAAGCCTCAAATAACTCCATAACAACGATGAGATAAATGACATCATTTTCAAGACAGAATTTTATTTTAAATTATGATAAATAGAACATCTTATTTCCTTGACAAATGTCATATTATTTTCAAATCTCGTGAGATAGGAACATTTATATCTCCGCCCCTCCGCTACTTTTCGACCTTGCTCGGTGAGATAAACATCGCATCAGACATCGCATAAGACATCGCATCACTTTCCAGATCCTCTGCCTCACCTACTGTGCACTCCACTCCGACTCAGCACCTGCTTATCTCAAAGAACTTCGGAGTCCCTACCTTCCGGCACGCAATATTCGCTCATCCAAACAGCAACAACGCTCAGATCCCATTACTAGAACTAAACTTGCTGACAGTGCGTTTTCTGTTGTGTCTCTAACTCTGTGGAACAACCTACCACAGGAAATACATTTTCTGAAACCTATGACATTTGCCGTCTTTCCTGTTTAATCAGTAACTCTCTTTCTCCCTCCTGAATATAAAGCACCATTGAGCAGCTTTTGTTGGAGAATAGGTGCTATAACAAATGCATTATTATTATCATTAAGGATTCAGCTATTTGGCTGAATCCTTATTGTTATTGGCGTGTTTTTTTATTTTTTATTATTTCAAGATATTTGTCCGTAAGATTCAGCCAAAACGGCTGAAGAAAATGAAACCAAATTTTACATGCTGATAGCCCTTACTGTGGAATAGAACTGCGAAGCATAATAATAAAATTGCTCGCGAACAGTCATTTCCGGTCATAATAAAAAAAAAACACTTTAACATGAGGGATTTTGTTATATCGACATAGAGACATTACACTTTTTTCAAAAGATGCGCAATAAAAATACAAGCAAAAAAGTAAATCATGACGAAATTGTAGCTCACGTTGTTAAGCCGCCATTTTGATTTTCTTCATTATTCATTGATTTGACATGTACATATTGGATATCAATGCTATAAACTTGCAACTTGTTTTGAAAGATGCGCTATAACATTGGAAAGATGTCTTAATTCATCATATTTCAAATAATTGAATCCGTTATGCGCTGAATTCGTTTATCGTCACTTGTTATTATTATTATTATATGACATTGGTCAAGAAGAGGCATATATCCTCTGTATTGCTAGCTTCAATGTGCTCTCAAGAGCTTTTACCAAAGTAAAAGTTCAAAGTCAACCAACTTCCCTATAGAGTAAAGTGTTATCCTCGAGGGTGTATTGTCAACACAGAAAAAACCGGTGGACGAGGTCAACAACATTGGGTTAATCTTTTTAGATGAATGAATTCAGAGAACGAGAATTCTTTGAGCGATTTGGAGAAAGAACTAGTTACTTTCAAATAGGCTTTAAAAATTTGTTAAGCAGAAATGTTTCGCAATATCAAAACACTACAAGTGTTCTTCAAAGTAATGACATTATGTCTTACTTCACATAACAATGGCATGGTATAGAGAGGGTATGATATCACTTTAATACCTCTCTATAACGAGTTCATAGTTTCAACTTGCCAAGTACGACTTTGATCATTGTAAATTTATTTAGATACACTTACGATTTAAGGGATCTTTATGTAACTCGTTTCATGTCCATCGTTTGTAATAAAATGTGTGTAGTCTTGATTTAAAATACAAATTCGAAAAAAATCTTAATATAGTTCTCATTCAATAAAACGAAAGGATAAACAATTTTATACAATATTTATTGAGCCCATTTTTTATTACTAAAATTGAGGGTTGATGGTTTAACCCTATAATCTAATCTACGACAGAAAACCATTCAAATTTAGTTTTAGTTATTTTCAGTGCATGTTGTATTGTATGTTGTTTTCACTAAATGTACTATAGGCCTTTAAGTATTGAATAAAGACCTAGCGACACTGCACCTTTGATTAACAACTCATATCACAACAAGCAACATTATGAGGAGCATTTTTCGTTAATCAAGAAAAATAAACTAAAAAAAACTCATGTTCGTATTTTTGCAGCATCTCTACATGAAAAATGTCTCAAACTGACACACTGTAATCAATTGTAAACCAAATCATACACTCGGCTAAAAGAAACGCCTACTGAATTGTCCTTAAAATGAAAGATGAAATGATTTCTAAAATATAATAAATGGTGGCCTGAACCATATTAAATATTAAAGTCTATTAAAATCATGACAAACTGTAATTCGAATAAAAAACATTCATGAAAACAACACCCAATAAGGACCGCTATTTCCGGTGGATTCCTTTGTGCATCGTAACCACGTACATCTGTAGCGTCATCACCACTTTAATGCGAATGCGTGCCTGTATTGATGATCGTGGCTTTTGAAAATCTGTTCAAGCACTGATCGAAAACTGGACAATTCTGTTGTCTCATTTCAACAATCGCCATTCATTTGTGACATGACAACTTCTGACATTTGACTTTATTTTGCAGAAATGGTGGAAATTAAAAATGCTATAATGTTGCTCAACTGTTCTTTATATTTGTACGAAATCTCATACGTTTATTTTGGTTGACAGTGTATATTATACCCATGTCCTTACTTTAACTTCAATGGTATATAGAGGTTATCATGAGAGTGTGTTTTGGGATGGTCAATATCCTGGATTAAGGAATAAACATTGTATTTTGCGAGCCTTGGTGAGCTAAATACATAGTTTTTATTCCTAATGCAGGATATTTACAATCCCAAAACACAAGGGCACGATAACCTCTTTTTCATTCAATGTCATTCTTCATTCATTTTGCGCAAAACAGCTTGAAAACGTTAATTTCAATATTTAGCTTTTCTTCAACTACGCGTATTGATATATGCAAATGAACTGTATGCTATTCTCACCCTAAAATGACACAAAATAACGCCTCCAAAGTGATGCTTTCAGTAAAAATAATTGTTATTTTGATATGGTCTTCATTTTTAATATCTTTCAAAATACACCTTTCAAATCAATATTATTTATCTTTAGGACGACGAAACCGAACTCGCCTCCTGTCGGTTTTGTGTAATCATGTATATTGAGAAAAAAATCTCAGTAGATCTAAGAAACGAGAGTTGATTCCCTTCCTCTTGGTAGCATATGGCAACTCACATATCCAACTCAGAACTAAGCTGAATGTTAACCTGCTAATTAAGTCACATTATGGAACATATATGGAACAATATGTAACGGAGTATGTTGGTCAAACTGCCCTTGTTACTTTGAACATTTATAAAGTGCTTCCTCGATAAATCTATATTTCATCTCACGATGAAGTTGTGTTTTGGCACTACATGATAAATTTTGCCGCACTATGCATTACATACTGTTTGGTTTGTCATTTCTCAAATTAATATTTATGAAATGACGCATGTATTTAAGAAATAGAAGACGAGTTGGCGTGCTTTATCGTTGAATAAAACATAGCAGGGAGCATAAAACACGAAGGGCGCAGCCCTGAGTGTTTTATGCTCTCTGCTATGTTTTATTCTACGATAAAGCACAACAACGAGTCTTCTATTTCTTATATGAGATGCCCTTTAACAGTTACTCGCTTTTATATAAAAGCCGTACAGATATTATGTTGTTTGTAAATATTATTTTTTGAAAATATTAATGCCTCCCGTCGTAGAACACGTTCACTAGCATTGAACAATCAAAGTGACGTAAAATGTGACGTCATTTGCTAAGCGACGCTCAAACTGGTGTCTAAAATCACGAGCATGTTTTATTGTCTCATAAAGCACGCTGTCGGTCATATTGACCGCCTATGTTTTATTGCCGCGGGTATCTTATATATTTACATACAGCTCTACAGCCAATCGAAATGTTAAGGTGTATAACGTCATTTTAATTTTCAAAAGAAATTCCGTCACTTGATCTCTGTAATTTGCACCTTTTTCCGTATATGACCCCAAAGGATATCTTAAATAACACCAACCATTGCATGATACATTATAACATACAGGAGAGTGTTCTGGAAAATATTATTTGTAAACCTAATTACTTAAAAATTGTCAGGTTTGCTTGGATTTACTAATCTTTACGAAAAGCATTATTCTAGCCCTCACTGTCGGTTGATTTGGTTTACACAAAGTAATTTGCATTGCTTTATTTCATGTTTGTAACATTAAGAACCACCCATTTGTTGGCTCGAACTGTGACTTGAAATGTGTTAGTTATCTTCCTTAATGGCAAGAGGGCGATACAGATGAATTCGTAAATATAGTAATATGGAGTTGATCAATTTAAATACACCTCTCTCCCATTCAGAACTTGTAAAAAGGATTTATATCATGTAAAATTATCAGAATTAAATGGTTTATAAATACTTAATCAAGAATGATGACACTGAATATTTCTATTCACTCAAGGCTACAAAAGAGCATAATAAGGTTAACAAGAATTACATGATATTCTTTTACTTGAGAATATATTACTTAACCCACGGTGGCAGAATTTGGTTAGCTTGATGTAAGTGCGGGCATTTAACAGGGAGTATTTATATTAAATATTAAAGGCTTTCCAATGAAAATGTTCATAAAAACGTTAAAATCTGATGAAGAAATAAAACATCATAATTTCGCAAACTCATATATTTCCTTTTGTCATTAATGTTGTGTTTTGCTCAATTCATATAACCAATTATTTATAACAAGGAATAGTTAATCTACACCGGTCTGTGCGCAATTTAGTCCATAATACAGTAATCAAGTTCATGTCATTTCAACTGGATACTCGCTTTTATAAAATGCGTTATAGTTTCTAGCTCCCAAAGACAAATAATCTCAAAGCACCAGTTAATCCACGTGCGCCAGTCATCCATCACTCATTCAACTCTTCAGCAAATACATATACAATACCATGCAATGAATCAAACATATATGTCTATGTTTCACTGACCCCCATTTATACCTGCAATATGTTAATACCTGCATGATAGGTCCATGATTTAATTTGATACCAAAATCTAACACACTCAGTTCAATATGTCTTCCAAACCTCTCACTTTATAATTATATCAAACATAGAAGGAAATTATCAGGAAATTTGTCTTTAAAATATGAATATTTAAATTTGTTTTTAAGATATGAATATTTGAATTTGTTTTTAAATTATGAATATTTAAATTTGTTTTTAAAATATGAATATTGAAAAACATTAAATCTTATTCAATCACCTATACAAATATTCAATCCCGGAGTAAATATGGATTAAATGTGATATTAACTCATCTTTAATCTGTTGTATTTTTTTAAATTTTTAATCCGGAGTAAAGGCGAGTACAGGGAAGTAAATACTATCTTTAATTCATATTTACTCCGGGTTAAATAGGACTTTTTCATACAGCGATAAGTCCAGAGGTTAATACCTTTGGCATCTACACCACAATATCTACTACCAGTCGCAAGACCCTAAATAAACATATGATATATCACTATTCCTATCGATCTATTCAACATATGGAGTAGGGATGACATGTGGTTCCTGTCGGGCCGGAAATGGAAACTTGGATCTGTCTACAAATTTTATAAACCATATTTGTGCCAGAAAACCACTTTAACCATTTCCGATTGTATGGCAGAATCCAACGTGTCATACCCTTTTTATATGTTATATAGATAGGTCAGTATACTTATATACACATAGGGTATGGTGCCTATCCCGTCGGCCCCGATATACAAACAGAAAAACATTCAAAACATCAACAACGCCGACCTGGGCAGAACACCCGCCAACTACCTGCAGAGGAAGAAATTTCAAAACGGAGATGGGGCTGGATTGGTCACACCCTCAGGAAACCCACTACAAGCATCACCAAACAGGCTCTCACGTGGAATCCTCAGGGGAAAAGGAAGAGAGGCAGACCAAGAAACACCTGGCGTCGTGACCTTGCAGGGGATGTAAAGAAAAGCGGATACACCTGGAACCAACTGGAGAGGAAAGCCCAGAACAGGGGAATCTGGAGAGCAGTAGTGGACGGCCTATACCCCACGAGGGGTGACAGGCCTAAGTAAGTAAGTAAGTAAGTATAGATAGGTCAGTATACTTATATACACATAGGGTATGGTGCCTATCCCGTCGGTCCCGATATACACACAGAAAAACACTCAAAACCTCTGATCCTCCCAACATGATACTGGAGAATCAGTCTCACCTTCTGGATTCTAAACAATGGCTTATTTAGATGTGCTTGGTCTAATTTCTGGCATTCCCATCTTCTTTAAACTATTTTTCTGTTGTCAGAATCCAGTTTGTGGACTTTGGTCACATGTGAAAGTAGTCAGAGTAAGTTTTGAACTGAACAGGTGCAGGGCAATCTTTTCTCACCTTACTCATTGTTAAAGAATACTTTTTGGTTAACTTTTAATAATAATACTATACGATGTCTCTCTGTGGCTGCCTGCCTGCCTGTCGCTGTGACTTTTAAAACACAAAAGGTAAAGTATTCAAATCATATTGAATGGTCCGTTTTGTATACATATATATATTGTATATATGTTATAAGTTTTCTTAAACTACGTTGCATTAAAGGCGCTGTAGCGCGTTTTCCATATCATGTTTTATAATTATATAATATTATATAATTTGCCATTAATTATTAAATCGACAGAATATATTGTTATGTTAAGTTAAATCATTACACGACCCAATAAGTTGTATCCATAGAAAACGGTTATCCGTAATGGAAGAAAATAGTACGACGTATAAAGCAACAGCTGTGTGGAACTCTTCAGTGTGAGAGGTAGATTTGTAGGTCTTTGAATTTGAATTTGAAAGTGCAGACATCAAGATGGTTTATCATTCCATCATGGTGCCATAATTAAAACTTAACGTAAGTGTATAGGTATCGCTACAGCGGTCAGATCACTAAAACTAATTTCGAGCGGCAAGTTTAATGTGAACACCTTAAAATGGCCTCTTGGGGGGAAATGGACTCGTATGGCTTAACCGAACCATGTACATTCGTTATTTAACTCTTATTTTTGATTGAGGAGCATTATTTAGCCACTGGTAACACTTATTTACCTTTTCTTGAGATCAGTTTATTTAAGTAATAACGGCATGCTACAGCGCCTTTATTGTGCTACGTGTTCTTGTGAATCTGAATTTTGAGTTACTGAGCACAGGGAACAGAGTGAATGATATTGCAACATGGGCTCCCACTTGCGGCACTTAAAATCAATTCTGTTTCTCATTACCTCTCGATCGGGTGCAAGATTTGTTTATACACCTGAGCCACTGCAACTTAAGCTCTCTCAAGTGTACACACTTTTAAACGCAATTGATTCACCATTAGAAACATTTTTTAAAATGTCACCAGAAATCAAGACTCTTTGACATGAATTTTTTTTTTAAATTCAATTACATCCCAAGATGTTTTTGAAAAGTGATATTTTTGTGATTTTAATCTCATAAAGTGACACATTATAAAACATTAAACATATGCCTAGGATATCCGGAAACACGAAATATGATTCTAAATCTTATTATAACAACAGTCAAATATAATATATACATATCAAAGTTAAAGGAAACTGTACCGCAATTTAACATTATAAAACAAGATTTAAACAATGTCTATGAAATTGATAAACGCATCTGTTACTCAGATTGCAACTATTCGAAGTTCACAAAATTCTGGTCTGTATGCCATAATCTCTTTAAAGATTGACACTCTGCAACTTCGGTGAAAGTATGGAAATGCCAGGTCCATAAACACTTGAACTCTACGTTTTATTCAATTGAATTTGCAATGTTAGCTTGCAGTTGCTCTGTTTTCAATATTTGTACCTATTTTATGTTGTAAAATGCTGTCTTATGAACATTTCATATATGTCTATGTACCTGAAAAAGAAATAAAATTATAAAATAAAAAAATAAAACATTAAACTTCCTCGATGGTATTTAATGATACTGCACCCGTATGGTTATGTAAAGTAAATACCGTTAATACTGTACAGGTCATGCATGTGCATTCCATTAATAAAACAAGTAACCGAAACTCTGCTGTCTTTGTAAAGATCACGTTCTTATTTTAACATCATTTAAGGGGGTTGGAAATTTCATATAATATTTGTCCATACACTTGTGCATCAGAACAAAATGTTAACATGTTACTGATATCCATATTCTTGACATCAAATAAAATACAACAATAAAATGAGGTTCGCCACAAGTTATAGCAGCACTATACGAAGTACATTTAAGGAATTTACCTTTAAAATCGTAAGGTTTGATCCATCAATATCACCCCAAGGATCAAAACGAACCAGCGATGCTTCATCGGCTGATTTCGCGCATGCGTAACACAGGTCGGGATGATGTATTCCTTAGATGCAATGTCGTGTTAACGGGATATTGTATCGCAGTTAAGACGGACACGCCAAGCACAGTAGTTTTTCAAGTATGTATTGGTCTTGGTGTGAGAAATTACAAAAAAAGATGGGAAGAGTAGTCGTAAAGTTCAAAGTTTTAAGTCAGAACTCAAAACGCATCTCTTTAGGCTAGCCTTTGCCTAATTTCAGCACTCAATGTCTCAGAGCAAAGAAAAAGCGCACAGAGTCCTCTGAGAGGAGAACTGCGCTATAAAAGAACTATACATTATTATTATTATTTAAGAGTAGTCGTAAGGAAAATCAAAATACTTATAATATTCATTTATTGAGATTCGACGATTTTTTATTATCATCTGGAGCAAAAAAATCAGCGTTAACGAATATTTTTGCAACAATTGCCCATACTATCATCGATTATCTTTATATGATCATAAGCCTTTATGAAAGGCAATTTGAAGTAAAAAAAATGCACTGCAGAGGTATACACAAAGAAAAACGTTAAGCACCCCCTTATATTTGTGATGATATCTTTTCGAGAATACTTTAATAGTTTAACAAGGTTCATTTATGAGAAGAGTAGTGTTTGTGTGATACGTTCCAACCAATGATGCGTGACAGTCGCGCCTACACGTTCTGGGCATGCACGTGCTCGAGGATCACAAAAAGCAGTATGGCCCAACTGCATTTGGTGGTATGTAACGTTGCTTTCCATAGCCATTCAAGCATATCTATTGAACATGGCACGAAGACGATTGTCAATGGATCTCAGAAATCAAATTATTGGTATGCACTCTGCAGAAATGTCTTTAAAGGCAAAAGGACAGGAAGTGCCATGGACCGTCCAAGGTCTGGACACCTTGACACTACACCTTGAGAGGAACGGCACCTTCTTCGACATGTACGCCGAGGACCCTTCCTGACAAGTCCTTAGCTGAAACGTCTGTGGTTACCAAATCGAAACATCAGCACCAGCCTCAAATCGGTAGGACTAAAGGCGAGAAGGGTAATTAAACGTCCCTAGTTGAGAGACCATCATAAACGTGCACGTTTGGCATTGTGTTTGGACGGACAATCTGAGGACCTAGCGGGAAATCCATTGGTCTGACGAGAGTCGATTCTTGTTCCATGTCACGGATGGGCGTGTACTTGTTTGGAGACGAAGAATACAGCTTATACCCCCAGGAACATCCAGCCAACTGTTGCGTATGGAGGTGGCTCTGTTATGATATGGGGATGCCTGTCTCATGACTGCAAGCTGGATTTGGTCACCATCAGGGGCAACTTAACGGGAGCTCAATACATCCGGGACGTGCTTCAGTCGGTCGTTGTTCCTCATTTCGATAACCATGCACTTGCTACACGACCACAGTAGATGGACGACAACGGCCGGCCTCACCGATCACGTGCCGTTGTCGATTACATGCGAGCCAACGCAGTGCCATCATTACCCTGGCAAGCAGTAAGCCCAGATCTGAACCCTCTGGAGCATGTGTGGGATATTCTAGGGCCGCGACTCCAGGCTCGGAACCCTCCAGTACAGAATTTACATTGAAGGCAGCTCTGCACGCTGAGTGGATGTTATTGACACAAGAGCATATCCGACATCTTACTGGAGGCATGAGACGTAGGGTGCAGTGTGTCATCCGGGTACGTGGCGGTCCTACTAGATACATATAATTTTTATTGAACATGTACACTTGGGTCTACAAAGAACATTTAGAAGTGACAATACCAATGCGAATGTGTTTTGTTTCACTTGCAGCTCAATACTTTTGTGGACATTGTTTCATTGTAAAAACAGTATATGTGTAATCATGACGTCATCGCTATTAAATAACGATAACACCTACATATTGTTGCGTTTCTGTCTTGCCAGATGGCTGTTCTATCTGAAAAATAGTAATCTCAAACTAAGTTAGGGTCATAGCAAAGCTTACTTGTTTCTGACATTCAGCTATATGAAAATATCAGGGGGTGCTTAACTGTTTTCTTTGTGTATATATTTGTTACCGAAAACTACCATGTTGATGATTGTCAACTTAGTATATTGAAGATATGAAAGTAAAGGTGGTGATTTCTGATCGAAAACCGGACAATGCACAACGTGTGGCGCGTGTCAATGAGTCAAACGTAATTTTGGAATCTTATTTATATCAGAAAAAAGACAAATTTGAGTTGATAATGTTTAATAGGTCATATAACTACTATGCATGTAAATGGGACATGCAGTTTCGGTCTCTGCACATGCATAATGATGTTACTCAATTGTAATTGGAAACTAGTAATTATGACATATTTCGCGATTGGGGATAAATATGCAAGCTGAGTTAATTTATTTGTATTGTTGACATCACATGTGGTGAGTTGGAACGTATTAAACCCAAATAAAATTTTATGAAACACAATGCATATGGATGTACCTTTAAAGGATACTTTCCTTTCCTTTCCGTTAATATTTTAAATTGCTATGTTCAAACGAATGTCTATAGACCAAAGTTTACCTGTGATGTAATTAATAGGAACATATCAGCGATGGAGCAGTATATCATTTTACACTTTTGCCGTGAGCTCAACAGCATAAAAGGAAGTCGTATACAGCACTTCCGTTTCGAGACATACACTGCGTGATTGAAATTATTTATGCCCTGTGCTGTATTACAGATCAAACATTCTTTATAAACGACATTCAAATTCAAAGATATTCATTTCAAACCCTGAGGTCCCAATTACAACCAAGATGTATGGGATTATTTTTTCGGGATTTGTATGTCATTTCAAATAATGTACGTTCAATGCATTTCATCTAGCTTGATACTATAACTCCTGATAGACTTTAATTCTGAAGGCTACATGTATTTATTTCACATATAATCGTTTATTGTGTAAGCATGTTTCCAGCGATCTGATTGGTCGAGAGGGGATCACGTGATCGTCGACAAAGAAGCATATTGACCTCAGCCCGAGTTTGACCAAAAGTCGTATTGACTTGAGTGACGTCAAACTATTGCTGCATGGCGTCATGTTATCGTTATCATTACGTAATTTGATTGTAGTAACCAAATTACATTTTTGACTGTATTTCAATGTTTTCCTTTCGTTGCTGTAATAAATACATAATAAAACAATTACTATACTTCGTCCTTGGTCAAATTTGTCCTCATCACTAGTCTATAATTGCATGATCGAATTGTATAATATAGTAGAAGGTTATATAAGATGGCCGCTATTGACGTATTAGCCTGTACAATGACAAGTTCATAATATAAGGTAACGCTTCCTTATGTTATAATTCTGATGGCTGCATGCAATCGCTTATATACATGTATTTAGGTAAATTGCGTTTCAAGATCAACGGTATTGAAGTCAATACACTGTAAAAAGGTAAGGTTTCCGTATTATCCCAGAATGCAAAGCTTTTTGTAAAAGCATTCCTCAGTAGTACCCTACTTCAAACAGAGACGGATTTCTGATTTCAAAGATCATAGTTCATGTACACTGAGGGGCAAAAGAACCGATACCCCAAATTTATTAACAGATTAAAACACATAATATTTCTTCAAAAAAAGTCGGACTTTGTATTTTGATGAGGATATATCTCATAAATAGATATGTAAAATTTGAAAGTATTACATTTAACATAAGATATGTGTTCAAATGAACATGTAGTGCTGAAATTGCTATTTCAAAGAGATGTTCTGGACAGAATGATTAGTATAAAAGTTTCATGAAATATGGAAATTATGTCAGTAAAACATGTTTTCGGAATACTGTACATTCTTGGACTTCAAGAGCCATCAAGGATGTTGATGAACATATCGGAAATACATACACTTAATTTTTCATCGATTTTTCCGACCCAAAATAAGCCGAGATATTGCACTTATTAGTTAAGGTGTTTTCCTAGTCTAAATATAGATCAAGTCTATTTAATTATAACATATTGATGTTCCATGCTTGTTTTCTAATCCAAATCTTAACATCGATTGAAGATATATCAGTTATAAGTTATGACGATGTTGCTTATATTGATATGATTTAATGATATTCATTATATGTAAAACATGATATATAATGATATTCATTATATGTAAAACATGATATATAATGATATTGCTTATATGTAAAACATGATATAATGATATTGCTTATATGTAAAACATAATATAATGATAATGCCTATATGTAAAACATAATATAATGATAATGCTTATATGTAAAACATAATATAATGATATTGTTTGTTATGTAAAACATGGTACAATGATAATGCTTAAGATGTAAAACATGATATAATGATAATTATATGTAAAACATGATATAGTGATATTGATTATATGTAGAATATGATATAATGATATTGCTCATATGTAAAACATAATATAATGACAATGCCTATATGTAAAACATAATATAATGATAATGCTTATTTGTAAAACATAATATAATGATATTGTTTTTTATGTAAAACATGATACAATGATAATGCTTAAGATGTAAAACATGATATAATGATAATGCGTATATGTAAAACATGATATAGTGATATTGCTTATATGTAAAACATAATATAATGATAATGCTTATATGTAAAACATGATATAATGAAATGCTTATGTAAAACACGATATAATTATATTGCTTATATGTAAAACATGATATGATGATATTGCTTATATGTAAAACATGATATAATGACAATGTGTATATGTAAAACATGATATAATGAAAATGCTTATATGTAAAACATGATATAATGATATTGCTTATATGTAAAACATGATATAATGATAAGGCTTATATGTAAAACATGATATAATGATAATGTGTATATGTAAAACATGATATAATGAAAATGCTTATATGTAAAACATGATATAATGATATTGCTTATATGTAAAACATGTATAATGATAATGCTTATATGTAAAACATGATATAATGATAGTGGTTATTATAAGCGCCGATGACTTAACTTTAACATTTTCGAGAGAATTTCATATTTTTTCGTTTTACTTGACTGGGAGTGTATCTGTTTAATATCTCTCTGGATTAAAACCTTCAACACGTTATGTTTCGACCGTGTGCGATCGAAGTTTAAAGTCTTCCAAATTTCAAAGCTAAACAAGATTTAAGTAAAAACAAAGGCTGACTTACTCAAAATATATATACTCTTGTTATTAGGATAGTAAGATAGATAGTTCGTAAGACTTTATCAATGTTATTCAAAGTGCAGTTTCTCTAGTTTCACGGGTTGTATATAGTCAATTAAATACATCCATTGCTACTTTTAAATACAAGTTCAAACTTCAATAATTTGTGAATCTAGAGAAATTGAAGCATTAATTTCCGAACAATTTAATGGTTTATCTTCACCGGTTATAAAATCAATTTCATAAAAATGCAATCAAAAATGTCCATGATCGAGAACAGTTTATTAGCGTTACATCTCTGTTTCATATCTTTCTAACGAGGTTGTTATTGTATGAAAAGAGCTGACACAAGAGGATTTTTCAATTAGATTCTGCCATAACGGTAAATGCTATAGGTCTCAATCAAACAAATACAGAAGGTTTATTGCTAATACCAAGTGACAGGTGACAGCAAACACAGCAAGAGTCATTATCTGGAGACATCTCCCAGCTCTTCCAATCTCTTAAGGACACCATCAAAGGCGTGAGAAATATCGGCATGGTAAGTAAAGCTTTGGTGTTGTTAGTCTGATTAGGAAATGTGAAAATGTTTCATTGCTGGGTTTTGAGTACCTTGAAGTCATTATTTATCGATCTTTCCTTGTTTGATATCTAGGTTTCTCAACTCACAGCTAATCCTCTGTGTGTGTGTGTGTGTGTGTGTGTGTGTGTGTGTGTGTGTGTGTGTGTGTTTGTGTGTGTGCGTGCGTGCGTGCGTGCGTGCGATCGTGCGTGCGTGTGTGTGTGAAAGTGTGAAAGTGTGGCGGACAGACTGGCAGATTTCGTGTTAATCGTATATTACGGTCAGTTAAGGGTCCTTTCATATTCTGTTTATATTTTATGTCATTTCAATTCCGATTTCGTTGTTTCGTATTTTTTCTAAAATGTTGATTTCCCTATAATAATACTGTCTTGAATTTAAGCATGTGTATGTCGTTCATCATTATGGGACACCATAATATTAAAACCTACATATATATTATTCTTAATAGCATTTTAGAACATATCATTGATAAAGTACCAATTAACAAGTGTAATTGGACATTTGAAGTGGCTTTAAAATAAAATAACATTTAACTAAATAGATATATGTATAAATCAATGTCATATAATTAACAGCATTTATGTTCTTCAAAGCAATGTGACGTCATGGCCTCTTATATCACTTTCATCATTTTGATTACGGGGACCAGTAGTTCTTTAAAGGGGCAGTAGCACGTCTTTTCCTTCAAATAAGTCGATGAAATGTATTTGAAAATAATCTCATCATAAGTTCTCTTTGGAAGTTCAAGTTAAAATATAAGTGTACATGGTTCCGTAAAGCCATGGGAAGCGTTTGTGTCATTCGAAATAATAAAATGAGTTCACAATAAAATGGCCGCCATGCATTTTTTGCTTTATACATAACACCGTTATTACCACTGTTGATAAGTGGTTTGTGTAATAAGATATTTTACCCTCTAAAATAAATATAAATGACATAAACTATCATTAAAAATGGGAAATTTGAAAAAATCAAATTTGCAAGAAACAATTTCAGAAGGTGAAATCCAAATGATGGATTATTGAATTATGAATGTAATATTCTGGTCACTGCTATAGTTTATCTCCCCTGCTGATAAATAACACATGTCCCAGATGGCTCTGATGGTATAATGATGTTGTGGAATATTTTGATGACAAAATATTGTCCTCGTAACACCCTATTATCGTTTTTATAAAAACTCATCCGTAAAAGAAACGTCCCCATACAAAATACAAGGTATGTCAATCAACAAGTGATGAATACCAATAACAGTTATAGTCTCCAGAAGTCGACTAAATCAAGTGAAAACATTATCTATTCATATCTCATAAAGACATGCGTTTTAAGAAATCGTTATTTTGGAATCTTCTTATCCAGACGACATTGGAGAGTCAAAAGATGTTTTTACGCTTTGTTTATTTCGCCTTACACTAATGCTGCTTCAATAAATCAAAGTCCAAGAAGGTTATTTATGTCGGCAACAACTTTTACTACTTTTTATATTTAAAACTGTTTCCCTTTAATGCCAAAGTATCTGACAAAACACCATTGTTTAAATGCGATTTCAGCATGCAAAGTTTATTGAACTAACATTAAAATAAAAGCATCACACTGTGATGTATGAAATTGAGAGTACATCTGCAAACAACATGTGCCTATCAAATACATTCAAAATCGACTTTCTCTAACAGAAGTATTTCGTATTTCACTCTGTTGAAAAGGGTCTTTTGAGGTTGACTGTATTAGGGATAGTGGATTGCATATGTTTATTAGTCTTTTTTTCGACGAAACACGTCCCTGTGGTGTCTATATCACATGGGCCCTAAGTATTTCACTCTGCCCACTGACTGTCAGGATATACGTTGATGCCTTTTAAATGTATTTTCTTGGCTGTCTAATTGACTACAAAATTATGAAAAACACATAAGCAACATGTCAGCTCGATGGAGTGCTTCAAATTAAAGGGGACTTCCGTTTCCGCTATGGATGTATGGGGGAAGTAGCTTTGACGGATAATCAATGATTCTGTGAAGCAGTTAACCATGTTTGACACCTAAAAAATTTACACAAATTAATGAAAAGATTCAATCATTTTCTCGCCAGATTGTCAATCTAGAAGAAACAAAGTTAATTAATTGACTGCTTGATTTTTAGTAATGTTCTTGTAATGTCTTCAAATTGTATTTGACACCAGAAATAAAATAAAGCTGTTAAATCTGATTTTATTAGTCTCAATCTCATTTCAGACTTGACTTCCGTGCTTAAGTTGCTGTAAGATACGTCCATTTGAATTCTATTGACATGTAAACCATACTCAAAATTAAATAATGAATTTCCATGGAGATCCATGTTATCCCAAAACAGATATAATGTATTCACTTCTGTTAAAGAAAGGTTATTTGTAACAGAGTTAAAGGATACTAATATAATTATCCATTGTGTTACATACAAATTAAGGTGACTTTAAGGCCTTAAAAAAAAAATGTTTCTGGTATTTACAGGCTGACAAAAAAGAAGCGATGATGCGATTTTTTTTTTAATTTACGACATTTTCTTTTTGGAATGAAGAGATACACGAACAAGTGTTATACCATTATTTATATAAATAAAGCACAAACCCTCTTAAATATGTGTTACTATAATAGTCAATAATCTCACCACTACACTCCATCTCAACAGAAACGAGTGACATTTTCCATGTCCTATGTTTTCTGAGGCTAAACAATTAAAGTTATCTGCCCCTTACTTTTACTTTTGTTAAAACCTAGAAAAAAGCCTGAGGCGTGGGTTTGAAACTGATGAGGGCGGAAACCAGAAACAAATTCTTTTTGGGGGCCTAATACATGCCAAAATATCATATATGGTCATTCCAGTTCAAATAATTTCACTCAATTAAACGTCACGTCCCATTTACATGTACAGAAGTTATATGACCCATCAAATATTATCAATCCAAATCTTTTTGTCTGTTGTAAATACGTTTTAAAAATTGCGTTTAACGAATTGACGCGCATCAATCGCGATGCATTGTCACTACTTTTATCTTTATAACGTCATTATACTGAGTCGACAACCAAAAATATAGTAATTTTGGCACTGTCTTCTGAAACTCTTGAACAATCTCTTTTCCTTTTCCTCAGTTTTCACCATATTGGTATCTGGCACTCTCTTCAAAATGTCTTGTTATTAAAGGGGCTGTAGCACGTTTTTGGCAAATTTTATTTTTTCCAATTTTCCATTTATAATGATAGTTTATTTCATTTAAATCAACTTAAGAGGGTAAAAATCTTATAACACAAACCAATTATCCGTAGTGGTAATAGTGATGTTGCATATAAAGCAAAAATTGCATGGCGGCCATTTTATTGTGAACCAAATTTATTATTTCGAATGACAAAAACGATTCCCATGGCTTTACCGAACCATATATTCATGCATTTTCGACTTGATTTTTCGAAGAGAGAAGGGTGTTTTACTATGGGTGACATTATTTTTCAAATACATTTCGTTTACTCATTACAGCGACAAAACGTCCTACTGCCCCTTTAAAGTTCATTCAAATTCATCAGAATACAACTAGGTTAATGTAAACACTGGAGCCTGTCCGACTTGCTCTGAATGATCTACAAACAAATTACGTGAATTCAACTTTCGGATGTGACATTTCTGTTTCGCCTGTAGCAGTTGCTGTCGTCATACTTTGGCGTCTCTTTTTAACCCAGTAGCCTTCTGGCTAACGTAGTCGACTTTATATCAAACAAAAGTCAGTTTAAAAGCACTTTCTTCTTTTTTTTCCTGCAAAAAATACTGTTAAATGACGAAGTTTATTCAGTAATTGAAAATGCATGAAGAGAATTGAATTCAGTCAAAAAGAAACAACGAACTTCAAACTTTGGACAAGTTTATTCTTTTTCAAGATGTTCACTTTAGTCCTTCTTTGACGTCGCTAATCTTGCTTCTATAATTAGTTTTCGTTTCAAATGTGTTTACTATTATTTGTTCACATAATTAAGTTCTAATTAACCTACATTGTCAACCCATCAGATACACTAGGGCACGATCCTAAAATGAATTGTTATTTGCACCTGATTTGTGAAAATGAGATTCATACCTTTATATACTTTTTGGGGGGTTTAACGCCGCTTTCAAGATTATTTCACTTATATCGCGGCTGCTAGTATTACGGCAGGGAGAAAGCCCGCAACGCCATGTGGCTATGCATTGCGGTGAAACCTGCGAGCATCGGCTGGAACTAGTGAACCATGGTACTTCTCTAAAATTAAGTGTAGCATTGCACCCAAACCTTACTGCGTGTAGAACAGTTCTCATTGCCGTGCCTCTTGATCCGAAGCCGAACGCGCTAACCACTGCGCTATCCCGCCCCCGCAAATACTCTGATGGAGTCGGGTGATAAGCGATGAAGTTAATGATGAGTCCAATAAACCTTGGATTGTGTCGATGTGCCGTGTGCTTTAGAGAGCTATATTATACAATATTGACTAACAGTATGAATGTCAGAGGTAACTAGTGTGCATTGTGAAGCACTTGTATGGAAGTTCGTGGTTCATAAAGTGATAATTCATGGTTCATGACATTTCATGGCGATTTAACACATGTTCACGTAACAGAAATCAGATTCGACACCGCTGCAGTGTTGAGGCGCGAGTCAAACATGGATGTGACCTTGCTCTGTGCACTTTCATGTGAATGAACAAATAAATCGATGAATGAATGAATGAATGAATGAAGGAAGGAAGGAAGGAAGGTATGAGCGAACGAATGAATGAATGAACGACGAACGAACAAACGAACGAATGAATGAATGAATGAATAAGAACGAATGAACAAACGAACGAACGAATGAATGAATTTCCTCTAAATAAAGTCGACGATTACATAAATCAGTTACATACTTGTTCAAGGCAAAATCAATAACTTGTTTACAACAATCGATAGCATCGACATGACATAAATTATGATATTTGCTGTTTTATTTAGTTTGTGATGGTGGAAAGAGAAAAATAGATCATTCCCAAATGTGTTTTTGGATAAGCTATGTATTATTACACATTTAAAATCCTGACATCCTCCTAAGCGAGACAGTCAATTAGCAGCGGATTCGAGAAAAGAACACAGTCAAAATAAAAGATTGACGTCGCAATAATTGATTTATGTGCAAGGACTTTATTTCTTCGTACTATAGCCATCACTCACATCAGCGCCTCATATATAAGAACGATATATCCTTAATGGGGCTAGTGTTCACAAATGGTACAACAAAATGTGTGTTACTGTTATGATGGATGCCACAAATGACGTCATAAGGGTATAATCTAACAATGCTGCTTGTTAAGTTGAGAATTATTTCCCTCATTTCGGAAGCTTGTCTGACTATCAAAGATACATCAAATATGAATATGAGTAATGTACAGAGATAATTACTGGACCAAAGTTTGTTCAATGACTTTTATGAAACTTCAAGTATGTTTATTACCCGAGCGAAATCGAGGATTATACACGAATTTCGTAAACGTTACACATTACTATTCCATTTGAGATTGCTTACAAATAGCCATTAAACGGCAAACATCTCTTGCGACGGCTAGCTACAATGTAGAAATATACTTCTCGTTCATTGAATAACTGCGTACCGAAAATGTGTTCACCTAAATTGCAAATATCATGTAAATTGACGTTCATTGTAACGTCAATGAAATTAAATCACAAACAATAACAATGAATCATCATATATGATTAAAAAATATCAATCTCAAAAGTAGCCTGTGATTGTCACGTCAGTGATGCATGTTGGTGTCACTTATTGACTAAATGAGAACAAATTCATCACAAATACATTGAATAAGCATACAGAGGCATATGGTGTATATTTGTCCCTGTTGATCACTTCCTGAATATTTCACAGAAGAAAATAAAAGCTCTAGTTTTGAAAAGATTCACCCCTGGTCACTTCAAAGAGCTGCCAAACCTGTACCTGTTTACTGTGAGATATCAAAACAGACTATGTTGTGGAACACTCATCTGTCCTCTTATAATGCACAATTGCAAAATGATCGGTTTAGTTTTACCGTTGATACGATGTTTCAAAGACGTGCCAAATTGCATGATATTTGCACTGAAATACACAAGTAGGTGAACAAACTTTTTGTACGCAGCTGCAGCTGTATGTGTACGTTATACTGCAACTCGCATTTGAATAATGGTTGCTAGGCAATCGTGACGAGTGCAAAATGTCAACTTTGTTAATTTCCTCAAAATCCAGCATCATCTAGTGTTTTAGATTTGTCAGAGTAGACTTGAGTAAACTACAGAGAAAAAGAAAGTACACACTTCTGTTGATTTTATCTTATGTATGATTTTCAATTGCATATATCTCAAGTTTTCGATGTTATATTGCAACAAATTTTCAATTCTAAACTTCTTCAAAAATTATTTGAAATTAATTAAAATCATATTAACTGTTCATCGACATAAAATATTCTATGTGAAAATTAATAAATGTGCCTTATTTTGCATACATTTAGAACATTTTAAACATGGAAGGGGTCATGTTGGTGTGAATTTCATTATTTTCAGTATTATAAACTAATGTATGAAATTGCGGGCACCTCTTGACAGATCGTGACCCTGTCAAGCATTCAAAATTGACTTTCTCTAGAAGCAGTATTTCGTTTTTTACACTGTTGGAAAATGTGGTGACGTTTCTTTTGTGGTTGAGTGTAGATAATTCGAGAATAATTATCACGCTGTGATTTGAAGCATTGTATCAGCGCGAAAACAACCCGATCATTCTGCATTTTTGAATATGGCATAACATACCGGTAATCTGATTTCATAGCTCATAGGAAGGAGTTACAGTTTTCGCAATGACGAGGGGACAAACTTTTCAAGTACACAGTTTTTATTTTCTTCTGTCAAATTTCTCTCGATTCGACTGAATCCAACATGCATTATGTATTTCCTGTTATAATCATTCAATGTATTTGTGATGAATTTGTTGTTATTTAATTGATAAGAAAACTTTTATTCGAAAATTGATTAAATTTGAATTTTCAAAATTTGACCACTTCTGTCCTTTTCATTATGTCAAAGTTCGAATTCATGGTGTGAAGACCATAGGATACGTTAGTAAATTGTTACTTTGTTCTTGGCTATAGGATGGTTCATTCTTAGTGTAAGTTATGTAAGTGTATTGTCGTAACATTTACCTTCAATTAACATGATAATTGCACACCAATACACAAATATGTGAACAAATTCTCGGGATGCACTTTAGAGTTGATTTAGAAGTTTGACAGTGTAAAATTGCAAAATATTCAACAAAACTGTTTCATCATTTCTTGCCAAGTTCAACGAAATTAAAATTAACGATTCAAATGAAAATTAGGTTGACTGACATGTCATATGTAAATGATCAAGGTAATGGTGAAATTGAACTCGAATGTATTAAATAAATCATTCAGTTTGTCACAACGCTAAATGAAAAGTTATAATCTATGAAAATCATAATTAAACATATTTCATTAAATAGTCTTTTAGAAATTTTAATCCAATATGACTTTACTAATTCATGTTATTATCTGTTATGAATTGCTTTCTGTTGACGTCATTCTCTCAAACAAACAAACAAACAAACTAGCCAAGATATAAATACAGTTCAACGGATCTGTTAATGGCTTACGTTTTTGGCATCACAAGTATAAATTACAATTATTTTAATACCTATCTGTTGACTAGACCTACTATGCCTACCTCCTAATAGGTATGCTATTTCAGCCGACCTTGAACCAGTGGAGAAGGGGTGCGTAAAGTCCCTATCCAAGGGCGGTAAGTCCAGGTGGTCTCGTGACGTCACTACCTGTCTAGTTCACTCTCCTAAAAGTTGCAGAGCAAGGCAGACGTGTTTGTTTTTGTTCTGTGACTGGGTATTTAGCGGCTTGTGTTGCTAACTTGCTATTTTTCTCTTGTTTGTTCAAGAGATACCCTCAACTTTAATCATCGGTAGTGCAGGTTGTGGTTGCAATCTGTTTCAAGTAGGTGTTAGTTTTCAAGGGGCCTTGTTGACATGTGCTAGCTAGCGACCGCCCGGAGTAGGTGGGTTGCATGCGCCGCACGTGCAGCTCGTGATTCTTTGTTTTCTCTCACCTGACTGTTGGGTGTTTGACTTGCGTAGGGTAAAGGAGCAGTGGTATCTCTCCCACGCGGGTGACTGGCTTCGCTTGTCATCCGCTTTCGCTTGTCATACGTCTTTCGGTCCGTTTTCTAGTGCTAACTGTTAGGTGTTTGTCTTGCGTATGGTAGAGGAGTAGTGGTATCTCTCCCGATCGTTTGACTTGCTTCGCTTGACATTCGCTTTCGCTTGTCATACGCCTTTCGGTCCGTACTCTAGTGCTAACTGTGGGTTGTTGACTTGCGTAGGGTAAAGGAGCAGTGGAATCTCTCCTACGCGTTTGGCTTGCTTCGCTTGTCATTCGCTTTCGCTTGTCATACGTCTGTCCGTCCGTACTCTAATGCTAACTGTTAGGTGTTTGTCTTGCGTATGGTAGAGGAGTAGTGGTATCTCTCCTAATCGTTTGGCTTGCTTCGCTTGTCATTCGCTTTCGCTTGTCATACGCCTTTCGATCCGTACTCTAGTGCTAACTGTTGGTTGTTGACTTGCGTAGGGTAAAGGAGCAGTGGAATCTCTCCTACGCGTTTGGCTTGCTTCGCTTGTCATTCGCTTTCGCTTGTCATACGCCTTCGGTCTGTACTCAAGTGCTTCGCGTCTCGCTTGGCTTCTCGCCTCGCCTGTCACTGGCTTCGCTAGTTATTCGCCTAAGGTGGATCGCGGGTATCACCTTACGTGAAATCTGCTTGACTAGCTTGGTTAAGGAGCAGTGGATACACTCCTCGCCAGTGACACGCGTTGCCCGTTGCTAGCTTTCGCCTACCATTCGCCTTTGGCATCGCCTTAGGTCGACATGACTCAGCCTTAGGTTGAATCAGTTTGGTTCAAGTGACTCGCTACGCCAGTCACTTACGGGTTGGTATACGCACGATTGTTATGTGAAATAAAGATTGAATTATCTTGTAAGTGTTTAGCCTAGTATTTGTCTGGCTTGTTCGTCTTTGTTTTACCTTGGCGGGTCGTTTCTTGATTTTGACTTTGTGCTCTTCGAGTTCAGAGTCTTTGGTTCAACTCTCTCGATTACCTATCGTCAGAGTTGTTGTTCTTTCGCTCCGCTGCTTAGGTGTTTCACGTGTGTGACTCACCTCGTCTACGCTACGCTGCTTAGGTGTTTTTCCGTAGGGATTCACCTCGTCTACGCTACGCGATCGAGTGTCTCGCGTTTCGCCACGCCGCGTAGGTGACTCGACTGTCTCTACCTTCGCTTACGTTACGCGTCTTATCGTTTCGTCCGCCATGTACTCCGCCTTTTGCACGAATTGCGGAGGCAGGAAGTCCGTCTCTGAGGATCCGCACTTGTTATGTAGGAAGTGTAAGGACCTTTGCGAAGAGGAGTACCGTTGCAACGAGTGCGCTCCTCTCTCCGAATCGGAGTTCCACGCGTACGTTTCCGCCATACGCAAGTCTGTGGCCGATAGGGCTTCGCTTCAGAAGCGTGCGTCGTCAGCTCAACGTAGGGAGATGTCTCCCATTCGTCATCCGTCTCACGAGACCACCTGGACTTACCGCCCTTGGATAAGGGACTTTACGCACCCCTTCTCCACTGGTTCAAGGTCGGCTGTGTTAAGGTTGAAATAGCATACCTGTTAGGAGGTAGGCATAGTAGGTCTAGTCAACAGGTAAATATAAATAATTACGTTTACTCAAAAACGTACTAATTAACCGCGTCAATATGACTCGAACAAATCATTTTATTTCGTTGAATGAGATAATCACATATTATTATTCAATTTTGAAGACGAAATAATACAGTTGTGATTAATAAACCTGTTGGTTTGGTATCGGGTAACATTATTCACTGGTTAATTGTACCTACCTTGTTTTGATTTCTCATCTTCTTTTGTAAGTTTGTGCTTATTTGGGTGAACTTTGCTTTGTAAACAGATCGGTGGATAATTACGGAGCTGCTTTTTGTATAACGCGTTTTGATTGGACAATGGCTGATAGGAAGGCACAGAACTTCGGAAAGGTAGAAACCGCTTATTACTCAAAGAGCGCCCTTTTCAGTTTTCTGACGACAACGTTTGACATCAGTTTTGTAGAAATAACATTTGACACAAGTTCTTTGGAAATTTCTTATATTTGCTATATGGTAAGGTTATTTGACAGTTATGTGGAAATACAATTTGACATCAGATGTGTAACAATAACACATGACATATAAGTATCAAGTTTTGTAGCAATATCATTAGCGTCAATTTTTTGACAATAACATTTTACATAAGTATTAAGCTATGTAACAATATCATTTGACATCAGTTATGTGACAATTACACTTGACAAAATTATTAAGTTATGTAGCAATATCATTGACGTCTGCTGTGCGGCAATAACATTTGACATAAGTTTTAATATAACCTTTGTAGCAATATCACTGACGTCGGTTGTTTTGCAATAACATTTCACGTTTTTTTTATTGATAACATCTCCATAGAAAGTAAGAAACAATAATAAATATGAAAGTCCATTGAAATAGTGGAAAACTGTGATTCGAGTCAATAACATTAATGAAAAGCACGTCCCATGAATCCGGCTATTTCCGGTTAAATCATCTGCGCACCGTTACCACGTACATCTGTAGCGTCATCACCACTTTAATGCGAATGCATGCCTGTATTGTTGCTCGTGGTTGTATGAAAATCGAAAACTGAACAATTCTGTGTTCTCATTTCAATAATCGCTATTCTTTTGTGACATGACAACTTCTGAAATTTAAGTATATTATGTAAACATGGTGCAACTCCATAATGCTATAATATTGTTAAACTGTTCATTATAGTTTTTACGAAATCTGATAGGCGTTTCTGTTGGCCGACAGTGTAGCTGTCACCGTGTCATGATATAATTTTACAAATAACTCTACCAATACTATGACCTTATATCTGAATTTGAAAAAAAAAATCTCCCAAAACTGTCAATGTGTCAATTGACTTTGAATTACTCATGACATGAGACTTCATGTACCTGCCACTCTTTGTTCGTGAGGCTACTGTCGTTATTTGACCCACACTGCTGCAGTGTCTTTGAAGTAAGATCTTCTCCAAGAATACAGGCTTCCTCGTCTAATTATTTTCTTTGTAAATGGATTGACATCCTATCAGCCCGGTGTAAGTACATCACTCAACTGATATTGGCAGTGACTAACTAGTTAAAGCTGTCACAGTAGTTACAGCTTTGGCAGCGAATCCTAAGAGACGTTCAGTGGTGTTGGGGGAGTTCTTGGAGACGAGTGACGTCTTGAAAGAGATGTAGACAATTTGGTTTGGATTTCCGATTTTTGATTCTGGTATGTATTAATTTATCTTTGGTGTTTGGTTAAAGTAACTTGTAAAAGCATCTTTATATAGTGAGTTATAAATGAACCAAACCTCGGACTACAGTTAATGAGGTATATGTTTGTTAATGTTCTTGTATATGTTTAAACAAATAAGGTTATTAATGAATTGTTGAGTTTTTACGCTTGAATAATAACTGGCTATTGGAATCATGTTTTGTCGGGTTTTGTCGTAAGGTTGTTTTTGAGATTGATGATGACATTTCCTTTTTTACCAATGTTCGTACATGTCCATGCTTGTTTTCTTTTTAATTTTTACTTATTAAGCATATATTCTGAGTTAGGTTTCGTTAATGTGGTTTTCATTTGTAAAGATTTGGTGATGACATTTCATTTCCTTTTATAACTATTCGTAATTTAAATTTGTTTAGTGTTTTTATCTATTTCTTTGAAAAATATTTTTGTTCTCAATTTTGAATTATTAAGCACATACTCTAAGTAAGTTGTTTATTGTGGTTTGAGTCTCACGCCAAGTTTGAAGCACTTGGGAGGGGACGGAGGGAGGGAGAGTGAGATTAAGAGCGAAGGGGAGCGGATAGGGGGAGATGAAGTGGGAGAGGAAGAAGAATAATTAACATTGGGAGTGAAAGGGAGGTAGAGAGGTAAGATGGAGAGAGAGAGAGAGAGAGAGAGAGAGAGAGAGAGAGAGAGAGAGAGAGAGAGAGAGAGAGAGAGGGAGGGAGGGAGGAAGGGAGAAGTCTCATTGAATCTTTTAAGGCATTAAGATATCATTCTCAAAGAAAGATGCGAGCCCTTTAACCAATGATGTATATGTTTTTCATCTGTGTGTCATTTTGTAAATGTCCGTCAAATACTAAGTTGATAATTTAGGGTAAATTTATATTTTTATCCCCCCCCCCCCCCCCCCCCAAAAAAAAGACAAAAATGTTTAAATGTATAATATATAACTGCAAAATGTCCATTGTAAATGTAAAGTTCAGTGCTGTTGCTTTCGGTGGTGCTCATTCATGTCCTAATGTATGATGGGTCGGTGGTCCCTTTACCTGAATAAACCATCATCATCACGAAGTTGATAATTGTATTGTATGTTTCAGGTAAATGTTATAAACGGACTATAAATCGTCATAATGTCCAACAATACGTCAGTGGAACCACATGCCAATTCTACCTTTGTCCAGGGTACTGTAGACAAGATTGCATATGAGCTACAGACCTACTACCTATGGGCTATTCTTTGTCTTGGATTCCCGGGAAACTGTGCCACGATTGTGACAGTGATCAAAATGGCGCCTGCCAGATCCCTGACAATCTACATCACCGGTTTAGCAATCGTAGACAACATTGCCATTGTCAACAAACTCTTGGTCTTTGTCTTGCCAGATCATGGAATCCCTATTGGACATTTCGGATGCAAGTTCCTTGGATACTTTGGGAACGTCCTTGTCACCATAGCCAATTGGCTCCTCGTTGCAATGTCCATTGAACGTTTTGCAGCAGTTTGGTTCCCATTCAAGGTGGGCCAGACATGGTCGTTCAGGAAGACGCTTATAGGAATATCGTTCATATGTGTGCCGTTATTTGTCTTATTCCTGCCACTGTTTTGGATGATAAAGTTTGTAGATGACACTGATCTCAAGATGATGTACTGCAGTATCCATCAGGAATACCGTTTCTTCATGATGCACGTGTGGTATTGGATAAATGTTGTCATCTATGCTGTCCTACCCTGCATTTTCCTGTTTGTGTTTAACATTCTCATTATCAGAGGACTGAACATTGCAGGAAAGGCACAAAATGTTCTCAACCATGCCGACATTAAGAGAAACCCTCAAATAGACAGACATCGGCCAATCACAATCATGCTGGTGACGGCGGCCGTGACCTTGGTGATATTGACTATACCGCGTTGCATTATGTTATTACTGTCGCCGTACTGGACCCCAGGCCAGAATACTGTTGAAGGGAGTGTTCATTATCTTGTTGACACTTTGGCCTTTGTGCTAAGCGACTCGACACATGCTATCAATTTCTACATCTACTCTTTGAGTACCAAGCGCTTCCGGCGACATTTCATTGACGTTGTCCTCTGTCGAAGAAAGACGATATCCAATATGAATTTGCCTTACGTATCCCTGTCATTCCGTTCTTCAAGCAAATTCCGCATCGTGTCTTTGCAAATGGATCGTCGACATTTAGCAAGAAGCAGTTCGTAATGTACTTGGTAAAGGCACTATTGAACACTTTTCAAAGCTATTTTCGTTGGGACTTATGGACAAATTTGTTTACACTTATAACGATTATTAGTGATGAAATAATTGCCTTATTCGATAAATTCTTTTCCCAAATTTGACAAAGAAGTCACGTAATAATCGAAATGTAAAAAGTCTATATTAACTTATCTTAGTTTGTAGTTACCGATACAGAAGCATATTCATAATTAATCAAAATCATCAATTCTTATGCATTCCAAATGTTATACAAATGGCAATGACCATTATTTATGTTAAACGAGAAGTTTAGGAACACTTGATGTTTATAGTGATACATGAATGTATACGTTATGGGCTTGTTAGAAAGTGATAGCAGTGAAGTTAAATATAAACATACCGGTTCATTGATTAAGCACCAAACTTAGTTGAAAACAACATGTTAGCGAGGATTAAATACGCTTTCTAAAAACCTTGGCGGAGATATTGAAATCAAATCGTTCAAGAATTTAAAAAAAACCTTAGGCATGGCTCAATGAAACTTGATACATGTATGTTATAATGTGTATACCTTTTTGTATTGTCAGCGTATTCCATGGAAAAACAACGTGGACTTTCGTTTCCGTGAGAAGAACTCAAAATCCGTAAAGCATAGCTCAACCAAACTTGGCATGTGAAACAAATATTATGCGTAGATGTGCCTGTTGGTATTTTCAACTTCTTCGCATACTTATTTTCCCCATATCCAAGGAAAGGCAACTTTGATTTTCGTTTCCGGAGCAGAACCCAAAAAACCGTAAGTTATATAGCTCAATGAAGCTCATTCTCGATAATACAGTGTATACCCTCCGATAAATCTACGCAGTATTCAAACAGATACAGATACAGAAACAGACAAACAATATCCACCGCCAAGAGGAACAAGTTTAGAGTTGTGATTCCATGGACACAAACAATATAAAATCATGGGAAAACACCCCAAAAGAACATCTACACATAATGAATATTCCACATACCAAGCTTCGTTCATTCTCGATACGCTCCGATAAATCTACTCATAATATACTGTGGCTTGGCCTGATAACTTTATTACCTTAAAGGGGCAGTAGCCCGTTTTTTTTCGATGAAATAAGTCGATGAAATGTATTTGAAAAATAATCTCACCAATAGGAAAACACCCTTCTCTCTTCGGAAAATCAAGATAAAAAATTAATGTACATGGTCCCGTAAAGCCATGGGAATCGTTTTTGTCATTCGAAACAATAAAATGTGTTCACAATAAAATTGCCGCCATTCAATTTTTGCATCTACGCAACACAGTTATTACCTCTGTTTATAATTGGTTTGTGGAATAAAATGTTTTAAATTTACTCTCTAAAGTAAATATAAATGACATAAACTATTATTATAAATGGGAAATTTAGAAAAAAATAGAATTTGCAAAAAAACGTGCTACTGCCTCTTTAACTGCAATTCTGCATGTTGAAGAAGAATCAGATTCCAGAGTTTGAACACGTTTTCCGACAATTAGGTTTCGACGATTATTGGCAAATGATAAATCCACAGGGTTTTAAAAAATTAGCCAAGCTAGTCAACACACATAAAATTAACTCACAGGAACCCGATATCGTAAGTAAAATGTTGGTAAATAGTGGGTAAAAATAACCTACAGCCCACCTTCATTTTAATTACGATATCGAGTTCCTATGTATTAACTCCATTTCTGTAGCTGATCACGTATTTTACAACTCCGCACTGTCTAATAGGATTAAAATTCAAAACAAAATCATTTCAAGAAAGTCTGAAAAGTGCCTGAAGTTATTTCAATGCTTCACATCTCGGGTATATTTTTAAATATACGGAATACGGCTCAGGTTTCATGTTTATTTCAGAAAGCACATGTTTTTATTTGTCAAAGGATCAAAGTCGTATTGAAAATAGTTCAAAGGATTTGCTTTTCAACATGTCAGTGACGTAATGCTATCCCTAAGGCCTTGGGTACTTGTTACATCCGGGGAAGATTGACACTTTTTTAGGATTTTTTTGTTCCAAAATTGTTTTGAACATTGGTGAAGAAGAGACCTCAAAATCTGCTTAGAAAACATAACTCATTTTTAAAAACGATGTTTTGCTTATTCCTGAGGGATGTATTTTATATGTATGTACACTGACGGGCAAAATAAAGTATATCACTGAGTTGTATTTATCATAATGTATAGTTTTCAAAGTCAAATATCTCGAGTTTTCGACGTCGTATTCACAAACTGACTAGTTTGGGAAATTAGTCCAAAACATTAAATCAATTCAAGGAAAACCTCTACGCGGTTTAAAAATAAATTAAATTCAAATTTTGAAATTCCCCCAAATTTATTTTGATAAAACTCAACTGTTCATCGACATATAACACATACTCTGTGTGAAAATCAATAAATGTACCTCGTCCTGCACACATTTACAACATTCTGAACATGGTAGGGGTCATGATGGTGTAAATTTCATTTCTTACCCCTGTCTACTCTAAATAGTGATATTTTAGTTAAAAAATAAAACAGTCACCAATTAAGTCATTCAAACTACTGCCGAAAGGTGTTATTGTACAGTGCCATAATCAAATGCATCTCCTTCTTTTAAAATATTGAATTAAACGAAAACAAGTGAGTGTTATACTTTCTTTTGTCCGTCAGTTTATATTTTTTAATGTGCTTGTACATGAAAAATGTCATATCGAGAGGAAAACTGCATTTCTTAAAATAGGGTTTGGACTACATTTCTTGTGAAAAGCTTCATGTTCTACCTTGCTGTTGTTCGGTGCCGTCCTGGATGCGATTGCCGCGTTGTCGGCGAGTTTAGATAAATACCTCCTGTCTATGAATATTTGATAATAAGTGGATACTTCCATCCTCGAATATCCATGGTTTTATATATGCTCCGTTACTCTCCAGTATATCATAGTAACGGAGCATATATAAAACCATGGGTAACCGAGGATGGGATACTTCGGGTTCAAAGCGAAATTTAAGTCGTGGCACCTGATTACTGTCTGCCTTGCTGCAGATCAAACCATTTTATGGCATCTTCACAGGCTCGTTTTAAAGGCCACATTTCTGAATTGATTTATAAATTGATGAAGAGATGAGCTTTTAGTTTCGTTTTTTATGCTTCTAGTAATGGAATTTCATGAATGTTAATTAGGAAGATGCATTTTTCATTTGATTAATTGTTTTAATTAATAAATAAGTTGCATCAACTGTTTTCTATTTGTTTGTTTTGTTTCTTTACTGCGCTTCATTAAGGATGCAGCTGTAAATGTATACCCTCCTCTAGTTAAAGTAGTTTATCAAGATGCAGAACAAATACAGAGATCCGGCAAGTTTTCAAATTTCCCATTTGTAACGATAGTTTACGTCATTTGAATTATTTTAGAGAGTAAAACATCTTATTACACACACCAATTATCCATAGTGGTAAGAACGGTGTTGCGTATAAAGCAAAAACTGCATGACGGCCATTTCAATGTGAACACATTATATTATTAATTTATTAATTTTTAACTTGATTTTCCGTAGAGAGAATGGTGTTTCACTATTAGAGAAATTATTTTTCAAATATATATTTCATCTTCTTATTTGAGCAGAAAAACGTGCTTCTGTCCCTTTAAATGACTAGATCGTCGGTGTATAAATGTTTCAGTAGATGATAATGAAAGGGTTGTTTTGATCCCATCTTCGATAGCCGAGGGCTTGATGTTCTAATTGTTAACGCATATATCGAGGGGCAAAAGACACTATACCAAATTGTCAACAGTCAAACACAAACTATCTCTAAACTATTTCCAGATAAGGTCGATTTTGAATGTCTGTTATGAAGATATATCTCGTAAAGATTCATTCTTGAGAGTATGATAAATATATTCTATATTTGTTCGAACACATATAGGTTTTGCAATTGCTGCTTCAAATAGGCTTTCGGGGCATAATGTTTGGTATTTAAGATAAACTTTTATGAAATAAGGAAATTATGTTAGTATAAGATGTTATCGACATAATGTACCTTCTCGGACTTAAATATGTTGACGCATTATTACTGTAGGACGTCATAAAACAAGCCAAATGCCCTCCTTGACTCCTATTTCCTATTGACTCCTATTAATTACGGGAAAACGACCATTTAATAAAAAATAAAAAAGCGAGTGTTTCTCAGAAATATGAACAGATACTGTTTTAAAATTCAAATTTAGTTCATTTGGCTTCTAAAGACATGATGTAACTCTATCTCCGACGTATGTATCGCTGGTGGATTGAATCATCTTGTATGTTGTATGGTGTCGTTTCTTTGTATTCTCTCGTGACTCAGGTTCTTTGCACGAGATCAGGTTAACAAGCCATCTGATAGGTTAAAAAACCCAAGCGTGAGCTAAAACTTCGTTAGCTAGAAGAATTCATTTACGATAGACGATTGTTTTGCGTATGAAATCGATAGAACTGTCTCTCTTGCTAACATCAATTGACGCGTGGGCATCTAAAGCAATCTAAATCGCAACTTATCTGTCTAAAGAATCTATTAAAGTACGAATAATCTCGAGGGGTATTTTTTGGCAGACATAATTATGACATCAGTTAAGAAATTAAAATTCACACTTTATTTTGTTCAAATCAAATCATGAATAGTTTAAATGCATTTTAAAAATACACCTCACTCAAACAGTCGGCAAACGCTTCAATTAGCCAATCACGTATTTTCACTGAATATATCGCAACAATACTAAAAGGTGTCAAGGGTTAAACTAAATTAACAAATAAGGAATTGCCATAAATAAATCCTTATGCGTACGTGCCTCCCACCATTCAAAGTGCATTTTATAGGAATGTGTCTGGACGAATCTGAACTGGTCACTGAAAACTCATGACAATGCATAAATGTAGACAAATGAAGTCATTTTGTTTCAGACTCAAGAATAATCGAGATCCATTTTGTCTTGCTTCAAACAACGTTAAAAGCTCTTTCTTTTACTTTACAACCTGAAGATACATAACCTTTACACACCATCTCAACAAAGCCCCAATGGGCGAATGATTCCCAAGGCACGTGCTAATCCCTCATAAGGCTAATGTATTAGTTAAATCAAGCCAAGTTGCTTGTCTTTGAATCCGGCCAAAAGCCTCCAGTAAAGCTTCTTACGAAGAACAATAGGTCACCCTAAATATATGTCGACATATAAATGGCCTAATTATCCAGATTCGGATCTTCTTTCAATTGAAATGTACGTCATTTATTGAGAATTTATCATCTCTCACCAGCATGAAAATGTCATGCATGTGACAAATCTTCTAGTCAGTATTCACATGTTGCATGACAAGTTACGTCTTCATACAAAATTTCATAAGGTATGCAAATGGATTGATATCAATTGGGTTTATTTATATCTGGGGTGATACTGAAATGTTCAATACAAATGCTGATCATTGAATATATCATATTCTGCAAAGGCTTCATATTTTCTCCGTTCTACCTGTTCCTTGTGATGAAAATGAAACGTGAATAATGACGATTGTTACGTTGTAAGACGAACATAAAATGAAAATATTTTCTAATGTAGATTAAGAGATCTGTCAAAATGGAAAGAAATGAACGAATACTCCTCAATAAATAAAAGAATTCTAAAACGAACGGTGATGGTTCGGATAAACACTAAGGATCAATTTCCCATCCTTCCTCGTTTTATTAAAAGTGTTCAGCAGCGTTGGTTTTACACGTGACCCCGTTTTCTACAACGGATAATCTGCTCCTGTAATTGCTATTTTAAGCTCTTAAGTAGAGTTATATTGCATAAACTTTTATTATAAATGCCAAATAAATAGGAAATTAAATGTATTACAGAGTGGCCTGTGGCCAAATAATTCAAAATCATCATTTTGTTTGATCTTTACCTCATCATTAATGCTAATAGGTATACATTCAAGGTATGTAACGGGTAATATGATTATGTACTTGATATCTACATTGTATAAAGAAAATGACTTTCGCCCTCAGTTTGATTTTCATAAATCTTGCAATTATGAAATGGATGTTGGGTACCAACTAGCCTATAGCAATATGTTGATAAGTTGGTAACTTATCAGTTCTGAAAGGCACTGCACGTTTTTTGCAAATTATCTTTTCTCAAATTTGCCATATACCATTAAAGTTTATACAATATATTGGTACGTTAGTGGGTAAAACATCACATTATACCAATGGATAAACCGTATCCATAGAAAACAGTTATCCATATTCGAAGAAAATGCTGCGACATATAAAGCGACTGTGGTGTAGAACTCTTCAGTGTGAGAGGTAGATTTGTAGATCTCATGAGAAATTGAGAGTTCAGCAAGATGGTTGACCTTTCCATCATTGTACCAAATTAACAACTAGGGGTGTTTAGAGGTCGCTACATCAATCAGATAACTTGAACTACCTTCAAGCGGTCAATGGCTAAATACTATTCCTGAATCAATAAAAAGAGTTCTAAAACGAATTACGTGGTTCAATTAAGCCATGCGAGTCCATTTCCCTTCGAATGGCCATTTTAAGGTCTTCACAATTGAAATGGCTCAAGGTAAAGTTTTAAATGAATATGGCACCACGATGGCATGGTTAAGCATCTTGCTGTCTAAACTCGAAGCACGAAAAGTACCAATCTACCTCACACTGAAGAGTTCCACAAAATTGTCGCTTATATAGGCCTACGTCTCACCATTTTCGATCAATACAGATAACCATTTTCTATGGATAGTGCTTATCGGGTCGTGTAATGAGATGTTTTACCCTCTAAGGTACAAATATACTTCGTAAACTTTGATAATAATTTTGAGGAAAAATAATATGCAAGAAAACGTGCTACAGAACCTTTAAAGGCGATGTAGCACATCTTTCTTACTGAAATAAAGTGCTCTCATGAACATGTAAATCAGTGTAACCAATGGCTAAATAATATTCCTGAATCAATACAAACAGTTTTAAAACGAATGAACATGTTTCGATTAAGTCATGCGAGTCCTTCTCCCTTCAAGCGGCCATTTTAAGGTGTTCACTATACAATGGCCGTTGAGAATGGCGTTTTACTGTTGGTGACATTATTTTTCAAATACATTTCATCGACTTATGTGAGCGAAAAAAACGTGCTACTGCCCCTTTAACACTCAGGGTAAAGTTTTAAAGAAATATGGCACTATGATGGAATGATCAAGCATCTTTCTGTCTAAACTCTCAAAATCGCACCAAACGTACCAATCTACCTCACACTGAAGAGTTCCACAAACTTGTCGCTTATACGTCTCACAATTTTCGATCAATACAGATAATCATTTTCTATGGATACTGCTTAACGGGTCGTGAAATAAGATGTCTTACCCTCTAAGTTTACATTAAATTGTATAAACTTTAATAATAAATGGCAAATTTGAGAAAAAAGTTAATTTGCAAAAACTAATCCTGAAAACCATCAAATGTTTGAAGCTTCTTTCGCTGTATAAATAGTGCGCATTCCAAGAAATCTTTTTCGCCTTATTAACTATTCAAAACGTAGTTTGCAATCAAGATGTCGTTTGGTGTTTCTCGCCTAAACCATAGCACTGATTGATAAAAAAAATGATCAAAAAACTGTTATTTGATCTGTTTAGATCAAACGGTTAACATCAGTTATTTTTAACACACGGAGAAGAGCTTGGGGAGGGGAGGGGTGGAAGGGTGTGAGTGGCTATGAGGAGGGGGTGCGGCGTGAGGAGGGGGGCGCGGCGTGAAGAGGGGGTGCGGCGTGAGGAGGGGGTGCGGCGTGGGGAAGGGGTGTGGCGTGAGGAGGGGGTGCGGCGTGAGGAGGGGGTGGGGCTTGAGGCGGGGGTGCGGCGTGAGGAGGGGGTGGGGCGTGAGGAGGGGGTGCGGCGTGAGGAGGGGGTGCGGCTTGAGGCGAGGGTGCGGCGTGAGGAGGGGGTGTGGAGGAGTGCCAGCAGTAAAAGACGGATTGTTGTGACACGAGGATACGTGTGGGAGTTTCAGTGGATCAATTTAATCCCATGATGGGCGATTCGAAGTTGAAGCAAATAGATTGCCTCAGAAAATGAGATATACACACATAAGCACAATGTAACAATCTTCCTCAAACCCTGTCAAATCTGCTTAATTGTTTGAAAGGATCTTAATATTTTTACAACATACTGATCGCACCCATCATCACACAAAACTTACACAGCATTAAATGGGAACGAAACATATTCAATGAAACCACATTTGATAACTGGTCTCAATACAATATGATCCCTTTCAGATGCACACAAGACACTAAACTTCAGTGGTTTCAATATAAAATACTGCATCACATACTTCCAACCAATACCATCTTGTATAAATTAGGCTATGTTGACAGTCCAAACTGTAGTTTCTGTTCTCAAGAATTCGAGACACCAGTTCATTTATTTTGGACATGCAAATGTGTAAATGCAATCTGGCAACAACTGGAATCGTGGCTACGTCAGAAGGATCTTATCCAAGTAAACATTACAAATAAACATGTTATGATTGGTTATCCGGATATAAATAACGATCCTCTGATCATCATCCTAATGATTATAAAATACCGTATATTTAAAAGCAAATTGAACAAAAGAACGCCACCATTTCAAGTATTCAAAAACGAAATCCGAAATCCGTCTATTATTTTCAAACAAAATGTGCAGCGATCATTGAGTGTAATATTAGCCTATTCTATAAATTTTGGTCAACTTGCCATAATCTATTTACGTGATTTGTGTGTGTTAGCTATTGCCAAACTATATTCATGTGAAGTTTGTTTAGTACTGCTGTACCGGGATGTCTTCTGTTGAGTTTTAAATACACTGTTAAATGCTTTGAAAAAAAATAGTTAAAAAAAACAACAAAAAAACCTAAAAAAACAAAAAAAAACAATGTAACACACCATACCGTATGTACATATATCATGTAAAATGTACATTTAAATAATAATGATAATAATGGTGTGGGTTTTTTTTTTATAAAAGCGAGTAACTGTTTAAGTATATCTCATATAAGAAGTAGAAGACTCGTTGTTGTGCTTTATCGTAGAATAAAACATAGCAGAGAGCATAAAACTCCCTGCTATGTTTTATCCAACGATAAAGCACGCCGACTCGTCTTATATTTCTTAAATAACATTTAAAGGGGCAGTAGCACGTTTTTTCGCTCAAATAAATTGATGAAATGTATTTGAAAAATAATTTCACCAATAGTAAAACATCCTTCTCTCTTCGGAAAATAAAGTTTAAAATGAGTGTACATGTTTCGGTAACGCTATGGGAATTGTTTTTGTAATACAAAATAATAAATTGTGTTCACAATAAAATGGCCGCCATGCAATTTTTGCTTTATACGCAACATAGTATTTACCACTACAGATAATTGGTTTGTGTAATAAGATGTTTTACCCTCTAAAATTAATTTAAATGACATAAACTATCATTATAAATGGGAAATTTGAAAAAATATTTTTTGCAAAAAACGTGTTACTGCCCCTTTAAGGGATATGTCGAGAACCAATGAGGCTTACCAACTACAGGCACAGATAGAACCGCACATGGCTAGCTAACAAGGCTACTTCAACCAATAAATAATTTATTGTATGAAGCATACGTAAAAGGGTTTTCAACAACAGGGCCGTGTTCAAGAGAGGTTTCAAAGTAGTCGCTCAATTAGCGATTACTTTTTAAAATCTCTCTTGAACGCGATTGCTCAATGTAGCGCTACGTAGCGAGCGAACTTTGAGGTTTTGCACCGTGTCGTTCAGGAGAGAATGAGCGCTACTTGAGCGCTACTTGAGCGCTACTTAAGCGCTACATTAAGCAATCAATGAGCTATTATAAGCGCTCGCTGTTATGGAACGGAGCCCAGGTGTAACTATCCGTTGTTGATTAAAATATTTTCAACGATAAAGCACGCCAACTAGTCTTCTATTTCTTAAATAACATTTAAGAGATATGTCGGGAACCAATGAGGCTTGCCAACTACAGGCACAGACAGAACCGCACATGGCTAGCTTACAAGGCTACTTCAACCAATTAATAATATTGTATGAAGCATACGTAAAAGGGTTTTCAGGAACCTGTAGCTGCGATCCTTGTGACAACCTGCTGACTACACTGAGGGGCAAAAGAAACGATACCAAATTTTCAATAGAGTCAAACACAATGTATTTCTGCCGGATAAAGTCGATTTTGAATGTCTGTGATGAGGATATATCTCATAAAGAGATGGACAAATATGGCGAGTATAATACTTAATATTTTATGTTTGGTCAAACACATGCACATGGTGCTGAAATCGCTATTTTAAAGGAGTTTTCTGGACATTATGTTTGTTAGTTTAGGTACATTGTTTATGAAATGTGGAAATTATGTTAGTATAAGATGTTGTCGACGTGACGTACCTTCTCGGACTTACATTTGTTGACGTATCATTACCGTATACAGAATCATTAAACAAGTCAAAAGCCCCTTTTGACCCTCCTATCATGTCTAATTAAGGATATTCCAAAATGACGATTTCTTAAAACTTGGATTTCTCAGAAACATGAACAGATAGTGTGGCCTCTGAAGACATGATGCAACTCAGTCGGTCATATGTATCGTTCATGGATAGTCATATTTTGTAGTTCATATAGTATGGTTTCTTTTGTTGCTGGTACCCCGGTGTTGAGTGCCTACATTACAATGAAACAACTAAACCCTTTCAAAATTTAAAGCAAAAAGTTACGGGTAAAGTCACACACACTAGAACATTGGAGTTATGTTATAAATCTCTCACACTGTAACATGACACTCTTCAAGAACATGTAAGGAGCGTGTCGGGAACCAATAAGGCTTGCCACCTACAGGCCCAGATAGAACCGCTCATGCCTTCTTTACTAAGCTACTTTAATCAACAAGAAAAGCCTTTAAAAAGGCAAGCTTGGGGCACCTGGGTAGATGTAGTGTATGGAACGTGAGGCGGTGATTTGTTAGTGGGAGGTGATTCCAGGTGAATATGGGTGCTGGATGGACTGGATGGATATCTGACAATGTATGATGAAAGGGTTGAGGAAGAACATACAATTAAGGAAGGAAGTATTGCGTGAGGAAAAGCTGAAGGAGTATTTCTATATTCTATTCTATATTTCGGTTTAGCTAGTTTTGTATCGGAACCTTCAACAACTGTATGAAACCTTATCTTAACAATTTCACTTCAAGTAACATATGCAAATTTAATTTCATATTGTCATTAATAAGAGTGCCTCGCATAACTATATCATTACATTTTGAGTTATTTTTGACATAACAAAGGTTGGCGTAAGACCTACTCGTGTAACATCTATAACAGGTCAAGTAAGCTTGCATACACATGTATTACCTGAGATAAGTTTTACTCACTCATTCTCAATGAAAGTCAGTGCACAAGTAAATATATCCATTTTACAAAATTCGAAAGTCTGCATAAGAAGTCCTGATTGGTGTTGTCCGATAGTCCTCTCCAAATATCATAACATGTCAATATATCTTATTTTGAAGAATTTTCTGTAACAAATTAGAGCCTCATTAACTACAAAATGTATTAACATAGGATTTGAATGTTATATATATTTGTCTTAATGTCTAGATCAAGTGTTATTTGTTAGAAATTGATAAACTGGCATTTTAATTGTTTTAAAACTTAAAAAACAAAATTTATGATTTATTTTCTCTCCTTAGAATTACCCTTTGTATCCTACGCTTTGTATAAATAATGCAATGTCACATTTTTACAGTCAATTATCACAAAGACCTCGATCGGATGTATTATTCAAAAAAAGTATCACCGAAAGGATTCGGACTTGTTCTAACCCTAAGGACAAAATGTAACGGGAGTTCCAAGACAGCAACCAACGCACAACACAATTCAAAACCGTATGTTATCATATCAATGTAAAGCTCTCAAACAAATATATCAATTTACCAGTACCGTGTGGCGATTATTCTTTTAATTTTTAGATTTTAATCTATGGAGACCAACTCTATTACATTGCCTTCGCTAACTCGACATCAGCAAAATTTTGGAAAAGTAGGTCAGTGGCTATGTTTGATTCGTTTCATTGGTATATACACCGACCAAGTGACCGGAGTACATGCACCGTTCTGAAGCCAGGCTTACAGTTAACAAGTGTAAGAAAGACGTCATCATCCCTCAAACTAGCTTAAATTAAATGTCATTTAAATGAAAAAATTTAAAAAAAATTACTCCCAAACATGAATTGACATTTTATTAGCGTGTTAGGCAATGATTTGAAGAACCAGTATTATTCTTTAATAAATCACTTCATCAAAGTATCTAGTTGTCAAATGCAAAGTCAAAGAAAATACAGTTGTTAAATGTCGCATGGATAGCATTTGTAAGCCATTATACGCCACCTTCGCCTGTCATTTCAAACCGAAGCAAGCGTACGCCGGTTTCACCATTTTCGGCGGCGTATGCCGGGTGTTGCGCCGGGTTCCGAATCAATCATAACCAGTAAAACTGTTAACCAAACGGAACGTAGTTTCTGATTCTGGAATGCCAAATAATGTACTTAACTTATAGAAAAGCGCTTTGTTACTTGTGATATTGATTTGAATAGCAGATTACAAGTTTATCATTGATTCTAATGAAACATTGAAGAAAAATTCTATCTATATGACAAATATTGATAATCAAAATCCGCATTTGTTTGTGCCAATTATTTCGGATTACCCACAATGTCACGTGGTTCATAATTTGCTACAGCTTTGGTCATTGGTCAATAGAATTTCAAAGATACTAAGACAACGCATATCATTGGCTGAACGTTTTATTTGAAAATTCCAACAGTATAAAGGGAGAAATTCACCTTATTACTGCTTGGGGCGTATGCGCCCCAAGCAATAAGAATTTCGTATGAAGCATTCGTAAAAGGGTTTTCAAGAACCGGTCGCTGAGGTCCGTACACATAGCCTTTGCTCTGGCTGATAACCTTTCAGAGGTATTTGCTTAAATGTTGTCATTAATGTTGACAAAATCTTACTTTTGAACTGATTATTTTCACTGGAGCACTCCAGTGTCGAAAAATCAATTTTGTGATTTTTTTAAAATACATTTTCAACGATTTCTGTATGTTGAACGTAGTCATATTCTCTTTTCTAAATGTGTCCGATCTATTGCAGCAACACTATTCTTTTGATCCTTTTCAAGTTTTGAAAAATATTCTTCACTACTAGAAGAGTACCGAATTACAAGGGATTTTGTTATTTTAAAAAAAATTAATGAAATTCTGTATGTTGCACCCAGTCATGTTCTCAGTCTAAATGTGTTCAATCGATTGCAAAAAAAAAACCATCACACTTATTCTTTTCGTGTTTTGCACAAATCTAAAAATATAATAATTCTATATAGACTAGCAGAGGTGCATTGCAGAATGAGAAGCGAGTTTGTGGTATTTAAATATGATTTTAGGGCGTGGAGCTAATCCAAATAGCTGTACACAATAGTTCAGCTTCTTAGGTCCTTTCATTCTGGAAGAAAAGATATATAGAATCTACATGAAATCCTGTAAAAATAATTTTGTCATGAACAACAGGAATTTTCTTCAGACATCTGCTCATAGGTAGAATAGAAGAGATCGCACATGAAGGGCCGGGATATATTAGTTCACATTTTTGCTTGTTTATGTAAGAATAGATTGTCATGTAAATAAATTAAACAAGTTTCTTCGTTCATTTTACTATCGTCTAGCTCAAAGACTGTATTGTTAAATGTCAAACTTCTCGGCTCGTACACGATCCACTCAATCTTCCATGGAAGTGCACTCAACTGTGAAAAACGTCACAACATTTTCAACAGTGTAAAAACGGAATACTGCTGCCGGAGAAAGATAAGATAAGATAAGATAATTCTTTATTATCCCGAGGGAAATTTACATTACATCTTATACAGTCTCCAGTATATAAAAGATACAACAACAAAAAACATACACCAGCCATATAAACAATATTATAAATATTATATATACACTTGTGTAAATTGATCATTAAAAATTCATTCCAAAAATTTTCCATTAAAGGCATAAATGCTATTCAGAACAAATGATTGACGCAACCTGTTTGTTCTACTCGTCGGCATACGCAGTCTGCGTCCAGAGGGCAGTGAAGAATATTCCGAAAAAAGTATGTGAGTTGAGTCACTTAAAATTTTATTTGCTTTTTTGGAAAGTTGTTGATCATAAAAACTGCCGATACTTTCAATAGGAAGTCCAATAATTTGTTAAGCGGTGTTAACAAGTTTCCGTACCAACTCAAGAAATTAAATTTTACCACACTTTGAATAAATGTCTGGTAAAATAACCTCAAAATAGTTTGATCTATTTTAAAATGTAATCGTTGCTGTCCTTTCTTATAAAGTTTGTCAGTGTTTTCATTCCAAGATAGTTTCGAATCTAAGACAGTACCCAAATATTTATATTCCGTTACTCTTTCTATTTCATTATCATCATCGTCATCCTGAAATCTATGACCATTTCTTTGGTCTTCAACACATTCAAAAATAAAAAGTTTGATTTGCACCATTCTACAAATTTTGAAATTTCTGTTTTGTAACTCAGTTCTGATTCTCTAATAAGGCCAACCAAATGCAGCATCGTCAGCAAATTTTATTGTCAGACATTCTTTTACTTTGGATATACAGTCAGTGGTATGCAATGTCAAGGAGGTCCCCGAAATTTAATACATCAGAGTATAATACTTGTATTTGTTATCTCTGATCAAGTACACTTGGGTGATGAAATCGCTTTTCAAAACGTATTTTGGCCAGAATGTTTTGTGATTTACTTTAAAATTAAACAAAACGTTGAAAATGTATTAATATAAAATGTTATCGACATAAAAAACCTTCTTTGACTTATATATGTTGACGTGTCTTTACTGTAGGACGTCATAAAACAGTCCAAAAAAGCTCTTTTTGACTCTCCTATCTCGTCTAGTTTGTTTTCATTTAGAGATACGAAACAACGATTTCTTACAAAGAGTGTCTCTCAACAATATGAATAGATAATTGTTTGAAATGTAAAATTTAATTCAGTTGTTTTCTGAAGACTGTACTTCTGTTTCAGTCGTGTTTATCACTCTTAGATTGAATTATCTTGTATTTTGTAAGGGGGCGTTCCTTTTCGATTGAGTTTACGTTATCGTACCAGTACTGTAGGCCTAGAAGCGATACCCAATAAAGAGATAAGTTTTAAAAAAATTTAGAATATAAAAATTATTGAGACACTGTCCATGACAGTATAATTTTTTTTATTTTATACTGGACAAAATAAGTTAGATATATTTGAGTTCTCGTGATTGATGTTTTATACATATTTCAATGAATAAATAAATCACTATACAAAATTTCAAAATGTGCGTTTATCACTGACTATGTTTGTCCAGTATATATGGCGCTTACTTGTTAAAATTGTTGTACCTCACCACTGTACGTTGTATAATGGGTCGGTGGCCCCTTTACGAAACAAACTCTTATTAGCACTGAATGGATTTTTGTCATTTAAAAAGAAAGCGTATTTAAGTGTCTGTCATTGTTTTTACTCATTTTGAATGGGAAATTACTGATTTTAATGCGATGTACGTTATCATTGTTGAATGGTTGAAACATTTAAAGTAATTAATTTCAATCAGTTTTTAGTAATATTTTATTCTTATTGAGGTAGGGACTTGATCGCCAACAAAATATATACTTCTTACCCCGTATTTAATTCTATGGACGTAAACAATTGAACTAATTTTGAATATACAATGTAAAACATAATGTTGTTATTATAAATATAAAAAGAACGGAACTTGTACTAAATATTGCAAGTGTGATCCCATAACAAACTGAACTATGTTTAACTGCAGTTAAAAAGCTTCGAGCTAGTATTGTAAATTTAAATATTTTGCAACAAAAACATGTGTCATTGTATCTACAATAACATTTGGGACACCCCTTTGTCACGCTTCAATGTTTTTACTTGGGGTTTCCCCAGCTGTCAAATTTCGCGCACCTGTCAGCGTCAGCGAGAATTCCCCCACTTCCTGTGACGTCATCACTTATTGTGCTCGCCATATTTAGGCAGTTAGGGCTTGGTCGTTGTACTGAATCACAGTGTATTACAAACATTTAAACTTACTCTACCTCTTCATAATCAGATTTGGAATACCCGAAGAAGCTTTCAGAAGGTAGGTGTGTTTGAATTTCTTTCTTTCGGTTTAAAGCAACAGGGAGGTAGAACAAAGATGTCGGCGATATGATGAGGGTCCGAAACTCCATGCCAAGTTGGTTTGAGTTCCGATATTTTGGGTTACTTGACCTTTCGGTCTGCACACATGATCAGATATTGGAAATATATGTCTCCTTCATGAGTTATGAATTTATAAACACATATTTACATATTCAACATCACAAATGAAAGAAACCGAATTGAAAATTGAACCATTTCCGATGCATTTCTGACTCTTGAGTCAGTCGCTTGAGTGATGAGGCACTGCAAGGAGTACACAACTTTTTCTTGATCTTGGTACTTTAGAAATAAAGAAATGACTCGGATTCATCAGATAAATATTCATTGTAGATATAACTGTTTTATGTACTTATTACTTCAGGGTACAACTTGCTATCATGATATTGAATGTAATTCCAGTGTTGTTTTTTAGGGGTAGGGCCTTTTATTTGGTTGTACTACTCTAGTAAGGACTAAGGTAGCCCACCATTGAAAAGGGTTCCTTGTTGACAAAATAACCATCTCAGCTTATCACAAAGGAATTCAGCTCTGTACAAACTGTACAACTTATTAAATGTATTCTTGAATCATTTATTCATATAGACATTGATAATAATTAATAACATAGGTAAATGGAGAGGTATATGGGTTGTTTCTGTTTACCAAATTATATAATAATAGATCGATGAGACAATGCACATTGTGTATAGGATTCTACAATTCATTTTTGGTGAAAATAATAACTGGTTAATCTAATAATCATCACTTTAAATACTATAGGCCCTATATATAAATAGTGTTGTTCCTAGAGGGCGTCCTGGGGACATTTGCCCACCTTTTAGGCTTGGTGTCCCTTAAAAAATTTTCCATTGCAAAGAGTCCCACTAGTTCAGAAATGGCAGTGGCCAAAATGACAACCTCAGCAGATCACCTAGTAACAACACTGATAAATACATGTTAATTAGTCAACAAAATAAAACAAATTTTACATTCGTAATGTTATCACCAGTGTGTGAAAGCAGCTTGAAAGTAGCTAGCCCAAAGGTTTTATTTTGTCAATATAATTTTAAATGTCAAAACCCCAAAGTTACCAGCTAAGCTGTCAGTCACTGTTTTCACACAATGGTTACCGTTGTTCTTGTTACAAATCATAAATATTCAAACCCTTCTGCAACACAAAGCACACTTGTTTAAAACCTCTAATTTGAAATTCTGCAAAAAATATCATCTGGTTCTTTTGTCTAAGAAATAGGTCACTTAACATAACCTTTCACAAACAAAATATTGAAGGGGAAAGATATGGCAATGACAAGAAGAGTAGTTTCATTCTGTATTACTAAGAACTAGGTCAGGTGTAACCTGCAGCTGTAAGTACCTGTACAGGTATTATCCAGGTAACTCCTACCTAAAGTACAACAGGGATGGTTGTGGCTTGTCATCCAGACATGGGATTGTGCTCAGTGAGACATTTGTTTAAAAACCTAGGGGAATGGACATATTGAAAGCTTTATTATAAACCTACACACCCTGTTAAAGGAATTTCCTGTCCGAATTATGAAGAATAAAAATATGACTGACTCCTTAATATTCTGGTAATAAGATTTTACAGTTAAAGTTTTTTTAAAACATGCATGAAATTAGAACATGTCATGTCATATAATTTTGTCAATTTGTTTTGAATTTTGTGAGTTTGTTTTAAAATTTATATTAAAATTTTATGTTTGTGAAAAATGATAACTAATGGGTTTTGGGAAATAAAAACAAATTGTATTGTAAATTTGTATTGTAGGTCTTGAAGTTCCAAACTGTTATTGATCAGCTCATTTATTGAGGATATATTTTTACGAGAAAACCTAGTCTAGCAGCAATCTTGTTTTACAACTGTCATAATCGTGCCTGTTAAAAATATTCTGAGTATCTGTATGCCTAGTAATGCAAAAATTCTGATTCCAGCAATTATGTTAATAAGAATTGTGTTGCACTAATCGATTCAGCAGTCTAAGCTGAATTTAGAACTCAGTCAACAATTAAACCCTTATTATATTAACTCAATTACTGTGAAATTGTTCTATTGAAATTTAAATTCCTACTCGCTAGAATAAATATTTGAATGGTTTCATAAGTAGGATAGCCCAACACCAGTGTTAAGTAAACACTCCATGTCAGGCAAATGAATTATTTGTCAACCTGCCCTCTGTCAACTAAGCCATCATTATAAAAGGTTGTTTAGTAAATGTTTACATACCTAGTTTATAACAAATTATGCTAGAATTTAGAGACAAAACACTCGACAAATACATTAGTTGAACCTTTTGATTTCCTTTCGGTGCACAACAAATTATGCTAGAAGGGTTTTTTGAATGAATGGAAATGTACTAAAAAATTGGATATAATTATAATAATGGATAAAATTAAAAAGATGTTAACATGATGTACTGAAAATACTTAATTTTTTATGGGCAAGTATGCAATAAATATGGGATGTGGAAACCTTGATGACACATACACAAATTAACATTTACAACAGACTTTAAAGCTTGAATGAAGGTTAGACTAACAAGGGTCGTGATGGGTTTACAATTTGTTATAGTGATGAGTAAGCAGATGGATACCAGCGATTAACTGAACAATTGTTCGCTCGTAATTTACTTGTTCTGAAATAACTCTGATGAAACAGGAAAATCAACTGCTGGTCTGTCCTTCCTGTATATATTTTCGTCAGATGTAAATTATGGAAGGGGATTTGTGCCAGAAATGAAGACATGTTGACTTGTAACTTGTAAAGTGTAACATGTCGTTCTCAACCATACAAGTCTCGAAAAGACAAGTCCAACCATGCAAAACTAACATTTTAATCCTGTCAATCGTAACTTCCCATTCTCAACTTTACAAATTTGAAATGTAATTCTAGAAATCGTCAAATTCGAAAATTCAACTTGTCATTTTTAGCTCATCAGGCCTGAAAGTCCCGATGGGCTTATGGCATGGGATGGCGTCCGTCCGACCGTCCGTCCGTCCGTAAACTTTTCACTTTTTCGACTTCTTCTCCAGAACAAATGAATCTAGAGATCTGAAATTTTATGTACAGACTCCTTGGTCAATGGGGATTCTAAATTGTAGATTTGGTGATCAAGTGACCCCAAATAAGGGCCTCATAGGCCATAACCTAAAAACCTATTTTCATCTTCTTCTCCAGAATGAAAAGACCTAGAAGAGTGAAATGTTGTGTACAGACTCTTTAGCCAATGGAGATTCTAAATTGTAGATTAGGTGACCCTGTGACCCCAAATAAGGGCCTCACAGGCCATTACCTAAAATCCTATTTTCATCTTCTTCTCCAGAATGAAAAGACCTAGAAGAGTGAAATGTTGTGTACAGACTCTTTAGCCAATGGAGATTCTAAATTGTAGATTAGGTGACCCTGTGACCCTGTGACCCTGTGACCCAAAATAAGGACCTCACAGGCCATTACCTAAAATCCTGTTTTCATCGTTTTCTCCGGAACAAAAAGACCTAGAAGGCTGTAATATTGTATGCAAACTCTTTAGCCAATGGGGATTCTAACTTGTAAATTTGGTGACCCTGTGACCCCAAATATGAGCCACAGCCTAAAAAAAACCTTTGAAAATGAATTTTGAACTGATATTTTATGACACTTCACTCACTATGTCGACTTGCGATAACCATCTACAATGTGGACATGTTTGTCAAATTGATGTAATCAATGTGAAATGAGAACTATTGAATAGCCTATGAACTGAAAATTATGACAAGCGACAAAGGATTAAATTGAAGAGGAGTGAAGAATTCTTTTATTTTAGATGATATATGTGAACTGCATATGAACTGCATATGACTGGTTATGAAATGATAAGATAAGATTATTTTCATCTTTTTCTCTAGAACTAAAAGACCTAGAAGGCTGTCATGTTGTGTAAAGAGTCTTTAGCCAATGGAGATTCTAAACTGTAGATTTGGTAACCCTGTGGCCCCAAATAAGGACCTCACAGGCCATTACCTAAAATCCTGTTTTCATCTTTTTCTCCGGAACAAAAAGACTTAAAAGGCTGAAATTTTGTAGGCAAACTCTTTAGGCAATGGGGATTCTAACTTGTAAATTTGGTGACCCTGTGACCCCAAATAAGGACCTCACAGGCCATTACCTAAAATCCTGTTTTCATCGTTTTCTCCGGAACAAAAAGACTTAGAAGGCTGTAATATTGTATGCAAACTCTTTAGCCAATGGGGATTCTAACTTGTAAATTTGGTGACCCTGTGACCCCAAATATGGGCCACAGCCTAAAAAAAACCCTTTGAAAATGAATTTTGTACTGATATTTTATGACACTTCACTCACTATGTCGACTTGAGATAACCATCTACATTGTGGACATGTTTGTCAAATTAATGTAATCAATGTGAAATGAGAACTATTGAATAGCCTATGAACTGAAAATTGTGACAAGCGACAAAGGATTAAATTGAAGAGGAGTGAAGAATTCTTTTATTTTAGATGATATATGTGAACTGCATATGACTGGTTATGAAATGATAAGATAAGATTATATTCATCTTTTTCTCCAGAACTAAAAGACCTAGAAGGCTGTCATGTTGTGTAAAGAGTCTTTAGCCAATGGAGATTCTAAACTGTAGATTTGGTAACCCTGTGGCCCCAAATAAGGACCTCACAGGCCATTACCTAAAATCCTGTTTTCATCTTTTTCTCCGGAACAAAAAGACTTAGAAGGCTGAAATTTTGTAGGCAAACTCTTTAGCCAATGGGGATTCTAACTTGTAAATTTGGTGACCCTGTGACCCCAAATAAGGACCTCACAGGCCATTACCTAAAATCCTGTTTTCATCGTTTTCTCCGGAAAAAAAAGACTTAGATGGCTGTAATATTGTATGCAAACTCTTTAGCCAATGGGGATTCTAACTTGTAAATTTGGTGACCCTGTGACCCCAAATATGGGCCACAGCCTAAAAAAAACCCTTTGAAAATGAATTTTGTACTGAAAAGGCTTAGAACCATTAAAATTGTGCAGAGATTATTTAGCCAAGGGGATTCTAAATTGTACTATGTACCATGGGATTCATCACATTCCCTGTTCTCTCTAAGCCTTATACAGTTAGATCACTGCTGCCAGTGTTTAGTGCAAGCCAGAGTCTATTACATAATTTGGCGGTAAACCACAAAAAACACAGCTGGCCAAGGGGTCAGAATATTGCATAATCTTGTGTGTGGTGACCTTGCTGAGTGCTCTCTCTCAATTTCAAGACTAAGATGTGTCAGAGTTAGGGATTGTGCTTTATATTGAGACAAACATCATCATCAAACAAAATAAACCCTGTTGAGCTACAGAGCCCATGGCTCTATTTTTAATTATTAAATCTAAATAATATACACATTTTGTAATGTTACATTTTACGTTTGACAAATGAAAAATGGTAAATGAAGAGTAGCAAAGTCAGCTTTGTAAAACCTATCAAAATGCATACCAGGGATGCAGAAATCGGTCTGTTTGCCGGACATGTCCGATTGTGAATCCAGTTTGTCTAAATTGAAAATTGACCTGTCGGACATTCGAAAAGTCAGTTGACCGATTGAAGAAAATCAAAGGAAAAACTAAACAAACACACCTAACAAGCATTACATAAAGGCAAACCGCCCTGCTTGTGTTGGTCATAGATTCTAATTGTTTAGGAAATTGAAAACATGTTAATCTAGTCAACAACTGAACAAATCACATTTTTTCTTCACATCATTATCTTCAGTATATAATAATTGTCTGCAAAAACAACACCGTTGGATATTTAATTGATATTCTCAGTGTCATTTAGAAAAGGGAAGATGTGACACATCTCACAATTTTATTTCCAAAAAAGACTTCATTAACATCACAAATTTTGTCAAAGATAAACATCGAAAGAGCGTGTGGCTTCACCGGTGATTCATGAATTTGTTATAGGTTAAGTTTTTGTTCCATTGAATAGTTGAATCTTGATATATTGATAATATATCGATCATTAAACATTGCATACCTAATATTGTTGACGTTATTATCAGATTCATAGATATAAAGAAGAATAAACAATTATATGGATTTACAACTTCTTTATTGCAAAGATATGTGACGTTTCGGTGTAGATACTAACACCGTTATCAAGCAGTATCTGAATCGGATATCATTTGCTTGATAACGGTGTTAGTATCTACACCGAAACGTCGCATACCTTTGCAATAAAGAAGTTGTAAATCCATATAATTGTTTATTCTTCATATCACCAACTTCTAAATTCCTCTTAAAGAATTCATAGATATACTTACATTTTCACCATGTGTACATGCAAATTTTGAATACTGCTCCAAATATCAAAACATTTGGGTACCTCAGATAATGGTGAAAATATGCACTAGCAGGTAAAGGTTATATAAGGTCAAAGGTGAGAAAAGGTCTCTTTGACCCTCATACGCTAGCTCAACACTGCCAAATTCAGATACTGTATCAGTGGTGCACTGTATCTAAATCTGTGAGTCTAGATTAAAAGGAGGATTCAACTTGTATTGGAGTATATTTTGTGGAAACAAAATTCGAGTGGATATTCCCGTGTACACATAATCCTATTAAAACATGAATAAAACAAGTCAGATTGAAAGATATGAATGAAGGTAATATTTTGATGACTTTATATCTCGTTTCCAATCAGAATTGAAAAACCCCTCATTATATCTCCCTGAAACTTAGCATGTGTATTACCCACTAACTGAAGTGGTGCCTTTTGATATTTTCAGAATTCTGAATTTTTAATTTTTTAGCAATTCCATAGAAACGTGTTGGATTTGAACTTGTTCAGAATAGGTTTCTTTGTGTAGAACTCCAAAACCCTTCATCATATCTCCCTAAAACTCTGTATCTCCCTAAAACTCTGTATCTTCCTGAAATTCTGTATCTCCCTGAAACTCTGTATCTCTCTGAAACTCTGTATCTCCCTGAAACTCTGTATCTCCCTGAAACTCTGTATCTCCCTGAAACTCTGTATCTCCCTGAAACTCTATCTCCCTGAAACTCTGTATCTCTTTGAAACTCTGTATCTCTCTGTATCTCCCTGAAACTCTGTATCTCTTTGAAACTCTGTATCTCCCTGAAACTCTGTATCTCCCTGAAACTCTGTATCTCTCTGAAACTCTGTATCTCCCTGAAACTCTGTATCTCCCTGAAACTCTGTATCTCTTTGAAACTCTGTATCTCTCTGTATCTCCCTGAAACTCTGTATCTCTTTGAAACTCTGTATCTCCCTGAAACTCTGTATCTCCCTGAAACTCTGTATCTCCCTGAAACTCTGTATCTCTTTGAAACTCTGTATCTCCCTGAAACTCTGTATCTCCCTGAAACTCTGTATCTCCCTGAAACTCTGTATCTCCCTAAAACTCTGTATCTCCCTGAAACTCTGTATCTCCCTGAAACTCTGTATCTTCCTGAAACTCTGTATCTCCCTGAAACTCTGTATCTCTCTGAAACTCTGTATCTCTCTGAAACTCTGTATCTCCCTGAAACTGTATCTTCCTGAAACTCTGTATCTCTCTGAAACTCTGTATCTCCCTGAAACTCTGTATCTCCCTGAAACTCTGTATCTCTCTCAAACTCTGTATCTCCCTGAAACTCTGTATCTCCCTGAAACTCTGTATCTCTCTCAAACTCTGTATCTCTTTGAAACTCTGTATCTCCCTGAAACTCTGTATCTCTCTGAAACTCTGTATCTCCCTGAAACTCTGTATCTCTTTGAAACTCTGTATCTCTCTGAAACTCTGTATCTCTCTGAAACTCTGTATCTCCCTGAAACTCTGTATCTCTCTGAAACTCTGTATCTCTCTGAAACTCTGTATCTCCCTGAAACTCTGTATCTTCCTGAAACTCTGTATCTCCCTGAAACTCTGTATCTCCCCGAAACTCTGTATCTCCCTGAAACTCTGTATCTCCCTGAAACTCTGTATCTCCCTGAAACTCTGTATCTTCCTTAAACTCTGTATCTCTCTGAAACACTGTATCTCTCTGAAACTCTGTATCTCTCTCAAACTCTGTATCTCTCTCAAACTCTGTATCTCTCTGAAACTCTGTATCTCCCTGAAACTCTGTATCTTCCTGAAACGCTGTATCTCTCTGAAACTCTGTATCTCCCTGAAACTCTGTATCTTCCTGAAACTCTGTATCTTCCTGAAACTCTGTATCTCCCTGAAACTCTGTATCTCTCTGAAACTCTGTATCTCTTTGAAACTCTGTATCTCTTTGAAACTCTGTATCTCTTTGAAACTCTGTATCTGTCTGAAACTCTGTATCTCTCTGAAACTCTGTATCTTCCTGAAACTCTGTATCTCCCTGAAACTCTGTATCTCTCTGAAACTCTGTATCTCTCTGAAACTCTGTATTATCCACCTTTAAAGTGGTACTTTAAAATTATACAATTATCTTTCAAAGATGAATTTCAATACAAATTATGTGGGACCGGTCAGATATGTCATCTTCCAATGGGTATAATAATTTTCTATGGATAAGTCTTATCGGGTCATGTAAAGAATTGGACACACAGAATAGTGCCATTGTGTACTGCAAACCGAACTAAATACTACTATATATACTCCCATATTGGCTGCTGTATTTAGACCTGATTTCATTTGCTAAACCACTGCTTAGACTGAGTGGCTGCATTTCCTCTATCATAACCTGTTAACCCTTTACATACAGGGTTGAGAATATAGTCTTTCTTTAGCCAGTGGCCTATCCTGTATAATTCACATTGTTAAAGAGTTCTAGTTCCTGTAAATTGGCCACCTAGAATTGTTTTGAATTAATTGATTTTGTAGCCTATGCATTGTCAAAGCAATTGAGCCAGAGAAAAAAAGTCATTAGTTAACCTAATATTACTGCAACAACTGGTAATGATCAGGAATATTTTCAGGATAACAACTTCTTTAATGTGAAAATACACAATGTTTCGGAAAATATACCCACCCCCTTCATCAGGTGGAATGATATACCCATCAAAAAAAAAAAATCTTCCTGTTCTTATGTATGCCCTTCAAAGACTTGAGCTGGTAAAGGTTTATAAAATCTTCTTGCTCTTTTCAAGACTGAGCAATGTCCAGCACGGTTACAGTTGATTGGTCACTTGACATAGTTGGAGGTTAGGTTCCTGTGATGCAGCAACTAGGTCACGCTGACACAGCAACCAGCTTCGTGTTCAGTCATGTAGAACAAGTAAAATTCTTTATCCCTGACTTGCAGGTAATGAATTATACAACACTAGCTTTGTCAGTGACTGAATTATTTAAAAGAATTATCGCCTGTGTCAGAGAATGAAACTAGATTTAAAATACAGACCCATAAAAAATATTTGTCAGTCAAAGCTTAAAAATTAAACAAATACACAAGAAGTAACCAATATTGACCAAGGAGTTTCTGAGTAGGTAACTAACTTTAGCCAATCTCCATACACTTATGGCTACAAGCTGTTTGCCTTATTATTTGAAAACTTTTTCATGAATTTCATTTGAGGCTTTAGTTGATATTATATGGTCTTACATTGCACATTGTAATAATGGATTCAAAATGATGTCTTCATTTCCTTGATATTTCTTATTAACTGATGTTTTGATTGTCATTTTCAGAGAGCAACAATGGGGTGGCTGTTTTACGCCAACGTTTTCCTGATCTGTCTCTATCAAGTGCAATCACAAAGTAAGTAATTAATGAGAAATAAATGGATCATATTTCTTAAATGCCATTACATTGCTCATTGATGAGTTGTTAAGATATCAGACTTGTCAGTCCTTACAGCACGACTCTACTTCCAACTTGCATCTGTAATCTTTGTCACATTTTCAACTTATTCTCCTGAACTGCTGCCAAAATTGATATTTTCAGGCCAGCGCCAAGTTGATATAAAAGCAATTTAGTGTTTTTCGACAGCTTTGATGTGGGAATGTTGAGAGTCGTGGTATTCTAACCCTAACCATTTAGCCAGGGGCACGGCAACTTTGTCTGAAGTAGAGAACTGTTCTACACGCAGTAAGGTTTGGGTGCAATGCTACACTGAATTTCAGCGTAGTACCACCCATGGTTTGCTAGTTCCTGCTGATGCTCGCAGGTTTCACCAAAATGCATAGCCATATGGTGTTGCGGACTTTCTCCCTGCCGTAATACTAGCAGCTGCGATATAAGTGAAAGCGGCGTTAAACCCCAACGCACCATACCTCACCACAGAGGCTATGCCCTGAAATCCTATTACATACAGTGTTGAGGATTGACCTTTAGTCGTATGATCAAATACTCAGCTCATCAATTGAATCATGATCGATAATAGAGTGATAACAACTTAGCACCAGGTGTTTTAACCATATGGGGTTGGGATACATAGTGGTTTGCGTGTTTTGTTTTCAGATCAAGATGTCTACGTCAAGCAACTTTGTCTGAGAACTGTTCTACATGTTTAATGATGTAATAAGGTTTTGGTGCAATGCTACACTGAATTTCACTGCAGTACCACTCTAGTAACTAGTTCCAGCCAATGCTTGCAGGTTTCACTGCAATGCATACAAGACATGGCTTTGCAAGCTTTCTCTCTGCAATAATACTAGCAGCCATGCTATAATGAAATAATCTTGAAAGCGGCGTTAAACTCACCTAATCTCACCTCTTACCTTGATATGATAAATTAATTACAAATTAATTCATTTCCATATCAACTTCAAGAATAATTTGATATGTAAAATATTCAGGTTTATTACATAATTTGGAGTGAGATACTCGGTTCTATCAGTGAAATAAACCCTCTATCAAGCTACAGTGGTGATAACCTTTATCACCACTCTACTGAGTGACGATAAACTTTATCACCACTTGCGTGACGTCATCGGGACAATGTTATGACGTCATATTGTCAGCTTTCGAAGGCTGTACGTTTGCCGGTGAAATCACTCGAACTCAACGTAAAACACAGAAATAATGATATAATAAATAGAATATCTGTTTTTCCTTGACAAATACCATGTTTATCTCATCTCGTGAGGTAGAAAAGATAATATATTTCACTCGTGGCTGCGCCACTCGTGAAATACCTACTTTTCTACCTCACCCAATGAGATAAACATGGTATTTGTCAAGTAAAGACAGATATCCTCTATTTATCAATCAATATTTTAAAAATAGATTACCCATGGATAATTCATTAAAGATCAATAACCATATTATTTGTTAGTTTGGTTCATCACAAATCATATGTATCTGATTTGTAAGTCTTTATCCTTAGATTATTGTCATTTAAAGTCTGATAAGCTACAGAGCAAAAGGCTCATTTGTTTTCATTCAAGTGATTCCCTCTTGGACTTTTGAATGAACTTGCTTTCACCTCAATATTGTATGTGGGAAACTGACCTGGGTTGAAAAGTTGACTTTTGGTATTTTTGTTCTGAATATGTGATTACAGTGATAAATTTGACTCTTGTCGCCATGGCAACCAGCCAATCAGATATCTAACCAATCAAAGCACAGATCATCCTCTCACAGGTGTTCTCACCCTGATGTTTCTCCTTAGTTACTATGCTATTCCATTGGAAGACATTCGAACAACAGCACCAATAAGTACCATATTCCTTCTCAAAGAAGTCCAGCCAGCGGCACAGCAACTTTGTCTGCAGTAGAGAACTGTTCTACACGCAGTAAGGTTTGGGTGCAATGTTACACTGAATGTCAGCGTAGTACCACCCATGGTTCGCTAGTTCCAGCCGATGCTCGCTGGTTTCACCACAATGGATAGCCACATGGCGTTGTGGGCTTTCTCCCTGCAATAATACCGGTAGCTGACAGCTTTGCGGTGTAAGTGAAATACTCTTGAAAGCAGCGTTCGAAATAGCTGAATGCCAATTGCTGGTTGCTTTCCGATCGGGCTTGTAGAAAATATTACAAGCAAGCCCGACTGGCTTGTTGGAATTTTGAGCTTATCTATAAATGACTTCCAAAGACTTGAGTGATGATACAAACCTAAATTAGAAATTTACAAAATTAATTTTGAAATTTAACTATGGAATCATTCTGTTTAGCGGTGGGGAGTTGGAACATTTACTTCCTTGTTCTAAAAATAGATGTTGTCACAGTAGCTTCTCAGTAGCACTGCATCGCACTATAACTATCAGAATACCTACAGCAATAATCTGGAAACAATTTTGTATAGAAATCGTGAAATACCTGAAGCTGAAAACTCAGCAATTTTTCAATGCAGTATGCTATGAGAAATACAAGAAAAGTCTGTTTGTCCAAGGTTGTAAGAATTAAACATCCTAAATGCACCTAAATGTTTATGTTCTCCAACTTCAGTTATAGGAGTCCCTTGCATTGATATAACTGAGGTTTGGGACTGGCGACCGACCCGCTTTGTGACTAAATTGAGTAGTTTTCTTTTTTTGCGGTTATACTTCAGCTGCCATTTATTTGCCCACCACGATTTTAGTAAATCTTCGTTCAAACTGCAGCTGTTAGGTGATAAAACCGGATCTTCAATTATTACATACATCGAAGTGTCATCATCAAAAAGACGTTTGTTCAAAGTTACCAACAAGGTCATTGATATATTTAAAATAACAAAGATCCTGAAACTGATCCTTGTTGAAAACCGGGAAAAACAGGTTTAAATTTGGAGTTATATCCGTTTATGACTTCTGAAGTATGTCAGTTAGATAACTACGAAAACTCTGTCACAAAACACTGCTCTTACTTCTTTACCCATATCTAAAGCACATGCTAATAATAAACCCCCTTTTCAGACCTTAAAAACCCCCTTTGCCATTATCGGGTGATGCCATGTATGCTAATTGATGCAATAAAATAATACAAATATTGTAACAGGTAAGTTGTAGAATAGCCTGGAAGTCCGGCTAATTTTATAGTAGTAAATTTGTATGAACCAAATAATGTGTTCTTTTTATTATCACTTTAAACTTTGAGGGCTTGCTAAGCTTGATGAGGGCTTGTAAGATTTTTAGTTAACAAGCCCTGTTGGCTTGTTACATTTTAAAACTATTTCATACACTGCTTGAAAGCGCCATTAAACCTCAAATTCTCTCCTCTGACACGTACATGTCAAAATGGCCATTGGTTTAGTCATAAGCACTGTGTTGCTGTATCTGTTATTTAATCAGTATAATTTACACTTACAAGGTTCTCTTTATTTGAAAATCACATCTATCATCAACAATCATATGTTATATCTTGTTAACATGGGACCCAGGTCACGTTCATATCGGTTGCCATGGAAACATACAGAAGGATCTCTGGTTAAGCAACATGCTGATGTTGTCAAAGCATGACACAAATTGGACAGTGATTATATTTCAACATTTGGCAGCAGATAATTGGATATCTTCGTAAATACTTGATAAGCAATACCGGGCTAATGTTACTATGTAGGTATAAGGTAATCTAGATGTATTACAAGATTGTCACTTTGTTGCCTAAATTGTTAATTGCATTAGCCTGACCTTTGACCTTAAACTGAGTGACCCTGTCACTTGCTAGTTAATAGTGCAAATGTCCAGGGACTGTGAGTCTGTGAGTGTAAATCTTTTACCTGTTGGTCCAGTTATTCCAGTTTGCTTTATCAGTTGTGTCTTACACAAAAATATGGACTGGATAGCCCAGTAGTTGGCATGTAGGCTTCGGATCAAGAGGTCCGGGATCGAATCCCACCAGGGCGGGCCCAGCAACTTTGTCTGCTTACGAGAACTATTCTCCATGCAGAAAGGTTTGGGTTTGGGTGCAATGCTACACTGAATTTCAGCACAGTATCACTCATGGTTTGCTAGTTCAAGCCGATGCTCACAGGTTTCACAGCAATACATTGTCATAATGGTGTTGCAGGCTTTCTAGCAGTAATACAAGTGTTAACTCCCCTCACATCACCTATAACAAAAACATTTCAACAACAGTTAATGTAAAAAAAACATCATGAAGATGTCTAATAGCTTATATGCGATTACCTGTATTCATTTTAAAGCAATAAAATGATGCTATTTATTAGAGAGTTGTTGCAAGTTTAAAGGTGCATCCATTGTGTTCATAATATTTTATTTGGCTTTAATACGTTCCAACTCACCACATGTGCTGTTTACAATAAAAAAATCGCCAAATATATCATAATTACTAGTTTCCAATTAAAATTGAGTAACATCATTATGCATGTGTAGAAACCGAAACTGCACGTCCCATTAGTTAAGTGACCTATTAAACATTATTAACTCAAATGTGTCTTTGTGTCTGTTATAAATAAAGATTCCAAAATTACTTTTGACTCATTGACGCGCGCCACACGCTGTGCATTGTCCGGTTTTCGATCAGAAATCACTACTTTTACCTTCACATCGTCAATATGCAAAGTCTACTATCATCAAAATGGTAGTTTCCGGTAACAGTTGGTACTTCTTGATAAAGTAACACCATTTATAACGTTTGACATATGATATATGCACAATGGATGTATCTTTAAGACACCGATTGTTACTCTAAGTTGAAATGTTGCAAGGTATGAAATGGAGCTTGTCTGTTAATTAACCAGCACTGTTTTCTCACTATGTCACCATTAAAGGAGTTGTAGCACGATTTTCTTACTGAAATAAAGCGTTCACATTAAAATGGCCACTCAGATGGTGGTTCAAGTGGTTTGACTGATGTTACATACCTAAACACCCAGTGTAGAGTTATAAATATGGTACCATGATGTAATGGTCAACCATCTTGCTGGCTGAACTCTCAAATTCGCATATGACCTACAAATCTACCTCTCACACTGAAGAGTTCCACACCACTGTCGTTTATACATTGCTCTGTTTTCGTCCAATACGGATAACCGTTTTCTATGGATACGGCTTATCGGGTCGTGTAATGAAATGTTTTACCCATTAATGTAGCAATATATTGTATTAACTTTAATAAGAAATGGCAAATTTGAGATCCATAATATACCGATAATGTGTTACAGCACTTTTAAGAGTTTTCATTTGAACTTGTGCAAGCCTCAAAGTAAAAAAACATTTAAGGATGGATATTAGATGCTTTACAAATGTATTATGATTATAAAGGTGTGGACACACTCCTTACATACATATTATTCTTAGAAGTAAAAGAAAATTGCAAAGAACACATATAGAATTAGATTGCTAAAATTTCAAATTATTAATGAATTAAAGTTCAAAACTGTATTAAAGCTAGCTAATTTTCAATACCATATTGAAGCAATGGTGATGAATACTAGTTATATTTGGTGAAGAAAGAGATAATTTTAGTGGACCTCAATTTCTTTTGCATGTTTGCTCCTAACTAAAGAATTACAGGGAGAAAACTGATCAATAAGGGGGAAATGCTCCTATAGTGCTTGCTATTGTAGAAGTAAGAGGCCTGGGCTCCGTTCCATAACAGCGAGCGCTTATAATCGCTCATTGATTGCTCAATGTAGCGCTCAAGTAGCGCTAATTCTTTCCTGAACGACACGGTGCAAAACCTCAAAGTTTGCTCACTTTGCTACGTAGCGCTACATTGAGCATTCGCGTTGAAGAGAGGTTTAAAAGTAATCGCTAATCGCGATTACTTTGAAACCTCTCTTGAAAACGGCTCTGTTAATTGTACTCAAATTATCCACTGTTGATTTTCTTTTCCACTGAATGTTTGTCAAACAAAAATTAAAAAGCTTTTCTGCTGTTGCTTCTTAGCAAACAAACTGAAAGATTTAACTTAGAAATAGACATTATACCTACAATTGTTCTTATACTTGTAACTTGTCTATCTATGATGAAAATGTTTTTTAACAGAAGGGGGTCTATTTTGGTGTTGCTTGTTTCACATAGCTTTAATGTCTTTCTCTATGATTAGGCATGTATTGTTAATGTCCGCATTATTTTCAGTTTCAAGCTTCTCTAATCAATATTTACCTTGTATTAAATGAAATAGAATACTTTCCCATCTCATTTGGAGCCCAGCTGCAAGTCTATTTCCATCCCTCTCCTTAGTAAGTTATGAAGCACCAGCAGATGTTTATAGCGCCAGTCATAGGTTATCCTCGTTATAACACGATTAATCAGGAAATGTTGTAACCCAGATATTCATTTACGACAGTGTTTACACCACAGTTTTCACATTGATTATGATTTTATTTGGCAATATTATTATTGGTTGAGCGTTAAAGTGGGAATATATTTGTCGCCCAAATTTGTGTTATAAAGAGGTGACGTTTCCTCACCATGTGTTTGCAGGGTTGTGTAGGGTTTGTATCTATGAATAAGATCAGCCAAAGATCAATTTTCTTCTTATTTGTCACTTCCTTATATTGTGGGCGTGGATCTATGATAAATTCTGCTTGAATTTTGAAAAATAGGATGAAATTTTAAGGAAAATTGTGGTAATATTCTGTATTATCCCATGTCATATTTATGTTACTTTAACCCTTAAAGGGGATGTAGCTCTTTTTTGCGTATTATTTTTCCTCAAATTTGCCTTTTATTATTGAAGTTTATACTATATTTTCAAGTTTAAGGTTTAAACATCTCTTTGGACGAACCGATAAGCCATATGGACAGAAAACGTTATATGTATTGGAAGAAAATGTGACGTCTATGTTTAGCCAGTCGCCAATTCTGAACTATTCTCTGTGTGATTCCTCTTAATGGGCTGCACTAATAAACTCAACAGCTAAAATGTTATAAGTATAAGTAGTTTACGGTTTCTAGTGTAACTGCTTTTAAAGTAACAGTAAGGTAAGGACCAGTGTTAAGCAAAGGGGTTAAAGATTAAGCCTGGAAAATGGAATCGCATACCAGCATGCAAAAAAGACATTGAACCATTGGTTGTTTCTTTGAACAGCATTATCACCAGCATTCCTGTACATGGTAAAACAAATTTAAAAGTGATTAGGAAATATACTGTGGACAAAAAACACTGTGGAGCACAGTGGTGTAGTGATTAGCATCCTGGGCCCATATTTTCGAAGCTGTCTTAGTGCTAAGATAGTCGTAAGTCAATGTTAATGTATGGCACTTATGACTATCTTAGCGCTAAGAGAGCTTAAAAAATATGGGTCCTGGACTCTCATGCAAAAGGCCCAGGTTCCAATCTCAGTGGAGACACCAAAACTTGCGACCTGGTTCTCATACTGTAAGTTACAGTGTTTCGACAGGGTGTATGGGACTGTAAGACCCTTGAAAATTCCATATTTTCCTGAGGCACATGTGTTGTGTCCCTGATCAAGGCACTTCATTCAGCCCAAGCTTTGGAGTTTTGGCTTTTAAATTGAGAATAGCTCTTGTCTCATACTGGCCTGTATAAGGTTTCTTCATAAGATAATTTTGCTAAGATAGAAATTTGATATATGTAAATTCATGAAAGCAACTCTCTTGTCCACAGGTAGCAGCCGTCTACAGAACAACAAATGTCTCGATCCGTCCGCCCAAACATCGTGTGGAGCCTGTATAGCAACCGCGGCAGAATGTGCCTGGTGTCTTGCAGAGGTAAGGGAGATCACTCTTGGTTCAATTCGTTTAGTATAGTATAGACTAGTATCAAAGGGACATAACCCTGATCTAATAAATAATGTGGGAGAAAAGAGTTCCACAAAATTCATATAAATGGCAAATTAGATAACTGAATCGGGAGGTGAAAAGTAAATTATTAAACAGTCATTGATCATTTGCTTGAATGATTTCGCTAAGACAATTTTCGATAATTTTTACATCAGGGATCAGTGTGACATAGATTTATGGATTTTTTCTGAGATATGAATATCTCATTTAAAAAATGGGGTGAAATGTGTCTGTTAAAATGTACAAACCTTATAAAATATGACTTTGTTATGATACTAATGAAACATTTTTTAAATTTAAGAATTTTGACAAGGAAAACCGTGAGAGATGTGATATGTATGAAAACTTGGTAGAGTCCGGTTCCTGTGATCCTGCAAGTGTTGTGTCACCAGACGACCGCAAGAAGAACGTTATTGTAAGAAAATCTGAAAAAACTTGGTTTAAAGTATTGTCTATACATGTTTATTCATTTAACCTTCATCACACATTGATATATATTGTATAATCAGCTCCTTTTGTAACATCTACTTAAAGGTAATCACTCGCCGCTAATGGCTGTGATCCTATAATTATGGGAGTTGAAATCAACTTAAAACAGAAGCAAACCAGGGTTGGCAATTTGTATTGTATAAACTTATTGAAGTCACTTAGAGCTTTCGACCTAACATATTACTCAATACCATATTATCACGGGTATAACTGTATAAGACCAACCAACATCTTGAAAACATGGGGATGGGCTTTTAGATGGGAGAGACCACAACTCATATATATTCATACCGGAGAGGCGGAGACCATTAGTAGGTTTTTAACACTTAAACTTAAAATAATATTATGGATATATGTAATGTATGACCATGGAACATCTGACAAATTTGGGGGTGGGCTATAACCCGAGAATAACCTCAACCAGGACAACCCTCCGAACAGTGGTCTGGTCTTCCTGTGACATTACATCAATTAATTACGTGTCTGAAATTTAACCATGATTATTTCTAACTTGTAACACCCGTGTTGACAGAACCGGAAGGTCACTGACGGCGAGAGACCAGAAGACGCTGTACAAATCCAGCCCCAACATGTCCGCCTCAACATCAGACCAAGTGAGTTGACTTTGATAATCGTCAACAGCTTTGCTTCAGTTTCAAATGTGGTGTCTTAACCTCATAGTCCTTTGGAAGTTAACATTGTTATGTTTAGGATCAAACTATCGACAATAGTATAAATTCTTGTACCCATTTTGCTATCTTGACGTCTGCGTAGTTAGTCCTTTAGTTTTAAGTGAGATAACCAACATTTGCTTTGGTTTGTCATCTCATGGTAAAATTTTACAAAGTTAGAAATTCAATTTGACTACAGGGGGCAGGATAGCGCAGTGGTTAGTGTGTTCGGCTTCGGATCAAGAGGTCCGTGGTTCGAATCCCGCCAGGGGTACGGCAACTTTGTCTGCAGTATAGAACAGTTCTACACGCATTAAGGTTTTGGTGCAATGCTACACTGAAATTTAGCGTATTACCACCCATGGTTCACTAGTTCCAGCCGATGCTCGAAGGTTTCACCGCAAAGCATAGGAACATGGCGATGCGGGCTTTCTCCCTGCCATTATACTAGCAGCTGATATAAGTGAAGTACTCTTGAAAGCGGCGTTAAACACCAACTCACTCAATTTTGTATTGGAAGCTCAGTATCATCAGACAGTACTTTTATACTGAGCTATACTGATTCATGCCAGCCTACTAGAACAATCAGTTTCGTCATGTCTGTAATTTAGCCACGCCTAAATGGTTCATCAGTAGACACAATATTACTCCACATGAAGATTCACATTGTTTTTAAAGACCATCCACAATAGGGCAGTTAATAAATTCAGTAATAATTTTCTTTGAAAAATATCAGAAACAAACTAATACTATCAACGTCATCCTCTAATTCAGACAAGCCGATGCGGATCCCGATCACGTTCCGTCTGGCGGAGAACTACCCAGTGGATCTGTACTATCTCATGGATCTCTCCAACTCCATGGAGGACGACAAGGACAAACTTGCTGAGCTCGGCAATCTTATTGGTAAGTATACAGAATCACAGAGATTGGCATTGAGATGACATATCTTTAGCTAGTGACATAAATCCTTGAACTGAATATTCTGTTATAGCCTATCTTCAGCCAGTTGCCAGTCAAGACTCTACCCTCTATTAACCCTTACGTTGCGTATATATATTTTACCATTTTTAGCCCCTGTGGCGGAATTTACAGGCTCGCAGCTCGCAGCAGTAGTTTGGGCTTTGGCACTAACTAGCTCTGCTGGCGGAATTTCCAGGCGGCGATTCCGGTATCGTTTTTACAAAATATATCGCATCTACATGGCGAATAAGGACTATATACGGGCGTTCAATACAAATTCAAGTAGCGAAACCCGTACACAAATGGCTAATTCACACTCGAAACTTTGAATGAATTTTCTATGTTTTTTCGTTTTTATTCTATTACTTTCGAAAGATTGTCTTTTATTCGGGCCTCGTAACATCATAAATACGAAAGAAAAAAATTCCATTTATATACGGAATTGAAGACAAGATGTCTAGCTTCACAATGATATAAAAATTATTAGAATGCGACCTTTGGTTATAATTCTATAGCTATGTAAAGTTTGTCTTTATTCCCACCTATAAAATCGTCAATACTTACAACATGTATGCGGCATTGCAAACGGTCGTTCATCGCACTTTTCCAAGAAATCATAATCTCGAACCAGTTGACAAATAAGCACATGTCAACCCAAATATGGTTATGTTGTTTGACTTTTCAAATAAACGCTAACCTCGAACCATAACTGATGAAAATATGTTGATTAGTTTGTGTGCCGTTTGGTTTCACATGCCTCTCAGAAAGGTAAAATTGTATCTTTATTTCTGTGAATAAATCTGCGCATTTTATATAGAATAAAAGATTATTCTTTTCGGTTTATTGTGATATAAAAATTATGAAAATGCATTCAGTATTTTAGCCTTGATAAATGTTTTAGAAGTTGTGAAAATCGCCGATTGTTTCAAAATTTATGAAGTGTAAACATGACCTTTTTCACGGCGCTTGCTGTGTCTTTATTATTTTTTTGAGATTTTCTAATTTTATATGGGAATGTAGTCCATTGTTTCCCCTTTATTTTGCCGTATTTTTTTTTTAAAACAAACAATTCGCTCACATGATATGAAGTGCGGGAGTAAGGCGAGTTAGCGATTTTTTTCCCCGTCTCGCGAGATGCGAGGCAGATAGCAGTCTCGGGCGAGGCAAACCCGAGGCAATACAAACACGTGGGTGAAAATAGCCTCAAGCGAATTAATGCTTCGGGGGCTAAGCCCGACATAATTGGCCTTTTGTAAAGCTAATTATCGATGCGTTACGGGTCAACAATGCACACGCAAATTGGTGTGAATTTTGCTTGATATTCCGACCACACACTGAACAAAGCTTTATTCTCATGTCGGGTCGCGATGCGTAAATACAGCCATTCTCATGGGTCGGGTCGCGGACACAATCGACTCGTGACCCGGTATGGGTGATAGAGTATACTTAGACAGCCGTGAATTATTCTAAGTCTTGTATCCGGGATCCGTATACAGACACCTAGGAATCGCTTATAGCCCGCCCGGATAATTCCGTCGCCCGCATCTTAAGGGTTAATGAGCTGAGACGCAGAAAGGTTTTTCACTTATAAATTTTGCAGCAAAAGTGTTAATTGAGCAAGTAAAGGGTCTGGGCCCATATTTTCAAAGCTCTCTTAGCACTAAGATAGTCTCAAGTGCCATACATTAACATTGACTCACGACCATCTTAGCGCTAAGAGAGCTTCGAAAATATGGGTCCTGTACTTACAATATCGTCAATATTGTCTTCATGGTGTATGTATAATAAAAGGAGATATTTCAGTCTGAAGAATAGTACGGCATTATTTGTTTTTCAGCTGCAAGTATGTCTGCCATTACCAAGAACTTCCGCCTCGGTTTTGGATCCTTCGTTGACAAAGTTGTTATGCCCTATGTCAGTACGGTTCCAGAAAAGTAAGATCTTTGTTTCATTTCTTGACCTGAAAGTTTTACTTCTTACTTTACCTCTTATCATGTTATTTACATACTGTCAAAGGGGCAGTAGCATGTTTTTTCACTCAAATAAGTTGATGAAATGTATTTAAAAAATAATGTCACCAATGATAAAACATCCTTATTACTTCAGAAAATCAAGTAAAAAAATTAGTGTACATGGTTCAGTATAAAGCCATGGGAATTGTTTTTGTCATACAAAAATAATAAAATGTGTTCACAATAAAATGGCCGCCATGCAATTTTTGCTTTATACGCAGTACCATTATTACCACTACGGATAATTTGTTTGTGTAATAAGATGTTTTACCCTGTAAAGTAAATATAAATGACCTAAACTACAATTATAAATGGGAAATTTGAAAAACTAAAATTTGCAAAAAAACGTGCTACTGCCACCTCAAATAACACACAGCATTCTATAGTGAATGTTTTGTCTCGTACAAATCTTGTTCTGTTTCTACTTCCAGGTTAAACATGCCGTGCCGTACCAGGCTAGGTCAACCATGCGAGTCTCCGTATGGCTTCAAGAACCAATTGACCCTTGACCTTGACACCACTCTGTTTGCTGTGAGATTTCAGTTTAAAATTTATTTGCTAACAATCTTGTAAACCATTTCTCAAACATCCTTGTAACTGCACTAGAATCTAGATTTTATGCTTAATATGAAATCAGGTAATCTGTTTAAAGCGCCGCTGAGCAGTAATTTTTAATCTGGAAGATAGGCACTATACAAATAAATTATCATTCATTCATTCATTCATTCATTCATTTATTCATTCATTTGTTCATTCTGTATCAGCCTATTTTCAATCCCAGCTTATACAGGCCCACCACCATCATGACGTAAAGTGCTCAAAAAGTATAACTAGAAAATTATATAAAAGGAAGTAACTTAATTGGTGTTGTTGTGCCTTGTAGGGGCAACATCTCCAGGGTCAATAAATTTGACCATAAACAGCAAAACAATTCCGACTAAGTTAAATCTCTTGAGCATAAATCGAAAACTACTTGACTGGGCTCAGAAAGCTCCTAACATGAAATAAGTAAAAGTTTGGGTAATTTATTATCAATATTTTTTTCACATTTTCAGAAAAAGGTGCGAGCTGCAAATGTATCCGGTAACCTTGACGCACCTGAGGGAGGATTTGATGCCATCATGCAGGCCGTTGTTTGTGATGTGAGTAACGGCTAGAAGCATGAACGCATTGAAAAATATACAGGATGATAATTGATAAAATAGATAAATATTTCTGAAAGATCTATAATTTTCGTAAGATAATTATGTCAGTCCTTTCATCACGCTCTTCTCCTTATTTTTTATCGGAGGACTTTTACTTTATTGGATATGCTCCTTTGAATTTGAATTTAAATTTAATGGAAAGATTTTTTAAAAATTTCCGTCAATGAAAATTAAGACAAATTTTCCCTTATATCATATAAACATTTGAAACATTTCGTTTTTTAAATATAATCTTACTTGTTTTACCTCAATTTCAGTGTATATTATGTTTATTGCGTTTGCATTGTTGACCAAAATACTTATTGTACAGTAAACTTGATAAATTTGTTAAATTTTGCAGCATTGATTTTAAGCTTTTTGTCCCTTCTTGTCAAATTCAGTGTTGTGTGTAAGTGACAGTTTATGTCTTTTTGCTAGTGAACTTTATTTTTCCCAAAAATGGAGGTGTTTTTACGATTTTGAGCTTCCTGATTACTTTTAGAATGAAAGTTATAAGTATATTTCTAAAACTTATTTGAATTTGTTTTAACGTGCTTAATTCCAAAGGGTCAAGTGAAATTCTTTTATTTACCAAATGAAAACAATTCTTGTTTGTATAAAGGATTCTATAGGTTGGCGCGCAGTGTCCCGGCGAATGTTGCTTTTCTCTACTGATGCCGGATTTCATTATGCCGGTGACGGAAAGGTTTGTCAGAGTTACCCCCCTTGATGTCGACGCCGCCTCCTGTCCTCATTTCTTCCCCTTTCTTTACTTTATTTTCTGTGCCGTATTCTTGCTTTTCACCTGTTTTTTTTTCTTTTTGGTTATTTTCTAATACAAAGTTCAAATCTGTGGTCCGAGCTGTTGAGAATTGATGTCAAAATCAACCTATCGGATGTCCCATTAATGGTTGCAGGTTTCATTGCAATGCAATGCTGAACTTGTGTGGCAGGCTTTTCTCCTGAAATGAAAATAATTGCAGTATGAGTTATTCCTGAAAACCATGGGAGAAATCTTAATAAAATCATTTGGAGTGATTTTAAAAATAATTGAATCAAAATTTACATTTCTCTTTTACACCATACTTGGCCCAGTGAGCTCTTGACAGTGTTTGCAGACGCAGATTTCAATTCTCATGTCCCACCCCACAGATATTGAACATGTTAATCGGTCTTACTTCTGGCGTCTTGCTTGACTGTATGTTCATATGTCTACCCTCTTTCAGTCTTCTATCGGCTGGCGTGAACAGTCCCGGAGAATGCTCATCTTTTCCACCGACTCAGGATTTCATTATGCAGGAGACGGAAAGGTCCGAGGGACCGCTTTGGTCCCTTTCTGCCTGTCGTAGTTCCTCAAATATCATCGTTTTATGAAAACGATAATGATCTGATTTTGATACTGATAATCTTTAAAATGAACTATTTTTCAAGTCTGCTGTGATCTCGGATATTTTCTATGTCTTCTGGTATATGATTAAGTGACTGTTCCATGTACTTGTTAAAGCAAAGAAATATCCAAGTTTCAACAGACACACCAGCAGGGAATGTTAAGATCGACTTCATAAATCCTAAACAAAAGGAGCATGCAAGGTTTTGAATTGGGTGTGATTGGTGAAATGGAGTTCAGTTAGACCCCGTCTATCTGTACGATTTGGTTACAGTTGAAAATAATTGTCTGGATAGCAGGTCGTGCAATTAAGTGAATTACCATTTGCGCAGTGGTTATTCGTTCGACTTCAGATCAAGAGGTCAGTTCAATTCCCGTCTGGGGCTCAGCAACTATGTCTGCTGTGGAGAACCGTTCTACATGCAGTAAGGTTTGGGTGCAATGCTACACTGAATTTTAGTGCGGTACCAACCATGGTTCACAACTTCCAGCCGCAATGCATAGCCACATGGCGTTGCGGGCGTTCTCCCTGCAATAATACTAGCAGCCGTGATATGAGTGAAATACTCTTGAAAGCAGCGTTAATCTGAACTCGCCTCACCTCACCACACCACAACTACTGCTGCCGCTAGGTGGGATAACAGTAGGTTTTCAAGCTGAATTGATATTCATTTTTAAGCAGAATTTGCTACAGAAAATGTCTTTACGAATAAGTGTTGGATATTTGAGGAATTACACAGGCGGTTATTTTCTTATTTAAATTATGTTTTGAATTTTATCAGGTTACTTATTTTCAAATTTACAATTTCTTTGTTTATGATTTCAAAAGGATGTTATATATCTATTTATATCTAAACTTATTTGCTATTCTTTCGGCATATTAAAGAGAATTCCAGTTCAATTTTGACAATTTAATTTAATGTTCATCAGAATAATTAAAAAATTATAAAACTTTTCTTTTCATTGCATGCTTACTACTAATTATTTCAACATTTTCCAATTTATTTCTTTGCTTGTACTAATCTTTCATTCCAAATTCATTGCATGAAATCTTTTCCTTCAAAATTTACTACAGCTTGCATGCAATTCTTCCATACAATTGATAACTGAATTTATAATAACATTTTTCTTTGAACTCGTTTGTATTTAATTTTGAATTCATTTTGATGTAAAAAAAAATATTTGCAATGTCAAAAAAGCAGAAAAAGGGGGTATTTATTTTTCATCAAATATTGTTGAAATATTTTATTGATAATTATTTTGCTAAAAAAGATTTTCAAAATAAATGAAAAGTTAAAAAGATCAATTCTATTAATTGTTAATAAGTTTAGTTTCCCATCAAATAGTATTTCTGAATATTAATTTTGAAATTTTTTCAACATTTAGCTCGGCGGTATCGTGAAGCCAAATGACGGACACTGTCACATGGATACAAAGGGCGTGTACACAGAGAGTTCCAACCAGGTAATTTTCTCTTGATAAGTTTGGATGAATTAGCAGCTCCGACTAAGTCGGAGCTGCTATCAGTTTTTGCGCAGTTTCCGTCGTCGCCGCCGCGTTATGTATTTGCTATAACTTTTTTCCTAGAAGGTTTTGAGAACTCATATACATTACTTCTTACTTACGCCCCTGGGGAATTTTTTTGCGAGTTCATATTCAAGGTCAAAGGTCAAGGTCACGAGTTCTGAAATCGCTAAAAAAAGTCCTTGTAAACACGATAACTTAAAAAATATTTGTACCATCAGGCTCTTATTTGGTGTACATCAACTATGGAGAAAGGCCAAGATTTGAAAAGGTTTTCGCTAACATCCGTCTAAGGTCAAGGTCACAGCGAGGGCACGACTGAAGCATGCTTTTGCAAAAATGTTTATTTCAACTATTAACACTTTGAATCATTAAAAGATTGTTATACACAATGAAAAGTGATCACTGATTGTGTGACCTTGAATTTAAAAGGTCAAGGTCACAAAATATGGTCACGGTCACCAGTTCTGAAATAACTAAATAACCTTTCCCAAGAAGGTATTAACACCTCATATACATAGCTTCTTTCTTATAAACCTGGTGGATGATTTTGACATGTTCACATTCAAGGTCAAAGGTCAAAGTCAAGAGTTCTGAAATCGCTAAAAAAATCCTTGTAAACACGATAACTTGAACAATATTTGTGCTATCAGGCTCTTATTTGATGTATATCAACTATGGAGAAAGGCCAAGATTTGAAAAGATTTTCTCTAACATCCGTCAAAGGTCAAGGTCACAGCGAGGGCACGACTTAAGCATGCTTTTGCGAAAATGTTTATTTCAACTATTAACACTTTGAATCATTAAAAGATTGTTATACACAATGAAAAGTGATCACTGATTGTGTGACCTTGAATTTAAAAGGTCAAGGTCACGAAATATGGTCAAGGTCACCAGTTCTGAAATAACTAAATAACCTTTTCCCAAGAAGGTATTAACACCTCATATACATAACTTCTTTCTTATAAACCTGGTGGATGATTTTGACATGTTCACATTCAAGGTCAAAGGTCAAAGTCACGAGTTCTGAAATCACTACAAAAATCCTTATAAACACAATAACTTCATCAACTTCTGTGCTATCAGGCCCTAACTTGGTATATATCAACTATGGAGAAAGACCAAGATTTGAAAACGTTTTTGCTAAAATCTGTCAAAGGTCAAGGTCACAGCAAGGTCACAACTTAAGCGTGCTATTGTGAATATGCCTTATGTTAACAATGAACACTTTGAGTCATTGAATGATTGTTATACACAATGAAAAGTAATCATTGATGGTGTGACCTTGAAGGTCAAAGTTCAAGGTCATGAGATATTGGTTAAGGCCATGTTAATCTTTTGATCCAATTTTGAAATCAGAAAATGGTTTTAAGAACAAAGTTGATGATTCAACTTGTTAGAATAACTTGAATAATGAAAAGAAATTTGTCAAAATAAATTCCCATTTTATTTATGCTGAGGTGAAGACGGAACAGGGAAAGGCGAGACCCAAAGTTTCGGAGCTGCTCTGCTTTTGCGGTGTCCCGCAAACGCTGTTCTAGTTTCTTCAATTCTAGCCCTTTTGATTGTAAATTATCTCAAATTGTAATACATTTAGGGGCCGTGGATAGCGCATTCAGCTACGGATCAAAAGGTCTAGGGTTTGAATCCCCCAGTAACGAACTGTTCTACATGCAGTAAGGTTTGGGTGCAATGCTACACTGAATTTCAGCAGAGTGCCATCAATAGTGTCGCAGGTTCACCGAAATGCATAGCCACCAGGGTCTAGCAATCTTTCTCCCTGCAATAATGCTAGCAACCATGATATAAGTGAAATACTCTTGAAAGTGGTGTTATATAGTGAATATTTTTCCAGGATTACCCCTCAGTGAGCCAGATCGCGTCTAAGATCATGGAGAAGAAAGTGAACATCATCTTTGCCGTTACCAAGGATCAGACGCCCGTGTACGAGAAACTAGCCAATGCTATCGAAGGATCTCTCGCTGGGGAGTTAGCCAACGATTCATCAAACATTGTAGACCTTATCAGAACCAACTATGAGGTAATATGTCTGACATGTTTTAACTTATTTTGTTTATCTGGATACTCCGAAATCTGTTTGCTTAAGGCTGAATAAGTTAAATGTTTCTCGTGCATCAGTGCATCACTTTTATTTGTGCATGTGACAGCACATTTAAATAATATAACTCGCTGCTAATGGCTTTGATACTGCCGAATCGGCGTTAAACAATAGATTGCGTATTAATATGATAATATATCAAAAGATATGTGTAGATAATAATGTTTTGAAAACTATGCTTTAGAAGCTATGTATAAACTTCGGTTTGTAAACATTTATGAATGTGATTCTCTCATCTCCTAAACTGAAAGAAGATCAATGAGTTCTACAATTGATGATCTGGTTTTGTTTTTCAGAAAATTACATCAAAAGTTATCTTCAATACACAAAATGCTGAAAACATCACTGTCAAGTTTTTCTCAAGATGTTTCGGGTAGGTGAAACTTTTACATTTGCAATTTTGATTAGTTCTTTTTAAACTATTAAATGTCATTAAACACTTCTCAATTTCTTCTTGATGAAGATCAATTATTTCTCTTTTTATGTAGTGTTTAATGTTTCATAGCCATGGATGTGTCTAATTTTTAAGACTTTTGGTTTAAAATACATAAAACTTGAGTAGTGTCTACCTGTCAAAGAATTTTCAGAGTTCCTCAAAATGAATGTTCATATTATTGCAGGAAGGAAATGAAGGAGACAAACGAATGTGAGGGTCTCAACATCGGAGCTAATGTGAGTTTTATAAAAAAAATGAATATGAAAATAAGTGGGGATCTTAGGATACAGTGAGACCTCATTTACCCAGACTCTGTATATCCGGAAACCTGTACATCCCCACAAATGTATTTCAAGTCATCTCTGTTTTTCTATTTACAGGTCATGTAACTACTGTGCGTGTAAATAGGACATGCACTTTCGGTTTCTGCACATGCATAATGATGTTACTCGGTTTTAATTGGAAACTAGTTATTATGATATATTTGGCGATTGAGGATAAATATGCAAGCTTAGTGAATTTGTTTGTATTGTAAACAGCACATATGGTGTGTTCGAACTTATTAAAGCCAAATCAAATTTTATGAAACACAATGGATGCACCTTTAAGTGAATCATCATTTAAATAGAAAAACAGAGATGACTTGAAATACATTTGTGGGGATGTACAGGTTTCCGGATATACAGAGTCTGGGTAAATGAGGTCTCACTGTATCCTAAGATATATATATATATATATATAGATTATTACCCGAGGAAGTGTGTCATATGACTTTTACGAAACGAGTGTGAATTTTTGTATTGCCCGAGCAAGAGCGAGAGTTATACATAAATTTGCACGAGTTTCGTAAACGTCATATGGCACACTTTCGAGTGTAATAATTTCTTTATTACCCATTCTATTCCATTAGATTTGCATAAAATTAGCCTGGAAATGGCCCACTTCCTTTGCGACGGCAAGCTACAGTGACGTCACGAACAATCTTTTTATGACGTCACGAACAATCATTTTATGACGTCACAGACGAGGAAATACGGGAAGCCGCGGTGAAACAATGGTTGCTAGGCAAACGTGATATTACACATGTGCTCATATCAATAATATTAACTCGATTATTTTCAACCATATGGGTAATAAATATATATATATCTATATATATATTGTCGGTCTGTTTGTCTGAAATACTTTCCAGAGCAGAACTCAAACTAAATGACTTGGAAATATATTTGGTATTGAAGTTACAGATGTGGTGTTTTGCCTGTTACGGGTTACAACACCGAGATGTGAAAAAAATCAGCAGTTTGTTTTGTTTGTTGTTCATAACATAAAAACTGTATATGACCTATGTTTTCAAATTAATTAATGTTATGTGATATAAAGAGAATCTCACCGAAGTGTCTTCTGATATCAAATATATCAACACAAGTTGATAAAAGTTTCAAATATTCAAGGCTTGCCAAGGATATTTTACTTTTATCAATGAGTGTTTATATATTTGATATCAGAAGACACAAGGTGAGATTCTATTTATCATCCAAAATCATTCTTTCTAGCTTTAAATGAAATAGTGTACATCTCTGAGCACATCTCTGCCATTTGACTTCCAGTGCGTAGAGGTCATAGCATTGTGACGTCATCATGTAAATGCAGTCATAGCATTGTGATGTCATTACTCGATGATGTAAAAACATTATGATGTCATGTAGTTGACGGATGACAGGGTATTGTGCAAAATCTACTGCCAAAACTCCTAGGAGATATCACTTGATTTCACACAAGCGATATCTCCTGTGGAACGCAGTTTTTGGTGATAAATATAAAGTTTGGCATTAGCTTTTAGTTTGAGTCTGAAGGAAATTGTTCACGCAAAAAGGAGATGAGAAATATAGAAGAAAAAAAACCCAGGTATCTGGTATGTTTCAAACTGGGACCAGTATGTTTCAAGCTTATTTCAAACACTCGTTGAATATGTCTCGTAATAACATTTTGATTTCTCAGGTGACGTTCGATGTTGAGGTCGTAGTGACTGAGTGTCCAAAGGACAGGCGTCTCTGGGACCGAAAATTCTCAATCTATCCGGTCGGTCTCTCCGAGAAACTGGAAATCGACATCAAACTTATCTGCGAATGTGACTGTGAGAAGCCAGGCCAAGAGGTAAGAAATATGATCCTTGTTAGCTCCAGCTCGATAGGACTATGTCCTAAAATCTCTTTCTGACTTGTCAAAATGTGAAAAAAAAGAGAAATGTTTATAGCCGCCTTGGCCGATGGGAATTATTCATCTGACCTCTTTCAGGGTCTGGGGGTACATACACTTAATCTGTTTTTCAACATATTTTCTGAATTTCAAGAACTAGAAAGTTAAGTTCTGGTACCTTCTTTCCTCAAATACAACACGGGCATCGAATACATCCGGGGAGTCATGAGGAACTGAGGTATATACATCCCGTTTCTGAAATATAAATTTAAGGCCAACGGTATTTCCTCGAATACAACCTCGGAGAAAGGGGCTGCTGAACGAAATAGAACCCTGGTGTTTTAGCAAGTGATGTTAAAAATTAGCGTTCCCATTCCTAGTTGTTGTGGAATTTCAAAAGGATGTCTAAAAGTATTTTTTAGAGTTTTCTTACCAATGTCAATGATGTTTTATACATGTAAACTTCTATCTTGACTTCAGATCCCAAACAGTCCACTGTGTTCAGGAGGTAACGGAACGTACGAGTGTGGAAAATGTACATGTAATCCGGGTCGGTACGGCAAGAACTGCGAGTGTGACAACACAAAGGTCTCCAGCGAGGAATCGGACGCTAAGTGCATCAAGTGAGTCGGTAGAATTAACTCTTGATAGGCAGGATGAGCATTTTCAGTACCCATAGTGTTGGTGCTGCTGTAATAGATGTGCGTTAAAGAACCTGAACAGTAAAGATTGTCTTTAAAAAGGTATGGTTTATGCAAAAAATTAGGAAAAGTCTTCATGTTCGAAGAGGCATATGCTAAGGGAATAAGTAACTATGGATGCCCTCCTTTCGCCTACACCTTACATTGCCTGCACCTCATATCGTCTACACCTCATATCGCCTACTTTAAATAAAAATGGCCACCTCTTCCCTTGTTGTGTAGAATGCTACTATCCATTAAATGCTATTGTTTCTCTTTACTTCGGAATGTTAACAGGATCATCTCATCACCAACAAAACAAATAAAAAGAAACAAATATTGGCAAACTACTATCTCATCTTGACAATGTTTCATCCAGCAATATCTTTCTCTCCCACAGACCGAACACAACAACTCCATGTATGGGTAAGGGCCAGTGTGTGTGTGGACTCTGTGAGTGTTTTCCCCGGACAGCCAACTCGGCCCAGAAGTACAGTGGGACCTACTGTGACTGCGACAACTACTCCTGTGATTACTATGATGAAGAACTTTGCGGAGGTGAGCTTTAACAAAATTTTAAAATATAGTTTCAATTATTAATAAATTTGAAAAATTCTTGAAATATTCATTCTGTAGTGAGGAGGGGCGGGATAGCGTGGTGGTTAGGTGTTCAGCTTCAGAATCAAGAGAATCCCGCCAGGGGCACGGCAACATTGTCTTCTGTAGAGAACTGTTCTACACATAGTAAGGTTTGGGTGCAATGCTACACTGAATTTCAGTGTAGTACCACCCACAGTTTGCTAGTTCCAGACGTTGTTTGCAGGTTTCATCGCAATGCATAGCAACATGGTGTTGCAGGCTTTCTCCCTGCAATAATACTAGCAGCCGTGATATAAGTGAAATAACTTTGAAAGCGGCGTTAAACTCCATATCACCTCACTTCACCTCTATAGTGAGGATTAAGACTTTGTAAGAATATATGAAGTGTCACTCACACACTAATCTTTGTATGGTCAATAAAGCTTCACCCTGTCCCTAGAACCAGAAGTCAGTGGTTCAATTCCAGCAAGAGCCTCCTCAACTACTTTGAGCTGTTCTACATTCAGTAAGGTTTTGATGCAGTGCAACATTGAAGTTTAGTGCAGTTATGCAGTGTTGTTCTAAGAGAGGGAACTTGCCTACCCCCTTGGCTTAATGTCCTTAATATTTAACGAAGTAGGAGACTTTTACCATTAGAAGGGGTCCTTTCAGGGTTGCGATTCTACTGCTAAAAGCATCAAATGAAGGATTCTGACTTTTGTAGATCAAATTCTATTGATATTTCTAGGTTATAACATGTCATTTTTCATACCATACCCCATATCAGCCCAAGACCCTCATATCAGCCCGAGGGCCCAATGCTGATATGGGGTATGGTATGAAAAATGACATGTAACCTTTTTATCATATATTATACTTTTTTCTAAAACAAGAAAGCATGCTTGAAGAAGTGTGCGAAACTTTACTTTGATGGACCTACAAGACAAAACCTCAATTACATAATTTGTTCAAAATATTTTTAGCTGTGCCTCTTACTCAATTTTCCAATTAGTAGTATATCTAATTCTGTTAATAAGAATGTAAGTTCAAAGCGTCAACAACATCCTTGTTTGGAGACTACTCTGAAATAAACTGCTCTGTCAATGCTTCGCTTGTGATCTACCGAATGTTAGCGTGCCTGTGAGCAAAGGGAGATCACTCTAACCTAACGTCACCCGGGCTGATATTGATATGGATTTGCAGACCGGGCTGATATGGATTTTCGGACCGGGCAGCGATATGGGTGGTGTGTCCTTACGGCTCTCACATGTGCAAAACATCCCATATAATTGATACTATCAATATATACTGGGTATACGGTATATGTTATTCATGTTCGATAACAAACTATTGATTCCTCTCTGCCAGGCCCAGAGCGAGGTAAATGCAAGTGTGGTGTGTGCGAGTGTATCGCTCCATACAATGGAACCGCCTGCGACTGTAATACAAACAAGGACAAATGCTTTACTAAACAAGGGGTGAGTACTCATCTGTCAACAATTAAATATTGTCCTTTTTCATCCACTGTGACAGGTTGATTGAGCTGAAAATTATATCTTATTAAAGACAGTGGACAGCTACTCAAACACAGTAGAACAGCGGAAATAGCAAACATAATTCTTTGGTCCCTTGGAGTATCCATGTTCAACTGTAGTTTGAAAATCAAATTTTATCAAATTTTAAAATCAAACAAAAAAATTGCATTAAATTTACAGGAGGAATAATTTAAATGTCGATTCTAATTTCTTTTGTCAGATGTCTTCAAGTTGTCTCCCTTTATCCTAATCTCTGACTCTTGCTCGAATAAAAAAATAATAAAAATTCCGGGCCATTGCCTTTCAAACCCCATGTTATTTTTGTTATACAGAAGGAGTGTAACGACCACGGGACGTGCGTGTGTGGTCGGTGTAAGTGTGACAAGGGCAGCGGATATGTCGGACCCACCTGTGAAGAGTGCCCTGTAAGATGATTAAAACAATATTCCTGCTAATTTCAATTTGAGTTCTCACTGTTAGCTGCAGTATTGCCCAAGCGGTTTAAACAGTCTCTCACTAAGGGTGAAACGGTTCACAACTACAGTAGTTGAACCGCGGTATTTTGCTTTCGGTTCGGTACACGGTACATCAATGTGATGTTGCGGTGTATACTGAAAATATAACATACTTAAGCAACTATATGTATTATTAATTCAGATGTAATTATATTTTCGATTGTACAATTTTAAATCCAAAATATATCCACATCCTACAAACTAATTATGAAGAAAAGATGTGATTTGTTATGGTTTAGTTTATATATTGAAAGACATTCTTTGGTTTGTACCCAACTGAAAATGTACCGAACCAAGGGTCCTGTACCGCAATACGTACCGAACTGAAGCTAAAGCGTACCGTTTCACCCCTATCTCTCACACACTCACTTTAGCCCTGTTTATACGGTGAACTTTGCACATACGCAATATTGCTTATGGTAATAATATACACAAGTGAGTAAAAGTAAATTTACTTTGCGTTCATATGCATTTAATTTCTGCCTAAGCAAATGGGCTTCCAACTCTTTTATTATATGAATAGAGAATTCCTAAAACATGCCAATTAATATTTATTAGATGTAAACTAAATAAATGACATTACTTATAAATATTTGTCAACATTGTTTTGACTATATCGCCCTAATTATATAATGAAAAGATAGTCAGATAGATTTTGAAGGTCATCGCGTGCAAGAAGGAGATTATCAAATATAGAGAATTTGAAAAACAGTATTAAGAGTTTCTAAAGTTCTCTAATATATTTTCTTAACCTGTGTGAAGTCACTATGTCTGTATACAACGCACTTTTACTAGAAAAGTGAAAATACCATATTTACTCACGGTAGTAAACATTTGCACCTGCCCTTGACTAGGTGCAAATTTGCTTTCGGTAGTGAAAAATTTGCTTATGGTAGACCGTAGTAAACTATACATATGTGCAAATGCGTCCATACGGCGAATTTTGCTCATATGAGCAAATTTGCAAATGTGTAATGCTTTACTCATATGCAAACGCTCGACGTATAAACAGGGCTTTACTTACCAATATGTGGCTAGCATGAACATAATTACTGATAACTCATTTTCACTACACTGACCATATTCAGGAGAATTTCTAGAGGATATTTCATGGAGTTGGCAAATACCACGTTTATTTCATCAAGTGCCACCGATAATGTTGATATTTACCCTATACCAATACATATCAATTTTACCCTTGTCATGAGATGAAATAAACCTAGTATTTGACAACGCCTAACTCAATTAAGTATTCTATTTATTATTCAATTTAAAGAATAAAATATATTACTCAAAGTACTATATATATATGTACTCTCATTTGCTGACATAGTTGCTGCGACTGGCCAGTGACGATATATTGTTGGGATAAAATATTCATTGCTCATTATAAAATAAATACTTCTATTGACCTGTGTATTTATCCACCTCTCTCCCAGACGTGCTCTTGACTAATACCATGTTTATCTCATCGAGTAAGGTAGAAAGGTTATAATTTCACGAGTGACGCAGCCACGATTGAAAATATATAACTTTTCTACCTCACGAGATCAGATAAACATGGTATTTGTCAAGAAAAGACAAATTTTCTATTTATTATATGACCAAATCTTTGCATATTCACCGAAATCGACTTGCATTTATGTTAAGTCGGCTCCAGAATGAGCCTGTTGCCTCAGCAACAATGTTATGTCACGAACGTGTCAAAACGTCAGAGCATTGTTTTATGACGTCAGGTCATTGTTATATCAGTCACTAGTGACTTATAACACGTTCCATTGTTATTTTCACTAGTGACTGATAACATGGTTTATTTTCATTGATAGATCCTGGTATTTCACCTGCAATCATATAATAAATACTTCTATTGACCTGTGTATTTATCCACCTCTCTCCCAGACGTGCCCAGGACAATGCCTTGCTATGAAGCCGTGTGCCCAGTGCACAGCGTTCAGGACAGGACCTCTCTCAGTAGAAGAGTGCACAAGGCAGTGTAAGAACGTAAGGGTCGAGGACACTGTCAAAGGTGAGAGAAAGTAGAGAGCTGTTTGTATCATATTATTATGAGGTCTTCATCATCAATGCCACCCATTGCCTATGTCGCTTTATTTTCTATGCAGACCCTTTTACATATACATCTAAGAATATTAAAGTATCGCCTATATTTAGGGAATATCCGAATTATTCCCTTTGTTAGCATGTTATGATTACTTGAAATTGGTTGTGTTCAACCACAGTTCAATTGTTGTGCTGGACCAGACTTGAAGTCCTGGTAGCAACATACTGTAAAGAGTTGCCTCCCTTGGTCACAGCATCTTTATTACAAAACATGATGTGATGTACTTCGGGTTATGGTAATTGAAATGAGCAGAACATAATTACATGAATAAAAACATAATAAACATAATAAATCAAATTAAAGGAATAAATCGAGGAATAAATCGGTATTTTGAAAATGTTTACCAGAGAGACCATGCTGTATAATAAATGTTCATACTTGAGTAGAGACTAATTAGCCTATGTTTCTCAGAGTCTAGCGGAGTGCGGATGTGTCAGTATCGGGACGAGGATGAATGCCACTTCTATTTCACCTACAAATACGATGATAATGGAGATCTAAAGGTCGACGTACAGAGGACAAAAGGTAACCATTTGTCAAAGGATATTTTGAAGGTTTGTCCCAGTGAGCCGCCTGAGAATAACTCGGATATTAAGTGATAATATTTGAAATGAACAATAGTTTGACAGTCCGTTGATTTACAAAATTGTTGATTTGCAGAGGACAGAATAGGGGATGTTCGTTATTTCCTCCCAGAATAGAAGATTCGAGGGCATATTTTTTTTGCTATATCAAACTTGACCATAACTGTTCATTGATTGGTCATTGAGAGATATACAGTCAGGCCTCGATAATCCGAATGCTTCCGTTTTTCATTAAAAACGTTCGGATAGTGAAATGTTCGGACTACTGAAATGAACCAATCAAGCTTAAGGGGGGTAACCATCCAACAGATAACAACTCAGTGTTGACAATTAAGATTTTAATTGTTCCGTTTCGTTTCATTGGATATTTATAACTATCACCCAAAATTAGGAATTTAAATATATTACAATCACAAAGTACTGACACACTTAGTAAGACATTACAATTTATTAAAATCACAAACTACGTGTCAAACCACCGTCATTTAAGTTTAGCAATCAATGTGATGATCGCTTGTCAAGGGGATTACCCGAACACTTTTGATGAACCATCAGATTAATGAAGCAGAAATAGTTGTAATTAACTAATCTGTTACGGCTTATTGGCGTTCAGATTCGGAAATGGAATCAACTAATTAATAAATCATTATTTAATGAGTTTATATAGAGATTAGTCTCGTTACAGCTACCGTTCGGCACTGCGAGATTTGGATTATCGGTGGCTGGACTATCATGGCTTGACTGTATCTATGATGCTTAACATGCTTATTAGTATGAATATTAGAATTTGAGCAAACCGTTTTGTTCGACATGATTTAGACTAAAAGAGACGCTATCACTATTTCCCTAATCTTGGGTGAAAAAGTACACTTGAGCTCCTGTTTGTTATGTATTGTGTTAGAGCACCCTTGATTAACTACATTTTCAGTTCAGTTCATAAGTAAAAATGCAGTATACCAAAGCCACTTTTTTCTTGAACATCAATTGAACAAAAGTCCAAAAAATTTAAAATATGAATATGTTCATGAAATTAATGACATGGAATATTGTGTCGGGTACAAACCGAAAATACACTTTGACGTACCAAACCGAAACAAAAATACTGCCTTCAACTGATACTTGAAATGTTTTATCCTTACCCTGATCTTAAATTTATTAATTAATTATCTTTTAAATTTCAGTTTGCCCAAAGTCTGTCAATTGATACATGAAATGTTTCATCCTTACCCTGATCTTAAATATGTTAATTAATCATCTTTTAAATTTCAGTTTGCCCCGAGTCCGTGAACGTACTCGCCATCGTTGGAGGAGTGGTGGGCGGTATCGTGGCAGTCGGCCTTGCCCTGCTCCTTATATGGAAAATGTTGACGATTATCCACGATAGGAGAGAGTTTGCCAAGTTTGAGAAAGAACGACAAAACGCAAAGTGGGATACGGTGAGTAACCCATCCTTCGTCTCCTAACAAGACCCATGATGATGTCATCAGCATAGCTTAGAGGAAATTCAGAATAACCAAATAGGTTTATGTACTTGTTTATTCCACCATATTTAGTAAGGAATTTGCAGCTGATTTCAGCCTTTGTTTGCCCATGAGGGATTTTTCTGTTTTGGACCTTAAATATCTACACAGTACAGCGTTTTTTATTTCAAGAAGTAATTTCCCCTGGTGCATATTTCAATGTATGATACATATTTAAAGCATTTATACTCTTTTCTCAATAATCAGCCATTACGGATAAAGGAACAGTTCTATCAGGTATTTTTGTGAAAATAGCATTCGAGGGGACATTTCTGTTAAAAAAATAGTTTTAATACATAATTTTTTGACAAAATCCCATTGAAACATAACTAAGGCTAATATTTTGGCTAATATTTGTCAAATTATTCATTCAATTAAAAAGAGGAATGGAGAAATTAATCTGTGTTTAAAGTGAGTAAAGCTTTGTCATGGCATAACAAGACATTATCTATCAGTCTAGTAATGAATAACTTGTTACTTTGGGGATATTCTATCAATATATATGTTTTATTATTACAAACTTTTGAAATTCACACATTTTCTGCATTACACAAAAGCAACCGTAACCGTATTTTATATGTTATTCTGATTTGAATAAAGCTATGAAATCTGAATTTCATTAATGAAGAAGATTTCTTTATACTTTTTTGTCAATCATTTGAATACCGTAGTGTTGAAACTGAAACCATGCAAATTTCTAAATATTTTCATAATTTTTATTTTTTGTATTTAATTTTCATATTTTGGGTACATTCCCATCCATTCATAACAGATTCATCAAGATCTTGATAGATTGATATGAAGCCATGATGAAAAAGACATCCTCAAACTTTCTTTTTTTAAATTTCAGGGCGAGAACCCTATCTACAAGCAAGCGACTTCAACATTTAAGAATCCGATGTACGGAGGACGACAGTGATTCAACAAAGATATCAAGGAGTGAACTTTTATCAGTCTTCCAGAAAAACGGATTTCCATGAAAAAACTTCAACTGAAATAAAATCTTCCAAAAAAGCCCAGTGTGAAAATGACGCAGAACACCATCAAATAAATGTTGTTGGCTTTGAGGATCTGTGTTGTTCAAAACTTGAAAACAACAACCACCATAGTGCTGTTCAGGATAAAAAGAATTTGACCAACAAGCAAATATTGATTTTGCTTATTGAGGTAGTTGCTATTTTGAAAATGAAAAACGAGGTTGCCTTTGGTTGAAGTCTAGTCATCTGCTGTTCTTAAGGCTTCCAGAAATATCACAAAATTATTTAAACTTGAATATATTTAAATACCAGTTTATGACATAAGGCCGTCCAACAGCTGGAACCTGGTAGATTTTACACCGGGCTGGTAACCTATTAAAAATTTTCATTGATATTACCATTCAAATTGACAAAATTACACTTTCGGACTAATAGTCTAAGATTTGTTCATACACTGTATATGCTATGCTAATAAAATTAAGGACCAAACCAATTTTCAGTATCAAAGTGTTAATAGTTCATGTTATATATCCTTTGATATTAAATTTTTGAGTGTTACTTTTTTCTAAAGTATGTTTTAGAGACTGCTTTTCTACAAATAATAGGCATTTACGGTTACACTTTCTTATTTTGAAATGGCATATAGATGTGATATTTTCCAGGTCATCACAGGGATAATCTCAAGTCACTGAATCTGAACGTCCTTGAATGGCATTTAGAAAGAAAGACATACCACAATATGTTAATAGTGGTTTTTGAAAACAATACTTGAAATAACGTTTATTTTGGTAAAATTGTCTACAACCAGGAATCAATGCTACCTGAAAATATAATGGTCACAGATTTTTTACTTTTTTGTAAATTTTTAATTCATTGAATCTCTGTTTGTCTGTATAATTTTGTCAACTCTTATGTCATGTGATGTCGTTATATGTAGATGAACAAACAGTGTTAAACAAATTGTTTCTTAACTATATCAACAGTTTAAAAAAATTAACTCAAAATTCAAATTTGACATTTACTTAAAAACGCAAAAAATTAAATCTGCTAATTCTTTTCCTGCACCAACTTCGTCCAAAATATTAACAAAAATTATTTTTATGATTTAAAATTCTTAAATGTGTTGAAAAATTTTAAACTTTCTGAAGTCATTATGTTTTGAATCATTTCTAATATTCATTATTATCGTGCATAATTGTTACTTAGGCAACAAGTGTTCAACCATCGCCATGGATACGAAGTTGAGTTTGAGTGCCTTTTTACGAAATAGAATGATGGTGGGCATTAAAGATGTTTTAAATAAAACACAAATCATTTTTTTATTTGGATATTTCAAAATAGACACTTACTGTCTCGTTTTACATGTTGGTAAAATTCATGTTTCTGGGTTATATAGATGATTGTTAGAAAGTGTTCCACAAGTCACGACAAGACACAATTAATGTGAGGAATATTCGTTGATTTCAGGATGTATATGATTGGGGAGTGACATGTTGACATTCTCATTGTATAAACAAAATATTAAACTTAATTTTCTGCTTTTTGTAAAAAAATATCTCAATGTGTAAAAATATACTTACACTTTTTTATACAGTCAATTAATAAATCTTGTACCTTTTAATGATCTCTAAGAGAAATCCCCAAATTTGTCAAAAATTGTTTTATTTGACAATACATTCTGCTGTCATGATATTATTTATTGCTATAAAAAGTATTATTCTTTTTATGATTGTACTGCATTATTTCATAAATAGCGATTTAGCAATAATTAGCTTTTTTACAACAGTAGTAGTTAAATGGCTTGAATATTGTAAATATAATAATAACTGTATTTTGATTATTCCTAAAAATACTTTTAATTCATTGGAATCCAGATGAAAAAAAATGTGTTTGAATGTTATTGTTACAGTGTTGTAAAATATTAATCTGTCTTTGTTTTAATGGTGCTTTTTGCGATTTTTTAAACCCTGTCTCTTCAAAACAGTTTTTTATGCTGTCAAGCATCGAAACTTTAGTTTGCCTCAGTGTACATTAAATGATGACCAGTATTTGTTAGCAATCAAATGGATGAAACTTAACGCACATGCCAAAGCGACAAGAAAGATTTGGTGCTTTGGTAATAGTCTTTCCTGTTAATGTTTTTCAAAGGTCAATCAATAATTTATTGTAGACAATCAGTCTTTTTTTTAATAATTCTTAGTGATTAATTAGCGTTGGTTGTGATGTAAAAAAATGATTTTTCTAGCAGTAGTTTATTAACTCACTTTTGTTTAACCAAAGAAAATAAATGCGTTTCTAAACTTTTTACAATTTCAATTGTAGTGACGTCTAGTCCAATTATTTGTCTATCTGTTTAAGATGATATATGTGTATTTATAATGTTAACTAGTACATCATTTGTTAATTCTTGAATTTACAAATGACCATGTTTTGGCGATAAACACAAACGGCCATGTTTTAGCGGTAAACATGTTATGAAACAATAATGCTGTTTTACCATTAAGTTGTAAATCTTAAGCAAGCTGCAAACTCACATGTTTATATCTTTGTATTTAAGCCTGTTTAGCTTTGTCACTTACACCATATTTCAAAACTGTAATAGTGCTTTGGAAAATTGTTTGATCAGGAGATATTTAACTGCATTGCAATAAAGATTTGACAATATAAAAAAAACATGTTGCAAGAGCAGTTTGAAAAGAAATGCAAGACATATATGAAAACATTGCAAGAAATATATGATCATATTGCAAGAATGAAATTGTTAATATTGTAAGAAAGTTTTGATCATATTGCAAGATAGTTTTAATCATATTGCTAGAAATTATTTATCATATTGCAAGACATTTTTGATCATATTGCAAAGATTTTTTTATCTTATTGCAAGAAAATTTTGATCGTTTTGTAAAGGAATAAAATTTTCTCAAAATATGTTTTGCTTTGAAAGCAAAAGTACTTAGAGACATTATCAAGCAAAGATCTCTAACAATCTTGCCATCAACAATTGTTGCAAAGAAACTAATCAACCTTCAGGGTAGCAATGTGTGCCAATGCCTATTCTGAACCATGTCTGTTTACTACACTTTCTATTTGCAATATTATTTACCTCACTTATTCGCTTGTTTATTAGTTTAGCTCCCTAGTTGCGAAAGTTATGAGTATATGTGTATAAAAGACTGTATGCATGTATATATTGTATTTATCATCTTTGAACACCATGTGACACCTGGAATCCTGTTTTTGTGTAACAAATGTGCCCTGGATATCTGCTATCCCTATTCTAAGATTACATGAAAGTGGGTTTCTCTTGTTACTAAATATAGCCCATATAGTCAGCATTGTAAGACAATTGTGCATGGATTCTGTGATTGGCTCTGTGAACAAGTGGTTACACTTGTTCTATATTTAGCATGTCATAGAAAAGTGATGGCGTATGTCCAGGGTGATGGGGAGTGATCCATATAGAAGCCGGAATTTAAGGGTGACCATTTGTAAGAATAATACCATCATTTATCTCAAGGGGTACAGATTGTCTTGAATAATATTGTGGGTGATTATATGTCTGTGCAAAGGAAAATGAGGATATTTGATTAAGATTTTCTGTTCAAACAACATCATATGTCTGTATTGCAATTCAAAGCAGATCATGACAAGTACAAACAATATTGAACCTGGATAAAAGTTTGGCCATCTACGCTGAGGGGCAAAAGAAAAGATACCAAATTTTCAACAGTCAAACGCAGAATATTTTTGCCGGATAAAATTTTTAATGTCTGTGATGAGGATATATCCTGTAAAGAGATTTACATAGGTATACAGATTTATATATGTTCAGACACACGGTGTGCTGAAATTGCTATCTCCAAGTTGTTGGAAATTGTGTTAGTACAAGATGTTGTCGGCATAATGTACCTTCTTGGACTTTTATATCAATGACGCATCGTTGTGGTAGAATGTCATTAAACAAACCAGAAAACCATATTTCACTCTCCTATCTCGCCTGCTTAAGGAGATTTCAAAACGACGATTTTAAAAGCCGTGTTTTTCAGAAACATGAACAGATATTGTTTCCAAAATTTCAATTTAAGTTTATTTGATCTTAAGAGACATATGGTGTTACTATGTTTCAATAATATCTGTCACTCATGGATTGAAATATCTGGCAGTTTTTTTCATCGTTTCTTTTGCCCTTGAGTGTATTGGGTACAGGTTTGCATTTAATGGAGTGATCATTGAATTGAGTTAGTCATCAAATCATCACTACATTTTGTATTTACAGAGTATCTCTTTTATTTCTAAATGTCATCTTTTTATCTATTATACTCATATTGTTCACTTATTTATGTTAACATTGTACTATTAAACAGTTTAAAATAATTTAGAAAAATTTCTAGAATTCTCCTGAATTAAAATTTTTTCTTTAATATTTGGTACATAAGCTCTTTAATTTTAAAGATAAAAAATTAATTGTTTTATAATAAAAGAACATTTTCAATATTTATTTTGACATTTTAATATTGCCTCATATACAAACGAGGAAGTACCTATAAAACATATATCATCTGTATGATATCCTTGGTTCAGTTTTGTATGCTTGTGCTGTAACTTTGAAATCCATTTTATCATTTTTATACCACTCAACTTTTTGTAATATTAAACTATTTAAAACTATTCTAAATTATAAAAAATTACTTATATTAAAAGTTTATATATTTACTTTATCTAGTCAACACAATATTTTACTATTGATAATTACACTGGTGATGTGGATGATTGAATGACTAGAGTATAGCTTATTAGTAGAGGCAACTTAATTATTAAAATTAATATTTTAAACACAATTTATATCATTTTAATCTAAGATTTTCTGTCTGTAATTTCCTAAGAGGTGAAACTAGAAAGCATGTTTTAACAGGTTTTTAAGATAAGTTTCTATCATTCATCCAATGGTTTTGCTAATCTTTGTGTTCAAAATATCATAATGTTGTCTTTGTTTTCGGTGGAAAATATATTGTGTTTTATTGTTGGAGAATTTACAATTATTCAGAGGGTTAAATGTACAGCGGATAGTGTTTAGGACAGAGGAGAAAGATGGAGTTGTAATGAATAGAAATATTGCGTGCTAATAATATTAACCATTTGTGAATGCTTTTTTCTTGAATAAACTGTAACTTTTTATAGAACATGACTTCGTGGTGTTGTTTACAGATCTTCAAGTCGCTTTGTATAGGTTAATTCCCTCTTAACTCTCAGAATTTCAGTGCAGTACCATCCATGGTTCGCTAGTTCCAGCCAATGGTCGCAGGTTTCACCACAATACCTAGCCACATAGCATTGTAGGTTTATCACCCTGCAATAGTGCTAGCAGCCATGGTATAAATGAAATAGTGTTGAAAGTGGTGTTAAACCCGTACACCTCATCTCACCTCACATTTTAACTCCCAATTCCTTAATAATAATTGGACTGAAGCCCGTTATTAGCTCATCTGGCCTGAAAGGCCCGATGGGCTTATGACATGGCATGGTGTCCGGCGTCTGTCCGTCCATCCGTCCGTCTGTAAACTTTTCGATTTTCGTCTTCTTCTCCAGAACCACTTGGTCTAGCTGAAATTTTGTGTACAGACTCATTGGCCAATGTGGATTTTGTGACCCTGCGACCCCAAATAAAGGTCACAGAGGTCATGACCTGAAAACCTATTTTCATCTTCTTCTCAAGAACCACTGACCCTAGAGACTTGAAATTTCATGTACAGACTCCTTGGCCAATTGGGATTCTAAATTGTAGATTTTGTTATCCTGCGATCTTCAAATATAGGTCACAGAGGTCATGAAAAGCTATTTTCATCTTGAGATGTTATGTGCTCATCAAAGGGAGGTAATTTATGGGAAACAACAGTGATCAATTACATCGAAAAGTGTGTCTTTATTTGGAGGGGATTTTATCTCTGGCCTCAAAGATAGGTCAGAGGGGTAAGGAACTCAAGACCTATCTATTTCATCTTCTCCATTTAAACTGCTTCCTATTTGTTGTACCTCTCACCTCTCAGAAGTTGACATTTTGAATTAGTTAATGTATATAAAGCCTGATGAGCTACAGTGTATAAAGCCTGATGAGCTACAGAGTCAGTGACTATTTTTTTTAGGAATTGAGAGATCTTAGCACATTAACCATTACACTCAAACTATTGCTGCTTTTTTAAAAATACGTTAAAGTATATTTAGAAAATGAAATTCCTACTTTTAAAAGTTTGTGAAGTGCTAATGTCTATAACTGAAAGTAATTAGCAGCTCCGACTAAGTCGGAGCTGCTATCAGTTTTTGTGCAGTTTCCATCGCCGCCGCCGCCGCGTTTTGTATTGGCTATAACTTTTTTCCAATAAGGTTTTGAGAACTCATATACATAACTTCTTACTTATACCCCTGGGGAATTTTTTTGACATGTTCACATTCAAGGTCAAAGGTCAAGGTCACGAGTTCTGAAATCGCTAAAAAAATCCTTGTAAACACGATAACTTGAAAAATATTTGTGCTATCAGGCTCTTATTTGGTGTATATCAACTTTGGTGAAAGGCCAAGATTTGAAAAGGTTTTCACTAACATCCGTCAAAGGTCAAGGTCATAGCGAGGTCACAACATAAGCATGCTTTTGCGAAAATGTCTTATTTCAACTATTAACACTTTGAATCATTACATGATTGTGATACACTATTAAAAGTGATCACTGATTGTGTGACCTTGAATTTTTAAGGTCAAGGTCACGACATAGGGTCATGGTCACCAGTTCTGAAATCACTAAGTAACTTCTTTCCAATGAGGTATCAACACCTCATATACATAACTTCTTACTTATGTCCCTGGTGAATGATTTTGACATGTTCATATTCAAGGTCAAAGGTCAAGGTCACGAGTTCTGAAATCGCTAAAAAAATCCTTGTAAACACGATAACTTGAAAAATATTTGTGCTATCAGGCTCTTATTTGGTGTATATCAACTATGGAGAAAGGCCAAGATTTGAAAAGGTTTTCGCTAACATCCGTCAAAGGTCAAGGTCATAGCGAGGTCACAACTTAAGCATGCTTTAGCGAAAATGTCTTATTTCAACTATTAACACTTTGAATCCTTACATGGTTGTGATACACAATGAAAAGTGATCACTGATTGTGTGACCTTGAATTTTAAAGGTCAAGGTCACGAGATAGGGTTATGGTCATCAGTTCTGAAATCACTAAATAACTTCTTTCCAAGGAGGTATCAACACCTCATATACATAACTTCTTACTTATGCCCCTGGGGAATTATTTTGACATGTTCATATTCAAGGTATAAGGTCAAGGTCACAAGTTCTGAAATTGCCCCAAAAAATCCTTGTAAACACGATAACTTGAAAAATATTTGTGCTATCAGGCTCTTATTTGGTGTATATCAACTATGGAGAAAGGCTAAGATTCTTATTTCAACTATTAACACTTCACATTCAAGGTCAAAGGTCAAGGTCATGAGTTCTGTGTTAAATCACTACAACAATCCTTGTATACATGATAACTTCAAACTTTTTTGTGCTATTAGGCTCTTATTTGGTATATATGAACTACGGAGAAAGACCAAGATTTGTAAACGTTTCGCTAAAATCTGTCAAAGGTCAAGGTCACAGTGATGTCAAAACTTAAGCATGCTTTTGTGAATATGCCATATTTTAACTATGAACACTTTGAGTCATTGCATGATTGTTATACGCGATGAAAAGTGATCATTGATGGTCATGGTCAAGGTCATGATATATTGGTTAAAGCCACGTTAATCCTTGGATAAAATTTTGAAAGAAGAAATAGGTTTTAAGAACAAACTTGTGAAAAGTGACCCCAGTGATGATTAGTAATAACTCGAATAATGAACAATTTTTTGTTAAAAAGAATTCCCATTTTATTGATGCTGACGAGAAGGCGTAACAGGGAAAGGCGAGACCCTAAGTTTCGGAGCTGCTCTGCTTTTGCGGTGTCCCGCAAACGCTAATCTAGTTCAGATTCAGAGAACAAGGCGATGATGTCACGCTTGAAAGTGATCCTCTCTCCTGCTAATGGCTGCAATATAGCTGTGTTAAACAATAACTTGTTAAATCTAAATTAAGGGGAATACAGGTTTAGTCCACCCCATGTACCCACAGTATGTAATGACAATGTCACTTGTATAACCATCAAACAGTCTCTGGCTTGAGGAGTGTGTGTTGAAGCGCATTTGTTTCATGGATAGATTAAGGAAGTACACTGGGATACACAGAGGCGGGTATTTTCCCTAAAATGTTTCTCCGAAATCAAGTGACAAGGGAACCTCAGAATAACATCTTTGTTACATGGAGACTTAGGTTTGCTCATTTGGTCTTGATTACCTCACATGTAGGCGTGGCAGGACGAAATGTGTCCATCTTCAAAATTTCCGTGAACTTCTCATAAGGAAGGAGTAGTGCTAGAAAGAGCAAATTTTGAGAATGTCGTCGATGATGGATAATACCAATAGAGCCAAATTTCACGCCCCAGGACAATATATACACTGACATAGGAACCCGAAAATAACAGCTTTGTAACATGGAGACTAACGTTTGTTCATTTGGTCTTGATCCCCTTCAAATGTTGGCGTGGCAGGTGACCATCTTAAAAAGTTCATTCGACCTCTCTAATGAAAGAGTAATGCTCATATTTGCTGAATGACTACTAAGTGAACCATTTACACGCCTCTTGCATAACATATAATATAGCTGAATCATTTATCATATCTCTCCTCCACCATTTTAACAGCTTGACTGTTCAGCACGTAAGCCAGGCCAGTCAGTGGAGCTTACATAACACTGGTTGTGTGTATGCTTTGTGGGGAGGGGAGGAGGGAGAACTAGAAGGATACTAGGGTGGCTGGGATAGAGGCGGGAACGTGTGGGGATTAACTCACTCACTCTTACAATACAAGGTGAGGTGAGTTGGGGTTTAACGCCGCTTTCAAGAGTATTTCACTTATATCGCGGCTGCTAGTATTATGGCAGGGAGAAAGTCCGCAACACTATGTGGCTATGCATTGCGGTGAAACCTGCTAGCATCGGCTGGAACTAGCGAACCATGGATGGTACTACGCTGAAATTCAGTGTAGCATTGCACCAAAACCTGACTGCATGTAGAACAGTTTTCTACTGCAGAAAGAGTTGCCGTGCCCCTGGCGGGATTCGAACCCCGGACCTCTTGATCCGAAGCCGAGCGCGCTATCCCGCCCCCTCTTTCAATACAAAGGTCTAGCTAGAATAATCAAAGTTTGTGAAGACATACCTATAACAAACTGTATTATAAATTTTAAAAATGATGTGACTGCCCGACCCATATCAGACATCAGAAAAATGCCTTATTATTTTATGTTGGTCTTTAATCTAAATGAACCTAAGGTAAATAAAGCAATGGCTGATCAACTACAGAGCCAACTGCTCTATTTTAATCGTCAAAATCAAATCAGTGATTTTGATCATGAATACATTAGTACTATTTCGTATCGTAACAATTGTATGACTTGTGCACTTATCTCTTTTCAAAATTGTGTCACTGAACTGATATTTCCCTCCGATTCCGATATTGGCCTTTAAACTGCAGTTAAGATATTGTACACCATGGTATAACCATTGCGTATTATGATACTTCCATTTACAAAGTCAAGTGGGAACCGCTTCAATAATATATTGATAGATAGAAGATTCCACGTCCAATGGAGGCTTCAAACAGATCAAAATGACACTTATCTTCATGATATCCGATGATTTGATTACTCATATCTCCCTGAAACTCTGCATGTGTATTACCCACTTACTGAAACGGTTACTTAAAGGGACACTGCGTCGACGATAAAAATGAGATCATTTTTATCTGCTTATGCTGGTTAACTTGTCTGCTAATGAGTTACGCTTCGTTTCACTGTCCGGATGCAGTATAGTTTTATTACTAATTACTTAAATTTTCTGAAATTGGGGGTCTGTGACTCGTTACCAGACACGTTAATCAACATAGGTAGATAAATCTGATCTCATATTTATCCTCGACGCGGTGTCCCTTTAAAATACTCAATCATCTTCCAAAGACGTGTTTTACAAAGTACTGTTATATTTGTGTTATTTTACGTCTTTTGTGACCTTTCTCTGACCTACGATGAGGTCCACTTTCTCTTTTCTTGGGATGTAAAACTCTTCCTCGCTTGGCTAGCTCGAGGTACAATAATCTAGCTTATCATTAAAACACATACAATGATTTTACCTTTTATTACGAATACACATAAAGCATAATCACAATCATTTTATCATCACATTCAAGCTTAACCCTTAATTCCTTACTCTATATTCCCTACCTATACCCCCAATTCTATCTATGCCTATTATACGATACCCATGTGGTTCCCTCTACTGGAGCAGATCCCGGCCTTGCTGCCGCTGCCTGTTAAGGTAAAGCTGTTGGTCTTTTCATCTTCCTGTCCGAAACTAAACTGCCTCTCCCATGCTCTGCAGGCCCTTTTAAAGAACCGGATGGAAGGATCTTAACCCATCCAATCGCAGAAGTCCCATCCTAGGTCCACCCCCTTCATCGATCGTCTTCTTGAACAACAGACTCATTTAGTTAACTGTTCTGGTCCGCTATTGTCTACTAAAACCTTCACCCGACCCCCCGCTCATGACTTCTTTCGTATAGTATTTCTCCATTTCCCCGACACAACGACTCCCCTCAGCTACTGTTACCCAACCGAACACTCGCTCTGCCATCTTTCATTAACTTTTCCCTTGTTCATTTGCCCCGACGCCCCGTAAACCCTTTAGTATAATTATTCTGTCCGAACTAACTATCTTTGAGCTATCCTATAACATATATTCTCGTCCTTGAATATTTCGCCACATAACAGTACGTGGGGCCCGTTGAATATGTCATCTTCTGATGACTCTTGTTATACACGTTTCAGTCTCGTTGTGGGCGTTGAATAGTGCAGTGGTTGGCGCATTCGGTCTTCGGATCAAGGAGTTCGAGGTTCGAATCCCGCCAGGGGCTCGGCAACTTTGTCTGCTATGGAAAAATGTTCTACATGCAGTAAGGTTTGTGCGCAATGCTACACTTTCAGCGTAGTACCACCAATGGTTCACTAGTTCGATGCTCGCAGGTTCCACTGCAACACATAACCACCATGGTGTCGCGGGCTTTCTCCCTGCCGTAATACTAGCAGCCGTGAAAGTGAAATACTCTTGAAAGCGGCGTTAAACCCCTACTCACCTCACCTCATCTTCTGATGACTCATGTTGTATAACACCAGGGCCCCGTTCCATAACAGCGAGCGCTTATAATCGCTCAGTGATTGCTCAATGTAGCACTCAAGAAGCGCTCATTCTCTCCTGAACGACATGGTGAAAAACCTCAAAGTTCGCTCGCTTTGCTACGTAGCGCTACATTGAGCAATCGTGTTCAAGAGAGGTTTATAAGTAATCGCTAATTGAGCTTTACTTTGAAACCTCTCTTGAACACGGCACCAGCTTCAATCTCGTCGTATACAGCGATGCTTCCTTTTTCTCATACAAAGTCGAGTGGGAACCGTTTGAATAAAATTATAATTGTTAGAAGATTCTAAGTACCAGTCGAGACTTCATGCGGATCAAAATGACACTTAACTTCAAGATATCCGATGATTTGAAGCTTGTAATTATAGGATGTCTAATGAGTTTCTCTTTCATATCCAGTTTTTATCCACAGGCAAATAGTTTTCCTTTGACCCGAGCCTATTCGAGGGACACATATGTTCATATGAATATTATGTTCAATATTTTATCCATTTTTATAGTGGTTGACCTTTTCATTAAATAAATTGAATACACATTAATCGAACACAACCATAAAAGAGTAATTTCTAAAAGCATTCCGTTTGTGACCTAATTTCGGAAATGAACTCTGAATTCAGCATAGCACAAATCAAACTGACATTGTTTGTTTGAGGACTTTCTTTCATCAAACGATGGCATACATAGTTTGTAAAAGCAATGCAACTAATATAATTCAAATACTCTATTGTTAGCAGCTCCGACTTAGAGTCGGAGCTGCTATCAGTTTTTGTGCAGTTTCCATCGACCGCCGCCGCCGCCGCCGGCGCGTTTTGTATTGGCTATAACTTTTTTCCTTATTAGGTTTTGAGAACTCATATACATAACTTCTTACTTATACCCCTGGGGAATTTTTTTGACATGTTCACATTCAAAGTCAAAGGTCAAGGTCACGAGTTCTGAAATCGCTAAAAAAAATCCTTGTAAACACGATAACTTGAAAAATATTTGTGCTATCAGGCTCTTCTTTGGTGTATATCAACTATGGAGAAAGGCCAAGATTTGAAAAGGTTTTCGGTAACATCCGTCAAAGGTCAAGGTCACAGCGAGGTCACAACTTAAGCATGCTTTTGCGAAAATGTCTTATTTCAACTATTAACACTTTGAATCATTACATGATTGTGATACACAATGAAAAGTGATCACTGATTGTGTGACCTTGAATTTTAAAGGTCAAGGTCACGAGATATGGTCATGCTGACTAACTGACTGACTGACTGACTGGTCACTAAGTAACTTTTTTCCATAAAGATATTAACACCTCAGCTTAATTTCTTTCTTATACACCTGGTGAATGATTTTGACATGTTCACATTCAAGGTCAAAGGTCAAGGTCATGAGTTCTGAAATCCCTACAACAATCCTTGTAAACATGATAACTTCAAACTTATTTTTGTGCCATTAGGGTCTTATTTGGTATATATGAACTATGACCAAGAAAGACCAAGATTTGAAAACGTTTTCGGTAACATCCGTCAAAGGTCAAGGTCACAGCGAGGTCACAACTTAAGCATGCTTTTGCGAAAATGTCTTATTTCAACTATTAACACTTTGAATCATTACATGATTGTGATACACAATGAAAAGTGATCACTGATTGTGTGACCTTGAATCTAAAAGGTCAAGGTCACGAGATAGGGTCATGGTCACCAGTTCTGAAATCACTAGATAACTTCTTTCCAAGGAGGTATCAACACCTCATATACATAACTTCTTACTTATGCCCCTGGGGAATTCTTTTGACATGTTCATATCCAAGGTCAAAGGTCAAGGTCACAAGTTCTGAAATTGCTAAAAGAAATCCTTGTAAACACAATAACTTGAAAAATATTTGTGCTATCAGGCTCTTATTTGGTGTATATCAACTATGGAGAAAGGCCAAGATTTGAAAAGGTTTTCGCTAACATCCGTCAAAGGTCAAGGTCATAGCGAGGTCACAACTTAAGCATGCTTTTGCGAAAATGTCTTATTTCAACTATTAACACTTTGAATCATTACATGATTGTGATACACAATGAAAAGTGATCACTGATTGTGTGACCTTGAATTTTAAAGGTCAAGGTCACGAGATATGGTCATGCTGACTAACTGACTGACTGACTGACTGGTCACTAAGTAACTTTTTTCCATAAAGATATTAACACCTCAGCTTAATTTCTTTCTTATACACCTGGTGAATGATTTTGACATGTTCACATTCAAGGTCAAAGGTCAAGGTCATGAGTTCTGAAATCCCTACAACAATCCTTGTAAACATGATAACTTCAAACTTATTTTTGTGCCATTAGGGTCTTATTTGGTATATATGAACTATGACCAAGAAAGACCAAGATTTGAAAACGTTTCGCTAAAATCTGACAAATTCAAATTCTTTATTTCTCAGAATCGCCACCAACGGTGGTACATGAGCTTTACAATTCAAAGAAAATTTATACAAATATTCCAAGATGGACAGAAGGAACATATAAACAATAATTGTGATAAACGGTGTGTTATTTTTAAGAGACAATCATATACATGTAGTTATACACATTGCTGATTACTTTAAAATATATTTATAAATTTTGATAATCTTTTCAACTCCTTGGTATTCTTAGTAGCCATTAACTTCTTAAATTTAAATAGATTTGGCCAAGTATAATAATATTGATTTATGAGCTGTACCCGCTGGTGGTGGAGAGCCTCACACCTCAGAAGGTAGTGAAACTCGTCACCAACAGCGGGCGAGTTACAGAGATTGCATACACGTTCAGCTCTAGGCATTGCTCGCCATCGCCATCATGTCAAAGGTCAAGGTCACAGTGAGGTCGAAACTTGAGCATGCTTTTGTTAATATGTCATATTTTAACTATGTACACTTTGAGTCATTGCATGATTTATTATACGCGATGAAAAGTGATCATTGATGGTGTGACCTTGAAGGTCAAAGGTCAAGGTCATGAGATATTGGTTAAGGCCACGTTAATCCTTTGATCAAATTTTGAAAGAAGAAATAGGTTTTAAGAACAAACTTGTGAAAAGTGTCCCCAGTGATGATTATTAATAACTTGAATAATGAACAAACTTTTGTTAAAAAGAATTCCCATTTTATTGATGCTGAAGAGAAGGTGGAACAGGGAAAGGCGATACCCTAAGTTTCGGAGCTGCTCTGCTTTTGCGGTGCATTAATTTCTAAAGTATAATTAATGATGGCCTCCACGTTATGCAAACGCTAATCTAGTTTAAATCAGAAAATCAAATTGTTTCCCTTTCTGTAATGCGTTAACCCGATGAGTGACAGATAATTAAGTGTGCAAATCAAGGAGAACACAAATTCACTTGCATTGCTCCTTCGCACTGTCGGCCAAAAGAAATGCCTACTTAATTCTCCTTAAAGTGAAAGATGAAATAATTTCTAAAATATAATTAATGGTGGCCCCCACGTTATGCTGAAACAATAATTAATATGAAAGTCCATTGAAATCGTGAAAAAATGTGATTCGAGTCAATAACATTCATGAAAACCATGCCAAATGAAGATCGCTTTATCCGGTTGATTTACGTACATCTGTAGCGTCATCACCACTTTTATGCGAATGCGGGCCTGTATTGTTTGTCGTAGTTGAACGAAATGTATTTCAAATGTATTTCTGATCAATCCCTGATCGAAAACTGAACAATTCATGTTGTCTCATTTCAACAATCGCAATTCTTATTCTTCAAACAAACAATTCTTCTGTGACATGACAGCTTCTGAAATTTAAATATATTATGCAGAAATGGTGCAATTTCATAATGCTTTAATATTGATAAACTGTTCATTATATAACATGGTTATATTTGGGATAACACTACCTTCGGGCCGAGTCCCATGCGTGTTATCCTAAATATAACCATGTTATATTTCCTCACTATCTAAATGGCAAGTATTTCTAATACTGTTCATTATAGTTTTTTCGAAATCTGATAAAATATCGGGTAGGCGTTTCTTTTGGCCGACAGTGTAGACTAAAACTGATTCGATGAATAAAGTTGCCATGACCGAATATTATAGAAGCACAGATGCAGTGTGTATGTATGCAATTACCGCTTGACTTGTCTTCCGGTTTTTAATGTCATTTAAAGTGATCTCATTTTATAGGAAGATGCCAACTTTCCTTTCAAATGTACAATGCATGACAAGTATTAGTATCATGCAAGCTGTTATGCCGAGAGCAACCGGACTTTGAAACTTGAACAGGAAAATGCTACACAGAACTAATTATCTTATTGATTCGTCATCGCTGCAAGTACTTCCTCCTAATATATCATCGTAAGGATACTTACTCAATCTAAATAAATTGACAGGCAGTCATTTTATTCACCGGCCCAAAATACATGTACATACTTATTTGTATAATATGAGCACACTGTAACATATATTTCATTTAGATTTGTGTTTCTTATGAACAAAGTATAGAAAAAGACGAACATCCTTCATGAAATCGGCATTATTATATGGATAACCCATGATACCGAGGATATGGTACGGTTGTGGACCCTGATAGGAAGGAAAAACCCGAGGATGCGAAGGATCCGAGGGTTTTTCCTGACTATCAGGGTCTACAACCGTACCATATCCGAGGTAGAATGGGTTATCTATATTATCATTTAAGTGTAAAACAGGCTTTTTACATGTTATCGCGTTATATTGAGGATCTTGCGGATCCCTGGCGTTATATTGAGGATCCCTCGGTGATGTCAGCCTGTTAACAGCCGCGCTATATGAGTTTCTTTTGTACCGTCAATTCTTGTATGTCAGATAGATAGCTCAGCAGTCAAAAGCTCTGACTCAATACCTGCAGGTGATAGTGGATACGGGTTCGAGACGCACTTTCTGCAAAACATTTGCTGTACATGTCGTAAATTTAAGAAATTTTTCAAAATTAGTCTAAGTTAGTTTCTTCAGATCTTTACTTTCAAGCCGTCATCTTAACAAATAAATCAGGGTTTACAATCATTATAATTCCTTCTAACAGGGTTTACAACTGTCTGTGTAAACCCTCTTGGAGGGAATTACAAGGTTGTAAGTCCCTCGTACCGGGTGATACGGTTTAGAAAGGTCGTTTCAAGTATCACGTTATATGGCTGGTAGGTTAATAATACTTTGTAATATAAAATTTATCATAGTAGGAGATTTGCTGAAATATTTTGATATGTATTTAGTTCTAATATTACAATATGCATCACAAACATAAAATACATGCCACTCATCTTCAACGACAAATACCATTTGCTTCACAGAATAGACAATGCCTCTAATTATCTACCAGTTTCTACAGCTTATTTAAAGTTACAACATCGAAATCTGGCAAATATAATTTTTAAATATTGAGGGATATCATTACTTATTAAGTAGCTATAAATAAATTGCATGTGCTTAAATGCAAATTTTGAAATCAATATAAATCGAAAGTTGTCATGAGAGTATATCACTGACATAATGTAATGATTTGTGTATTTGACTTTCATGATTTGACATTCAATTAAAATCTGATTAAATGTTCTCATTGTTCAAATATCAAAATTTATTAGTTAGTTTACACATTTCATAATCATACTATCAAAACATGGAAACTTTAAAAAAAATAATTCTCCTTTAAAAATGAAAACGAATTCATAAACAATTAAACGTATTATGTTAGTGTAGGACTCGCCTGTAGTGAAACTGATAAGAAATGACTTGTTAAAGGGGCAGTAGCACGTTTTTTCGCTGAAATAAGTTGAAGAAATGTATTTGAAAAATAATGTCACTAATGGTAAAACACCCTTCCATCTTCGGAAAATCAAGTTAAAAAATGAGTGTACATGGTTTCGTAAAGCCATGGGAATCGTTTTTGTCATACAAAATAATAAATTGTGTTCACAATAAAATGGCCGCCATGCAATTTTGGCTTTATACGCAATACCGTTATTACCACTACGGATAATTGGTTTGTGTAATGTGATGTTTTACCTTCTGAAGTAAATATAAATGACATAAACTCATTATAAATGGGAAATTTGATAAAATAAAATTTGCCAAAAACGTGCTACTGCCCCTTTAAGATTATATTCTACGTTGTACTAAATATTTATCTTTGTCCTTGATTGAATCATGAAGCCTTACTAATGAAGGGCCATGTTTGTACAATTTCACTAATCATAGTTGATAACAAAGGAATACGTTGTCAGTAGCGAAACATTTCAAATGATACATTTACACTGTTTCCTCAAATGACTTAATCCATGGTCATGACGTCACTGTATTGTGTTATCAGTTGAATATTATTTAGGAAGCCGCTGGTCATTGACTGCCCCAGTCAGGAGGGGTGTAAGCTTTAGACATTTTCAGTAATGACTAATCGAGTACATTTTTCGAGAAATATGTATTTCGTCTTGGTGTATCTGAATAGGATCTTAAAATGTGTCTCAACTAGACAAATTAATTTTTCTAATGCATGAACCTGGATTCGAACATGCAACGCTTCGCTTGGTAGTCGGCGCTTCTTGCCGTTAGGCCACAAGACGCTGTTGGAAACCTTAGGATTGTTTCTCAGTAAGAATCCCGCGTTCTATTCAAGACTTTTAATGCATATAAGGCATGGAAAGTCAGAGTTTTAGCTGTCAATCACATCTCTTCGCCTGGAAGTTTTGCGCTGCACGTGCGTGGAAGAATCCATTTCATGAGGGTCGCAGCTACTTGTACCATATCCGATGAATGAGCACCGGAATTTGCAAAATAATTGATTTTGGTGTCCCATAATTGAAATTGATTGTTTCAAATGTAAACTAATCTCATATGCATGTTTCGTGACGTCATGCATGGATTGAGATGGAGAATGCATTCGGAGCAGTGGATTCGTTAAAAATAATCAACTCGCCTCTTCGGGGCTCGTTGATTATTTTTAACGAATCCACAGCTCCTCATGTATTCTCCATTACATAACATTTACAATAGAATCCGACTATGTATTACGAATGTGCTAGCAAAGCTCGTTAAGTCAAAATTATATTTGACAATTAATCATCCCCTAGAATAATCAATGCATTTAGCCTAGCATTTAATCATAACTGCAATAACCCCAGATTACTATAGAGAAACCATGATACGCATGATATGCTAAGGTTGTGGACGCTGATAGGAAGGAGAAACCCGAGGATGCGAAGCATCAGAAGGTTTTTCCTGACTATCAGGGTCTACAACCTTACCATATCCGAGGTAGAATGGTTTCTCCATATTATCAACCGTTTTTAAGTGTAAAACAGTATTTAAAACGTATATTATTCAATTGTAACAATTTGGACTTTGTCTATTTGAAGGGTAGGGTTTGTTTCCGAAACAAATCTCTCAGACTTCTATGCCTCTCCTCACCAAATTTGGTTTACTGCCTCCCCCATATCATGTGGGTGTGCCTTTTGGGGGTTTCAATATTTAGAAAAAATGTTTTTGTTTTCATGGTAATAGTTTGGACTGTCTATTTGAAGGGTCTGGTTTGTTTCCGTAGCAGATCTCTAAAACTATATGACCATACCTCATCAACTTTGGTGTACTGTCTCCCCAAATCATGAAGTCTTTGGGGGTTTGAACTTTTTTTTTTGAAAAAAAATTCGGTTACTACGGTATCATTTTGTACATTTGTATTTTAGAAAGGTAATAAGTTGAAGTGAATTGGGAGAAGGGGGAGACATCTGTTTTTTTACGAGCAAGAACTTTATAGTTTCACTCATAAACACGGGGGGGGGGGGGGGGGGGGGGGGTGATGGCTCTTGTTTTTACTAATCTGACGTAGTTCAATGTAACAAACAAGGGTCAAGGGCCTTTTCCGGTGATACGTCGGGGAATCATCATATATGCTTACAAAGAGTACTTCATAAGTAGTATTACGATAGGCGAAGCCTGAAATAGTTTCGATTTAGCAGGAAGAAGAGTTAAAATAATACAATCGATGTTCAAACTATGATGTACGGTCCAACTGTGTTGGTCGATGAAACTTGGTTTCATATTCTTTGACATAGATTGTGTCTTGCGGTGAAACGTGCTGACCCAGCAAGACTTTGTACGAAGGATTTCAACAGGGGCACTTGTAGAGGAAATGTTTGAGGATGTGTTAAAGTTTGGACGGAGAAACGTTGAGAGAAAACCGTTTCGATAGAATAACTTTGAGAAAAAGATTTGGAAAGAGAAATGTACTCAGGAAGTTTCGGACAGAAAAAATTGGACTATAAAAGTTTTGGAGCTAAAAACCTTCTGAACTGAAAATCTTTCGATCAAGAATGATGGGACTGTTTTGGATTCTCGTGTTAATATGCGTGGATTTTCACCGCTTTTGTTATGCATACAATATTGATGTCAGTCATGCCCGGATTTGGAGAGGACCTGAGAGCAGTATGTTCGGATTCACCTCCGTCTTCCACCAAACGAAGACAGGAATAAAGTGAGTGAAGTTATTTTTAAGCGTTTTTTCATTTACCGTATTTACAACAAATTAAAGGGGCAGTAGCACGTTTTTTCGCTGAAATAAGTCGATGAAATGTATTTGAAAAATAGTGTCACCAATAGTAAAACACCCTTCTCTCTATGGAAAATCAAGTTAAAAAGTTAGTGTACACGTTTCCTTAAAGCTATGGGAATTGTTTTTGTCATTCAAAATAATAAATTGTGTTCACAATAAAATGCAATTTTTGCATTATAGGCAACATCGCTATTATCACTGCGGATAATTGGTTTGTCTAATAAGATGTTTTACCCTCTAAAGTAAATATGAATGACACAAACTATCATTATAAATGGGAAATTTGAAAAAATAAAATTTGCAAAAAACGTGCTACTGCCCCTTTAAAAGACGTAATCAATTAAATCTCCTAAAACATGGAAATAGTTCCAGTTTTGGAGATACCCATTCTCGTTCCTCGTCCCTCTCTGCATCACCATCCACATGGTTCGATTCGTTTTTGGACACTTATTCAAATTATTATATACAAACCTTTGCAATCACATATTGGTCATATGTGTTCCGTCTGATTTTGACTAACAGCTTTAACAAAGCAATCCGTGAAAGGCGATACCAGCCCGTGCCACCGAGGATGCCTGTTGTTTCGATAAATAGTAAGATTACGTTTATTTGTGATCTACGCTTATCCACAATAAAAAGAAGTAGAAGGCCCCTCTTCAAGGAATAGCTGGTCATTATTACTTCAAGAGAGCTCAGGGTATTATTCTACAAACTCTCTGTCAGGGATTGATTAAAAGAAACAAGTAGTTATTACCGTCTGTCAACAGTAAAAATAAATGTTAGTCTATGTTTTTTTTCAAGTGTTATTGCCGCTGTACTCCTGTGCAGTGCTCCAAAAAGCCCTTTGAAGTTTAGCGTGGTCATCATGTTCGGCTTCGGATCAGGACGTCCGTGGTTCGAATCCCGCCATTGGCTCGGAAACGTTGTCTGCTTTAAAGAACTGTACTGGGTGCAATGCGACACTTAATGTTCAGTGCAGTTCCACCCATGGTTCGCTAGTTCCAGCCGATGCTCGCAGGTTTAACCCAATGAAAAGGCGTTTCGGCAATAATGCTAGCAACCGTGATATATGTGAATACTCTTGAAAATGGTATTTAACCCCAACTCACTTCTAAGACTGTAAACTGAGTATGACTTAGCAAGGCTCCTAAAAGTGATGACATCTAGGCCATGTTCAAGAGAGGTTTCAAAGTTATCGCTCAATGAGCGATTACTTTTAAACCTCTCTGGAACGCGATTGCTAAATGTAGCGTTACGTAGCAAGGCGGGCAAACTTCGAGGAATTTGCACCGTGTTGTTCAAAAGAGAATGAGCGCTACTTGAGCGCTACTTGAACGCTAGTTGAGCATTACTTGAGCGCTACTTGAGCGCTACATTGAGCGATCAATGAGCGATTATAAGCGCCCGCTGTTATGGAACAGAGCCCTGATGATCAAGTTCAACGTAAGATATTTCGTGAGCGGTTTGCATCTAATCTATCCGTCCTCACACTTTCACGAACCTAGAAATTAAACCTATACGATAATTATGGAGTCCTTTGTGACACCACCAATTCCACGATGGCTTTGGAGTCACGTATCTTCACATAACAAAATGCCAAAACCCTTGTTTTTCAATTTTCAAGCAGACATCGTGCTTGCATTGAGTTATTGGTTGAATTAATATAAAGCACATAATTATTTTAAAAACTTAATTTCACCCAGAATAATTGTAAAATTCTTTAATGAGACAAGAAAAAGGTTGTTTAGATTATGTTGCCAGCATAGTCAATCGTCCCATGCAGAATGGACATTTGTCAATTTGGCATGGTATTGTTTCTTTTGGACAGAGTATTTACGAAGCTCATAATAAAATATGAGTTGTAACATATCCCCCTGTCATTTAGATTTATTCCTGTAACATATCATGCTCTCTTGATATGCAATATATAATGTGTATGTATTGTCTCATGTGTCATTGGTCACAACGA